>CAXARG010000090.1:0-391305 GCA_963971235.1 Cryptus armator | reverse complement strand
TGGCATGGAATGGCATGGAATGGCATGGAATGGCATGGAATGACATGGAATGGCATGGAATGGCATGGAATGGCATGGAATGGCATGGAATGGCATCGCACCGGCATGGCACCGGCATGGCACGGCATGGCACGGCATGGCACGGCATGGCACGGCATGGCACGGCATGGCACCGGCATGGCACGGCATGGCACCGGCATGGCACGGCATGGCACCGGCATGGCACGGCATGGCACCGGCATGGCACGGCATGGCACGGCATGGCACGGCATGGCACGGCATGGCACGGCATTGAATGGCATGGAATGGCATGGAATGGCATGGAATGGCATGGAATGGCATGGAATGGCATGGAATGGCATGGAATGGCATGGAATGGCATGGAATGGCATGGAATGGCATGGAATGGCATGGAATGGCATGGAATGGCATGGAATGGCATGGAATGGCATGGAATGGCATGGAATGGCATGGAATGGCATGGAATGGCATGGAATGGCATGGAATGGCATGGAATGGCATGGAATGGCATGGAATGGCATGGAATGACATGGAATGGCATGGAATGGCATGGAATGACATGGAATGGCATGGCACCGGCATGGCACCGGCATGGCACCGGCATGGCACGGCATGGCACGGCATGGCACGGCATGGCACCGGCATGGCACGGCATGGCACCGGCATGGCACGGCATGGCACCGGCATGGCACCGGCATAGCACGGCATGGCACCGGCATGGCACGGCATGGCACCGGCATGGCACCGGCATGGCACGGCATGGCACCGGCATGGCACGGCATGGCACCGGCATGGCACGGCATGGCACCGGCATGGCACCGGCATGGCACCGGCATGGCACCGGCATGGCACGGCATGGCACGGCATGGCACCGGCATGGCACGGCATGGCACCGGCATGGCACGGCATGGCACCGGCATGGCACGGCATGGCACCGGCATGGCACGGCATGGCACCGGCATGGTACGGCATGGCACGGCATGGCACCGGCATGGCACCCGCATGGCACGGCATGGCACGGCATGGCACCGGCATGGCACGGCATGGCACCGGCATGGCACCGGCATGGCACGGCATGGCACCGGCATGGCACCGGCATGGCACGGCATGGCACCGGCATGGCACGGCATGGCACCGGCATGGCACCGCATGGCCCGGCATGGCACGGCATGGCATGGCATGGCACCGGCATGGCACGGCATGGCACGGCATGGCACCGGCATGGCACGGCATGGCACGGCATGGCACGGCATGGCACGGCATGGCACCGGCATGGCACGGCATGGCACCGGCATGGCACCGGCATGGCACCGGCATGGCACGGCATGGCACCGGCATGGCACGGCATGGCACCGGCATGGCACGGCGTGGCACGGCATGGCACCGGCATGGCACGGCATGGCACCGGCATGGCACGGCATGGCACGGGCATGGCACGGCATGGCACCGGCATGGCACCGGCATGGCACGGCATGGCACCGGCATGGCACGGCATGGCACCGGCATGGCACGGCATGGCACCGGCATGGCACGGCATGGCACCGGCATGGCACCGGCATAGCACGGCATGGCACCGGCATGGCACGGCATGGCACGGCATTGAATGGCATGGAATGGCATGGAATGGCATGGAATGGCATGGAATGGCATGGAATGGCATGGAATGGCATGGAATGGCATGGAATGACATGGAATGGCATGGAATGGCATGGAATGGCATGGAATGGCATGGAATGGCATAGAATGGCATGGAATGGCATGGAATGGCATGGAATGGCATGGAATGGCATGGAATGGCATGGAATGGCATCGCACCGGCATGGCACCGGCATGGCACGGCATGGCACCGGCATGGCACCGGCATGGCACCGGCATGGCACGGCATGGCACCGGCATGGCACGGCATGGCACCGGCATGGCACGGCATGGCACGGGCATGGCACGGCATGGCACCGGCATGGCACCGGCATGGCACGGCATGGCACCGGCATGGCACCGCATGGCACCGGCATGGCACGGCATGGCACCGGCATGGCACGGCATGGCACCGGCATGGCACGGCATGGCACCGGCATGGCACCGGCATGGCACGGCATGGCACGGCATGGAATGGCATGGAATGGCATGGAATGGCATGAAATGGCATGGAATGGCATGGAATGGCATGGAATGGCATGGAATGGCATGGCACCGGCATGGCACCGGCATGGCACGGCATGGCACCGGCATGGCACGGCATGGCACCGGCATGGCATGGCATGGCACGGCATGGAATGGCATGGAATGGCATGGCACCGGCATGGCACCGGCATGGCACCGGCATGGCACGGCATGGCACCGGCATGGCACGGCATGGCACCGGCATGGCACGGCATGGCACCGGCATGGCACGGCATGGCACCGGCATGGAATGGCATGGAATGGCATGGAATGGCATGGAATGGCATGGAATGGCATGGAATGGCATGGAATGGCATGGAATGGCATGGAATGGCATGGAATGGCATGGAATGGCATGGAATGGCATGGAATGGCATGGAATGGCATGGAATGGCATGGAATGGCATGGAATGGCATGGAATGGCATGGAATGGCATGGAATGGCATGGAATGGCATGGAATGGCATGGAATGGCATGGAATGGCATGGAATGACATGGAATGGCATGGCACCGGCATGGCACCGGCATGGCACGGCATGGCACGGCATGGCACGGCATGGCACCGGCATGGCACGGCATGGCACCGGCATGGCACGGCATGGCACCGGCATGGCACGGCATGGCACCGGCATGGCACGGCATGGCACCGGCATGGCACGGCATGGCACCGGCATGGCACGGCATGGCACCGGCATGGCACGGCATGGCACCGGCATGGCACCGGCATAGCACGGCATGGCACCGGCATGGCACGGCATGGCACCGGCATGGCACCGGCATAGCACGGCACGGCACCGGCATGGCACGGCATGGCACCGGCATGGCACGGCATGGCACCGGCATGGCACCGGCATGGTACCGGCATGGCACCGGCATGGCACGGCATGGCACGGCATGGCACCGGCATGGCACGGCATGGCACCGGCATGGCACGGCATGGCACCGGCATGGCACGGCATGGCACCGGCATGGCACCGGCATGGCACGGCATGGCACGGCATGGCACCGGCATGGCACGGCATGGCACCGGCATGGCACGGCATGGCACCGGCATGGCACCGGCATGGCACGGCATGGCACCGGCATGGTACGGCATGGCACGGCATGGCACCGGCATGGCACGGCATGGCACCGGCATGGCACCGGCATGGCACGGCATGGCACCGGCATGGCACGGCATGGCACCGGCATGGCACCGGCATGGCACGGCATGGCACCGGCATGGCACGGCATGGCACCGGCATGGCACGGCATGGCACCGGCATGGCACGGCATGGCACCGGCATGGCACCGGCATGGCACCGACATGGCACGGCATGGCACGGCATGGCACGGCATGGCACGGCATGGCACCGGCATGGCACGGCATGGCACCGGCATGTCACGGCATGGCACGGCATGGCACGGCATGGAATGGCATGGAATGGCATGGAATGGCATGGAATGGCATGGAATGGCATGGAATGGCATGGAATGGCATGGAATGGCATGGAATGGCATGGAATGGCATGGAATGGCATGGAATGGCATGGAATGGCATGGAATGGCATGGAATGGCATGGAATGGCATGGAATGGCATGGAATGGCATGGAATGGCATGGAATGACATGGAATGGCATGGCACCGGCATGGCACCGGCATGGCACGGCATGGCACGGCATGGCACGGCATGGCACGGCATGGCACCGGCATGGCACGGCATGGCACCGGCATGGCACGGCATGGCACCGGCATGGCACGGCATGGCACGGCATGGCACGGCATGGCACGGCATGGCACGGCATGGCACGGCATGGCACGGCATGGCACGGCATGGCACGGCATGGCACGGCATGGCACGGCATGGCACGGCATGGCACCGGCATGGCACGGCATGGCACCGGCATGGCACCGGCATGGCACCGGCATAGCACGGCATGGCACGGCATGGCACGGCATGGAATGGCATGGAATGGCATGGAATGGCATGGAATGGCATGGAATGACATGGAATGGCATGGCACCGGCATGGCACCGGCATGGCACCGGCATGGCACGGCATGGCACGGCATGGCACGGCATGGCACCGGCATGGCACGGCATGGCACCGGCATGGCACGGCATGGCACCGGCATGGCACGGCATGGCACCGGCATGGCACGGCATGGCACCGGCATGGCACCGGCATAGCACGGCATGGCACCGGCATGGCACGGCATGGCACCGGCATGGCACCGGCATAGCACGGCATGGCACCGGCATGGCACGGCATGGCACCGGCATGGCACGGCATGGCACCGGCATGGCACCGGCATGGCACCGGCATGGCACCGGCATGGCACGGCATGGCACGGCATGGCACCGGCATGGCACGGCATGGCACCGGCATGGCACGGCATGGCACCGGCATGGCACGGCATGGCACCGGCATGGCACGGCATGGCACCGGCATGGCACCGGCATGGCACGGCATGGCACGGCATGGCACCGGCATGGCACGGCATGGCACCGGCATGGCACGGCATGGCACCGGCATGGCACGGCATGGCACCGGCATGGTACGGCATGGCACGGCATGGCACCGGCATGGCACGGCATGGCACCGGCATGGCACGGCATGGCACCGGCATGGCACGGCATGGCACCGGCATGGCACGGCATGGCACCGGCATGGCACCGGCATGGCACGGCATGGCACCGGCATGGCACGGCATGGCACCGGCATGGCACCGGCATGGCACGGCATGGCACCGGCATGGCACGGCATGGCACCGGCATGGCACGGCATGGCACCGGCATGGCACGGCATGGCACCGGCATGGCACCGGCATGGCACCGACATGGCACGGCATGGCACGGCATGGCACGGCATGGCACCGGCATGGCACGGCATGGCACCGGCATGGCACGGCATGGCACGGCATGGCACGGCATGGAATGGCATGGAATGGCATGGAATGGCATGGAATGGCATGGAATGGCATGGAATGGCATGGAATGGCATGGAATGGCATGGAATGGCATGGAATGGCATGGAATGGCATGGAATGGCATGGAATGGCATGGAATGGCATGGAATGGCATGGAATGGCATGGAATGGCATGGAATGGCATGGCACCGGCATGGCACGGCATGGCACGGCATGGCACGGCATGGCACCGGCATGGCACGGCATGGCACCGGCATGGCACGGCATGGCACCGGCATGGCACGGCATGGCACCGGCATGGCACGGCATGGCACCGGCATGGCACGGCATGGCACCGGGATGGCACCGGCATAGCACGGCATGGCACCGGCATGGCACGGCATGGCACCGGCATGGCACCGGCATAGCACGGCATGGCACCGGCATGGCACGGCATGGCACCGGCATGGCACGGCATGGCACCGGCATGGCACCGGCATGGCACCGGCATGGCACCGGCATGGCACGGCATGGCACGGCATGGCACCGGCATGGCACGGCATGGCACCGGCATGGCACGGCATGGCACCGGCATGGCACGGCATGGCACCGGCATGGCACGGCATGGCACCGGCATGGCACCGGCATGGCACGGCATGGCACGGCATGGCACCGGCATGGCACGGCATGGCACCGGCATGGCACGGCATGGCACCGGCATGGTACGGCATGGCACGGCATGGCACCGGCATGGCACGGCATGGCACCGGCATGGCACGGCATGGCACCGGCATGGCACCGGCATGGCACGGCATGGCACCGGCATGGCACCGGCATGGCACGGCATGGCACCGGCATGGCACGGCATGGCACCGGCATGGCACGGCATGGCACCGGCATGGCACGGCATGGCACCGGCATGGCACCGGCATGGCACCGACATGGCACGGCATGGCACGGCATGGCACGGCATGGCACCGGCATGGCACGGCATGGCACCGGCATGGCACGGCATGGCACGGCATGGCACGGCATGGAATGGCATGGAATGGCATGGAATGGCATGGAATGGCATGGAATGGCATGGAATGGCATGGAATGGCATGGAATGGCATGGAATGGCATGGAATGGCATGGAATGGCATGGAATGGCATGGAATGGCATGGAATGGCATGGAATGGCATGGAATGGCATGGAATGGCATGGAATGGCATGGAATGGCATGGAATGGCATGGAATGGCATGGAATGGCATGGAATGGCATGGAATGGCATGGAATGGCATGGAATGGCATGGAATGGCATGGAATGGCATGGAATGGCATGGAATGGCATGGAATGGCATGGAATGGCATGGAATGGCATGGAATGACATGGAATGGCATGGCACCGGCATGGCACCGGCATGGCACGGCATGGCACGGCATGGCACGGCATGGCACCGGCATGGCACGGCATGGCACCGGCATGGCACGGCATGGCACCGGCATGGCACGGCATGGCACCGGCATGGCACGGCATGGCACCGGCATGGCACCGGCATAGCACGGCATGGCACCGGCATGGCACGGCATGGCACCGGCATGGCACCGGCATAGCACGGCATGGCACCGGCATGGCACGGCATGGCACCGGCATGGCACGGCATGGCACCGGCATGGCACCGGCATGGCACCGGCATGGCACCGGCATGGCACGGCATGGCACGGCATGGCACCGGCATGGCACGGCATGGCACCGGCATGGCACGGCATGGCACCGGCATGGCACGGCATGGCACCGGCATGGCACCGGCATGGCACGGCATGGCACGGCATGGCACCGGCATGGCACGGCATGGCACCGGCATGGCACGGCATGGCACCGGCATGGCACGGCATGGCACCGGCATGGCACGGCATGGCACCGGCATGGCACGGCATGGCACCGGCATGGCACGGCATGGCACGGCATGGCACGGCATGGCACCGGCATGGCACCGGCATGGCACGGCATGGCACCGGCATGGCACCGGCATGGCACCGACATGGCACGGCATGGCACGGCATGGCACGGCATGGCACCGGCATGGCACGGCATGGCACCGGCATGGCACGGCATGGCACGGCATGGCACGGCATGGAATGGCATGGAATGGCATGGAATGGCATGGAATGGCATGGAATGGCATGGAATGGCATGGAATGGCATGGAATGGCATGGAATGGCATGGAATGGCATGGAATGGCATGGAATGGCATGGAATGGCATGGAATGGCATGGAATGGCATGGAATGGCATGGAATGGCATGGAATGGCATGGAATGGCATGGAATGGCATGGAATGGCATGGAATGGCATGGAATGGCATGGAATGGCATGGAATGGCATGGAATGGCATGGAATGGCATGGAATGGCATGGAATGGCATGGAATGGCATGGAATGACATGGAATGGCATGGCACCGGCATGGCACCGGCATGGCACCGGCATGGCACGGCATGGCACGGCATGGCACGGCATGCCACGGCATGGCACGGCATGGCACGGCATGGCACCGGCATGGCACGGCATGGCACCGGCATGGCACGGCATGGCACCGGCATGGCACGGCATGGCACGGCATGGCACGGCATGGCACGGCATGGCACGGCATGGCACGGCATGGCACGGCATGGCACGGCATGGCACGGCATGGCACCGGCATGGCACGGCACGGCATGGCACGGCATGGCACGGCATGGCACCGGCATGGCACGGCATGGCACCGGCATGGCACGGCATTGAATGGCATGGAATGGCATGGAATGGCATGGAATGGCATGGAATGGCATGGAATGGCATGGAATGGCATGGAATGGCATGGAATGGCATGGAATGGCATGGAATGGCATGGAATGGCATGGAATGGCATGGAATGGCATGAAATGGCATGGAATGGCATGGAATGGCATGGAATGGCATGGAATGGCATGGAATGGCATGGAATGGCATGGAATGGCATGGAATGGCATGGAATGGCATGGAATGGCATGGAATGGCATGGAATGGCATGGAATGGCATGGAATGGCATGGAATGGCATGGAATGGCATGGAATGGCATGGAATGGCATGGAATGGCATGGAATGGCATCGCTCCGGCATGGCACCGGCATGGCACGGCATGGCACGGCATGGCACGGCATGGCACGGCATGGCACGGCATGGCACCGGCATGGCACGGCATGGCACGGCATGGCACCGGCATGGCACCGGCATGGCACGGCATGGCACCGGCATGGCACGGCATGGCACGGCATGGCACGGCATTGAATGGCATGGAATGGCATGGAATGGCATGGAATGGCATGGAATGGCATGGAATGGCATGGAATGGCATGGAATGGCATGGAATGGCATGGAATGGCATGGAATGGCATGGAATGGCATGGAATGGCATGGAATGGCATGGAATGGCATGGAATGGCATGGAATGGCATGGAATGGCATGGAATGGCATGGAATGGCATGGAATGGCATGGAATGGCATGGAATGGCATGGAATGGCATGGAATGGCATGGAATGGCATGGAATGGCATGGAATGGCATGGAATGGCATGGAATGGCATGGAATGGCATGGAATGGCATGGAATGGCATGGAATGGCATGGAATGGCATGGAATGACATGGAATGGCATGGCACCGGCATGGCACCGGCATGGCACCGGCATGGCACCGGCATGGCACCGGCATGGCACCGGCATGGCACCGGCATGGCACCGGCATGGCACCGGCATGGCACGGCATGGCACCGGCATGGCACGGCATGGCACCGGCATGGCACGGCATGGCACCGGCATGGCACGGCATGGCACCGGCATGGCACCGGCATGGCACGGCATGGCACCGGCATGGCACCGGCATGGCACGGCATGGCACGGCATGGCACCGGCATGGCACGGCATGGCACCGGCATGGCACCGGCATGGCACCGGCATGGCACGGCATGGCACCGGCATGGCACGGCATGGCACCGGCATGGCACGGCGTGGCACGGCATGGCACCGGCATGGCACGGCATGGCACCGGCATGGCACGGCATGGCACCGGCATGGCACCGGCATGGCACGGCATGGCACCGGCATGGCACAGCATGGCACCGGCATGGCACGGCATGGCACCGGCATGGCACGGCATGGCACGGCATGGCACGGCATGGCACGGCATGGAATGGCATGGAATGGCATGGAATGGCATGGAATCGCATGGAATGGCATGGAATGGCATGGAATGGCATGGAATGGCATGGAATGGCATGGAATGGCATGGAATGGCATGGAATGGCATGGAATGGCATGGAATGGCATGGAATGGCATGGAATGGCATGGAATGGCATGGAATGGCATGGAATGGCATGGAATGGCATGGAATGGCATGGAATGGCATGGAATGGCATGGAATGGCATGGAATGGCATGGAATGGCATGGAATGGCATGGAATGGCATGGAATGGCATGGAATGGCATGGAATGACATGGAATGGCATGGCACCGGCATGGCACCGGCATGGCACGGCATGGCACGGCATGGCACCGGCATGGCACGGCATGGCACCGGCATGGCACGGCATGGCACCGGCATGGCACGGCATGGCACCGGCATGGTACGGCATGGCACGGCATGGCACCGGCATGGCACGGCATGGCACGGCATTGAATGGCATGGAATGGCATTGAATGGCATGGAATGGCATGGAATGGCATGGAATGGCATGGAATGGCATGGAATGGCATGGAATGGCATGGAATGGCATGGAATGGCATGGAATGGCATGGAATGGCATGGAATGGCATGGAATGGCATGGAATGGCATGGAATGGCATGGCACCGGCATGGCACCGGCATGGCACGGCATGGCACCGGCATGGCACGGCATGGCACCGGCATGGCACGGCATGGCACGGCATGGCACCGGCATGGCACCGGCATGGCACGGCATGGCACCGGCATGGCACGGCATGGCACCGGCATGGCACGGCATGGCACCGGCATGGCACGGCATGGCACGGGCATGGCACGGCATGGCACCGGCATGGCACCGGCATGGCACGGCATGGCACCGGCATGGCACGGCATGGCACCGGCATGGCACGGCATGGCACCGGCATGGCACGGCATGGCACCGGCATGGCACCGGCATGGCACGGCATGGCACGGCATGGCACGGCATTGAATGGCATGGAATGGCATGGAATGGCATGGAATGGCATGGAATGGCATGGAATGGCATGGAATGGCATGGAATGGCATGGAATGGCATGGAATGGCATGGAATGGCATGGAATGGCATGGAATGGCATGGAATGGCATGGAATGGCATGGAATGGCATGGAATGGCATGGAATGGCATGGAATGGCATGGAATGGCATGGAATGGCATGGAATGGCATGGAATGGCATGGAATGGCATGGAATGGCATGGAATGGCATGGAATGGCATGGAATGGCATGGAATGGCATGGAATGGCATGGAATGGCATGGAATGACATGGAATGGCATGGAATGGCATGGAATGGCATGGAATGGCATGGAATGGCATGGAATGGCATGGAATGGCATCGCACCGGCATGGCACCGGCATGGCACGGCATGGCACGGCATGGCACGGCATGGCACGGCATGGCACGGCATGGCACCGGCATGGCACGGCATGGCACCGGCATGGCACGGCATGGCACCGGCATGGCACGGCATGGCACCGGCATGGCACGGCATGGCACGGCATGGCACGGCATGGCACGGCATGGCACGGCATTGAATGGCATGGAATGGCATGGAATGGCATGGAATGGCATGGAATGGCATGGAATGGCATGGAATGGCATGGAATGGCATGGAATGGCATGGAATGGCATGGAATGGCATGGAATGGCATGGAATGGCATGGAATGGCATGGAATGGCATGGAATGGCATGGAATGGCATGGAATGGCATGGAATGGCATGGAATGGCATGGAATGGCATGGAATGGCATGGAATGGCATGGAATGGCATGGAATGACATGGAATGGCATGGAATGGCATGGAATGACATGGAATGGCATGGCACCGGCATGGCACCGGCATGGCACCGGCATGGCACGGCATGGCACGGCATGGCACGGCATGGCACCGGCATGGCACGGCATGGCACCGGCATGGCACGGCATGGCACCGGCATGGCACGGCATGGCACCGGCATGGCACGGCATGGCACCGGCATGGCACCGGCATAGCACGGCATGGCACCGGCATGGCACGGCATGGCACCGGCATGGCACCGGCATGGCACGGCATGGCACCGGCATGGCACGGCATGGCACCGGCATGGCACGGCATGGCACCGGCATGGCACCGGCATGGCACCGGCATGGCACCGGCATGGCACGGCATGGCACGGCATGGCACCGGCATGGCACGGCATGGCACCGGCATGGCACGGCATGGCACCGGCATGGCACGGCATGGCACCGGCATGGCACGGCATGGCACCGGCATGGTACGGCATGGCACGGCATGGCACCGGCATGGCACCCGCATGGCACGGCATGGCACGGCATGGCACCGGCATGGCACGGCATGGCACCGGCATGGCACCGGCATGGCACGGCATGGCACCGGCATGGCACCGGCATGGCACGGCATGGCACCGGCATGGCACGGCATGGCACCGGCATGGCACGGCATGGCACCGGCATGGCACGGCATGGCACCGGCATGGCACCGGCATGGCACGGCATGGCACCGGCATGGCACGGCATGGCACCGGCATGGCACGGCATGGCACCGGCATGGCACGGCATGGCACGGCATGGCACCGGCATGGCACGGCATGGCACCGGCATGGCACGGCATGGCACCGGCATGGCACGGCGTGGCACGGCATGGCACCGGCATGGCACGGCATGGCACGGCATGGCACCGGCATGGCACGGCATGGCACCGGCATGGCACGGCATGGCACCGGCATGGCACCGGCATGGCACGGCATGGCACCGGCATGGCACGGCATGGCACCGGCATGGCACCGGCATGGCACGGCATGGCACCGGCATGGCACGGCATGGCACGGCATGGCACGGCATGGCACCGGCATGGCACGGCATGGCACCGGCATGGCACGGCATTGAATGGCATGGAATGGCATGGAATGGCATGGAATGGCATGGAATGGCATGGAATGGCATGGAATGGCATGGAATGGCATGGAATGGCATGGAATGGCATGGAATGGCATGGAATGGCATGGAATGGCATGGAATGGCATGGAATGGCATGGAATGGCATGGAATGGCATGGAATGGCATGGAATGGCATGGAATGGCATGGAATGGCATGAAATGGCATGGAATGGCATGGAATGGCATGGAATGGCATGGAATGGCATGGAATGGCATGGAATGGCATGGAATGGCATGGAATGGCATGGAATGGCATGGAATGGCATGGAATGGCATGGAATGGCATGGAATGGCATGGAATGGCATGGAATGGCATGGAATGGCATGGAATGGCATGGAATGGCATGGAATGACATGGAATGGCATGGCACCGGCATGGCACCGGCATGGCACCGGCATGGCACCGGCATGGCACCGGCATGGCACGGCATGGCACGGCATGGCACCGGCATGGCACGGCATGGCACCGGCATGGCACGGCATGGCACCGGCATGGCACGGCATGGCACCGGCATGGCACGGCATGTCACCGGCATGGTACGGCATGGCACGGCATGGCACCGGCATGGCACGGCATGGCACCGGCATGGCACGGCATGGCACCGGCATGGCACGGCATGGCACCGGCATGGCACCGGCATGGCACGGCATGGCACCGGCATGGCACGGCATGGCACCGGCATGGCACCGGCATGGCACCGACATGGCACGGCATGGCACGGCATGGCACGGCATGGCACCGGCATGGCACGGCATGGCACCGGCATGGCACGGCATGGCACCGGCATGGCACGGCATGGCACGGCATGGCACGGCATGGAATGGCATGGAATGGCATGGAATGGCATGGAATGGCATGGAATGGCATGGAATGGCATGGAATGGCATGGAATGGCATGGAATGGCATGGAATGGCATGGAATGGCATGGAATGGCATGGAATGGCATGGAATGGCATGGAATGGCATGGAATGGCATGGAATGGCATGGAATGGCATGGAATGGCATGGAATGGCATGGAATGGCATGGAATGGCATGGAATGGCATGGAATGGCATGGAATGGCATGGAATGGCATGGAATGGCATGGAATGGCATGGAATGGCATGGAATGGCATGGAATGGCATGGAATGGCATGGAATGGCATGGAATGGCATGGAATGGCATGGAATGGCATGGAATGGCATGGAATGGCATGGAATGGCATGGAATGGCATGGAATGGCATGGAATGGCATGGAATGGCATGGAATGGCATGGAATGGCATGGAATGGCATGGAATGGCATGGAATGGCATGGAATGGCATGGAATGGCATGGAACGGCATGGAACGGCATGGAATGGCATGGAATGGCATGGAATGGCATGGAATGGCATGGAATGGCATGGAATGGCATGGAATGGCATGGAATGGCATGGAATGGCATGGAATGGCATGGAATGGCATGGAATGGCATGGAATGGCATGGAATGGCATGGAATGGCATGGAATGGCATGGAATGGCATGGAATGGCATGGAATGGCATGGAATGGCATGGAATGGCATGGACTGGCATGGAATGGCATGGAATGGCATGGCACCGCATGGCCCGGCATGGCACGGCATGGCATGGCATGGCACCGGCATGGCACGGCATGGCACGGCATGGCACCGGCATGGCACGGCATGGCACGGCATGGCACGGCATGGCACGGCATGGCACCGGCATGGCACGGCATGGCACCGGCATGGCACCGGCATGGCACCGGCATGGCACGGCATGGCACCGGCATGGCACGGCATGGCACCGGCATGGCACGGCGTGGCACGGCATGGCACCGGCATGGCACGGCATGGCACCGGCATGGCACGGCATGGCACCGGCATGGCACGGCATGGCACGGGCATGGCACGGCATGGCACCGGCATGGCACCGGCATGGCACGGCATGGCACCGGCATGGCACGGCATGGCACCGGCATGGCACGGCATGGCACCGGCATGGCACGGCATGGCACCGGCATGGCACCGGCATAGCACGGCATGGCACCGGCATGGCACGGCATGGCACGGCATTGAATGGCATGGAATGGCATGGAATGGCATGGAATGGCATGGAATGGCATGGAATGGCATGGAATGGCATGGAATGGCATGGAATGGCATGGAATGGCATGGAATGGCATCGCACCGGCATGGCACCGGCATGGCACGGCATGGCACCGGCATGGCACGGCATGGCACCGGCATGGCACCGGCATGGCACCGGCATGGCACGGCATGGCACCGGCATGGCACGGCATGGCACCGGCATGGCACGGCATGGCACCGGCATGGCACCGGCATGGCACCGGCATAGCACGGCATGGCACCGGCATGGCACGGCATGGCACCGGCATGGCACGGCATGGCACCGGCATGGCACGGCATGGCACGGCATGGCACGGCATTGAATGGCATGGAATGGCATGGAATGGCATGGAATGGCATGGAATGGCATGGAATGGCATGGCACCGCATGGCACGGCATGGCACGGCATTGAATGGCATTGAATGGCATGGAATGGCACGGCATGGCACGGCATGGCACGGCATGGCACGGCATGGCACGGCATGGCACGGCATGGCACCGCATTGAGTGGCATGGAATGGCATGGAATGGCATGGACTGGCATGGAATGGCATGGACTGGCATGGAATGGCATGGAATGGCATGGCACCGCATGGCCCGGCATGGCACGGCATGGCATGGCATGGCACCGGCATGGCACGGCATGGCACGGCATGGCACCGGCATGGCACGGCATGGCACGGCATGGCACGGCATGGCACGGCATGGCACGGCATTGAATGGCATGGAATGGCATGGAATGGCATGGAATGGCATGGAATGGCATGGAATGGCATGGAATGGCATGGAATGGCATGGAATGGCATGGAATGGCATGGAATGGCATGGAATGGCATGGAATGGCATGGAATGGCATGGAATGGCATGGAATGGCATGGAATGGCATGGAATGGCATGGAATGGCATGGAATGGCATGGAATGGCATGGAATGGCATGGAATGGCATGGAATGGCATGGAATGGCATGGAATGGCATGGAATGGCATGGAATGGCATGGAATGACATGGAATGGCATGGAATGGCATGGAATGGCATGGAATGGCATGGAATGGCATAGAATGGCATGGAATGGCATGGAATGGCATGGAATGGCATGGAATGGCATGGAATGGCATGGAATGGCATCGCACCGGCATGGCACCGGCATGGCACGGCATGGCACCGGCATGGCACCGGCATGGCACCGGCATGGCACGGCATGGCACCGGCATGGCACGGCATGGCACCGGCATGGCACGGCATGGCACGGGCATGGCACGGCATGGCACCGGCATGGCACCGGCATGGCACGGCATGGCACCGGCATGGCACCGCATGGCACCGGCATGGCACGGCATGGCACCGGCATGGCACGGCATGGCACCGGCATGGCACGGCATGGCACCGGCATGGCACCGGCATGGCACGGCATGGCACGGCATGGAATGGCATGGAATGGCATGGAATGGCATGAAATGGCATGGAATGGCATGGAATGGCATGGAATGGCATGGAATGGCATGGCACCGGCATGGCACCGGCATGGCACGGCATGGCACCGGCATGGCACGGCATGGCACCGGCATGGCATGGCATGGCACGGCATGGAATGGCATGGAATGGCATGGCACCGGCATGGCACCGGCATGGCACCGGCATGGCACGGCATGGCACCGGCATGGCACGGCATGGCACCGGCATGGCACGGCATGGCACCGGCATGGCACGGCATGGCACCGGCATGGAATGGCATGGAATGGCATGGAATGGCATGGAATGGCATGGAATGGCATGGAATGGCATGGAATGGCATGGAATGGCATGGAATGGCATGGAATGGCATGGAATGGCATGGAATGGCATGGAATGGCATGGCACGGCATGGCACCGCATGGCACGGCATGGCACGGCATTGAATGGCATGGAATGGCATGGAATGGCATGGAATGGCATGGTATGGCATGGAATGGCATGGAATGGCATGGAATGGCATGGAATGGCATGGAATGGCATGGAATGGCATGGAATGGCATGGAATGGCATGGAATGGCATGGAATGGCATAGAATGGCATGGAATGGCATGGAATGGCATGGAATGGCATGGAATGGCATGGAATGGCATGGAATGGCATGGAATGGCATGGAATGGCATGGAATGGCATGGAATGGCATGGAATGGCATGGAATGGCATGGAATGGCATGGAATGGCATGGAATGGCATGGAATGGCATGGAATGGCATGGAATGGCATGGAATGGCATGGAATGGCATGGAATGGCATGGAATGGCATGGAATGGCATGGAATGACATGGAATGGCATGGCACCGGCATGGCACCGGCATGGCACGGCATGGCACGGCATGGCACGGCATGGCACCGGCATGGCACGGCATGGCACCGGCATGGCACGGCATGGCACCGGCATGGCACGGCATGGCACCGGCATGGCACGGCATGGCACCGGCATGGCACGGCATGGCACCGGCATGGCACCGGCATAGCACGGCATGGCACCGGCATGGCACGGCATGGCACCGGCATGGCACGGCATGGCACCGGCATGGCACGGCATGGCACCGGCATGGCACCGGCATGGCACCGACATGGCACGGCATGGCACGGCATGGCACGGCATGGCACCGGCATGGCACGGCATGGCACCGGCATGGCACGGCATGGCACGGCATGGCACGGCATGGAATGGCATGGAATGGCATGGAATGGCATGGAATGGCATGGAATGGCATGGAATGGCATGGAATGGCATGGAATGGCATGGAATGACATGGAATGGCATGGAATGGCATGGAATGACATGGAATGGCATGGCACCGGCATGGCACCGGCATGGCACCGGCATGGCACGGCATGGCACGGCATGGCACGGCATGGCACCGGCATGGCACGGCATGGCACCGGCATGGCACGGCATGGCACCGGCATGGCACGGCATGGCACCGGCATGGCACGGCATGGCACCGGCATGGCACCGGCATAGCACGGCATGGCACCGGCATGGCACGGCATGGCACCGGCATGGCACCGGCATGGCACGGCATGGCACCGGCATGGCACGGCATGGCACCGGCATGGCACGGCATGGCACCGGCATGGCACCGGCATGGCACGGCATGGCACCGGCATGGCACCGGCATAGCACGGCATGGCACCGGCATGGCACGGCATGGCACCGGCATGGCACGGCATGGCACCGGCATGGCACCGGCATGGCACCGGCATGGCACCGGCATGGCACCGGCATGGCACGGCATGGCACGGCATGGCACCGGCATGGCACGGCATGGCACCGGCATGGCACGGCATGGCACCGGCATGGCACGGCATGGCACCGGCATGGCACGGCATGGCACCGGCATGGCACGGCATGGCACCGGCATGGCACCGGCATAGCACGGCATGGCACCGGCATGGCACGGCATGGCACCGGCATGGCACCGGCATAGCACGGCATGGCACCGGCATGGCACGGCATGGCACCGGCATGGCACGGCATGGCACCGGCATGGCACCGGCATGGCACCGGCATGGCACCGGCATGGCACGGCATGGCACGGCATGGCACCGGCATGGCACGGCATGGCACCGGCATGGCACGGCATGGCACCGGCATGGCACGGCATGGCACCGGCATGGCACCGGCATGGCACGGCATGGCACGGCATGGCACCGGCATGGCACGGCATGGCACCGGCATGGCACGGCATGGCACCGGCATGGCACGGCATGGCACCGGCATGGTACGGCATGGCACGGCATGGCACCGGCATGGCACGGCATGGCACCGGCATGGCACGGCATGGCACCGGCATGGCACGGCATGGCACCGGCATGGCACCGGCATGGCACGGCATGGCACCGGCATGGCACGGCATGGCACCGGCATGGCACCGGCATGGCACGGCATGGCACCGGCATGGCACGGCATGGCACCGGCATGGCACGGCATGGCACCGGCATGGCACCGGCATGGAATGGCATGGAATGGCATGGAATGGCATGGAATGGCATGGAATGGCATGGAATGGCATGGAATGGCATGGAATGGCATGGAATGGCATGGAATGGCATGGAATGGCATGGAATGGCATGGAATGGCATGGAATGGCATGGAATGGCATGGAATGGCATGGAATGGCATGGAATGGCATGGAATGGCATGGAATGGCATGGAATGGCATGGCACGGCATGGCACCGCATGGCACGGCATGGCACGGCATTGAATGGCATGGAATGGCATGGAATGGCATGGAATGGCATGGTATGGCATGGAATGGCATGGAATGGCATGGAATGGCATGGAATGGCATGGAATGGCATGGAATGGCATGGAATGGCATGGAATGGCATGGAATGGCATGGAATGGCATAGAATGGCATGGAATGGCATGGAATGGCATGGAATGGCATGGAATGGCATGGAATGGCATGGAATGGCATGGAATGGCATGGAATGGCATGGAATGGCATGGAATGGCATGGAATGGCATGGAATGGCATGGAATGGCATGGAATGGCATGGAATGGCATGGAATGGCATGGAATGGCATGGAATGGCATGGAATGGCATGGAATGGCATGGAATGGCATGGAATGGCATGGAATGGCATGGAATGGCATGGAATGACATGGAATGGCATGGCACCGGCATGGCACCGGCATGGCACGGCATGGCACGGCATGGCACGGCATGGCACCGGCATGGCACGGCATGGCACCGGCATGGCACGGCATGGCACCGGCATGGCACGGCATGGCACCGGCATGGCACGGCATGGCACCGGCATGGCACGGCATGGCACCGGCATGGCACGGCATGGCACCGGCATGGCACGGCATGGCACCGGCATGGCACCGGCATAGCACGGCATGGCACCGGCATGGCACGGCATGGCACCGGCATGGCACCGGCATAGCACGGCATGGCACCGGCATGGCACGGCATGGCACCGGCATGGCACGGCATGGCACCGGCATGGCACCGGCATGGCACCGGCATGGCACCGGCATGGCACCGGCATGGCACGGCATGGCACGGCATGGCACCGGCATGGCACGGCATGGCACCGGCATGGCACGGCATGGCACCGGCATGGCACGGCATGGCACCGGCATGGCACGGCATGGCACCGGCATGGCACGGCATGGCACCGGCATGGCACCGGCATAGCACGGCATGGCACCGGCATGGCACGGCATGGCACCGGCATGGCACCGGCATAGCACGGCATGGCACCGGCATGGCACGGCATGGCACCGGCATGGCACGGCATGGCACCGGCATGGCACCGGCATGGCACCGGCATGGCACCGGCATGGCACGGCATGGCACGGCATGGCACCGGCATGGCACGGCATGGCACCGGCATGGCACGGCATGGCACCGGCATGGCACGGCATGGCACCGGCATGGCACCGGCATGGCACGGCATGGCACGGCATGGCACCGGCATGGCACGGCATGGCACCGGCATGGCACGGCATGGCACCGGCATGGCACGGCATGGCACCGGCATGGTACGGCATGGCACGGCATGGCACCGGCATGGCACGGCATGGCACCGGCATGGCACGGCATGGCACCGGCATGGCACGGCATGGCACCGGCATGGCACCGGCATGGCACGGCATGGCACCGGCATGGCACGGCATGGCACCGGCATGGCACCGGCATGGCACGGCATGGCACCGGCATGGCACGGCATGGCACCGGCATGGCACGGCATGGCACCGGCATGGCACCGGCATGGCACCGACATGGCACGGCATGGCACCGGCATGGCACGGCATGGCACCGGCATGGCACGGCATGGCACGGCATGGCACGGCATGGAATGGCATGGAATGGCATGGAATGGCATGGAATGGCATGGAATGGCATGGAATGGCATGGAATGGCATGGAATGGCATGGAATGGCATGGAATGGCATGGAATGGCATGGAATGGCATGGAATGACATGGAATGGCATGGAATGGCATGGCACCGGCATGGAATGGCATGGCACGGCATGGCACGGCATGGCACCGGCATGGCACGGCATGGCACCGGCATGGCACGGCATGGCACCGGCATGGCACGGCATGGCACCGGCATGGCACGGCATGGCACCGGCATGGCACGGCATGGCACCGGCATGGCACGGCATGGCACCGGCATGGCACGGCATGGCACCGGCATGGCACGGCATGGCACCGGCATGGCACCGGCATGGCACGGCATGGCACCGGCATGGCACGGCATGGCACCGGCATGGCACCGGCATGGCACGGCATGGCACCGGCATGGCACGGCATGGCACCGGCATGGCACGGCATGGCACCGGCATGGCACGGCATGGCACGGCATGGCACCGGCATGGCACGGCATGGCACCGGCATGGCACGGCATGGCACGGCATGGCACGGCATGGCACGGCATGGCACGGCATGGAATGGCATGGAATGGCATGGAATGGCATGGAATGGCATGGAATGGCATGGAATGGCATGGAATGGCATGG
The DNA here is from genome assembly GCA_963971235.1 of Cryptus armator. Lineage (NCBI taxonomy): Eukaryota > Metazoa > Arthropoda > Insecta > Hymenoptera > Ichneumonidae > Cryptus > Cryptus armator. The sequence continues at coordinate 370,432 of CAXARG010000090.1, read as the reverse complement.
AATGGCATGGAATGGCATGGAATGGCATGGAATGGCATGGAATGGCATGGAATGGCATGGAATGGCATGGAATGGCATGGAATGGCATGGAATGGCATGGAATGGCATGGAATGGCATGGAATGGCATGGAATGGCATGGAATGGCATGGAATGGCATGGAATGGCATGGAATGACATGGAATGGCATGGCACCGGCATGGCACCGGCATGGCACGGCATGGCACGGCATGGCACGGCATGGCACGGCATGGCACGGCATGGCACCGGCATGGCACCGGCATGGCACGGCATGGCACCGGCATGGCACGGCATGGCACGGCATGGCACGGCATGGCACGGCATGGCACGGCATGGCACGGCATGGCACGGCATGGCACGGCATGGCACGGCATGGCACGGCATGGCACGGCATGGCACCGGCATGGCACGGCATGGCACCGGCATGGCACGGCATGGCACCGGCATGGCACCGGCATGGCACCGGCATAGCACGGCATGGCACCGGCATGGCACGGCATGGCACCGGCATGGCACGGCATGGCACCGGCATGGCACGGCATGGCACCGGCATGGCACGGCATGGCACCGGCATGGCACGGCATGGCACCGGCATGGCACGGCATGGCACGGCATGGCACCGGCATGGCACGGCATGGCACGGCATGGCACGGCATTGAATGGCATGGAATGGCATGGAATGGCATGGAATGGCATGGAATGGCATGGAATGGCATGGAATGGCATGGAATGGCATGGAATGGCATGGAATGGCATGGAATGGCATGGAATGGCATGGAATGGCATGGAATGGCATGGCACCGCATGGCACGGCATGGCACGGCATTGAATGGCATGGAATGGCATTGAATGGCATGGAATGGCACGGCATGGCACGGCATGGCACGGCATGGCACGGCATGGCACGGCATGGCACGGCATGGCACCGCATTGAGTGGCATGGAATGGCATGGAATGGCATGGACTGGCATGGAATGGCATGGACTGGCATGGACTGGCATGGAATGGCATGGAATGGCATGGCACCGCATGGCCCGGCATGGCACCGCATGGCCCGGCATGGCACGGCATGGCATGGCATGGCACCGGCATGGCACGGCATGGCACCGGCATGGCACGGCATGGCACGGCATGGCACGGCATGGCACCGGCATGGCACGGCATGGCACCGGCATGGCACGGCATGGCACCGGCATGGCACGGCATGGCACCGGCATGGCACGGCATGGCACCGGCATGGCACGGCATGGCACGGCATGGCACGGCATGGAATGGCATGGAATGGCATGGAATGGCATGGAATGGCATGGAATGGCATGGAATGGCATGGAATGGCATGGAATGGCATGGAATGGCATGGAATGGCATGGAATGGCATGGAATGGCATGGAATGGCATGGAATGGCATGGAATGGCATGGAATGGCATGGAATGGCATGGAATGGCATGGAATGGCATGGAATGGCATGGAATGGCATGGAATGGCATGGAATGGCATGGAATGGCATGGAATGGCATGGAATGGCATGGCACGGCATGGCACCGCATGGCACGGCATGGCACGGCATTGAATGGCATGGAATGGCATGGAATGGCATGGTATGGCATGGAATGGCATGGAATGGCATGGAATGGCATGGAATGGCATGGAATGGCATGGAATGGCATGGAATGGCATGGAATGGCATGGAATGGCATGGAATGGCATGGAATGGCATGGAATGGCATGGAATGGCATGGAATGGCATGGAATGGCATGGAATGGCATGGAATGGCATGGAATGGCATGGAATGGCATGGAATGGCATGGAATGGCATGGAATGGCATGGAATGGCATGGAATGGCATGGAATGGCATGGAATGGCATGGAATGGCATGGAATGGCATGGAATGGCATGGAATGGCATGGAATGGCATGGAATGGCATGGAATGGCATGGAATGGCATGGAATGGCATGGAATGGCATGGAATGGCATGGAATGGCATGGAATGGCATGGAATGGCATGGAATGGCATGGAATGACATGGAATGGCATGGCACCGGCATGGCACCGGCATGGCACGGCATGGCACGGCATGGCACGGCATGGCACCGGCATGGCACGGCATGGCACCGGCATGGCACGGCATGGCACCGGCATGGCACGGCATGGCACCGGCATGGCACGGCATGGCACGGCATGGCACCGGCATGGCACGGCATGGCACCGGCATGGCACCGGCATAGCACGGCATGGCACCGGCATGGCACGGCATGGCACCGGCATGGCACCGGCATAGCACGGCATGGCACCGGCATGGCACGGCATGGCACCGGCATGGCACGGCATGGCACCGGCATGGCACGGCATGGCACCGGCATGGCACCGGCATGGCACCGGCATGGCACCGGCATGGCACGGCATGGCACGGCATGGCACCGGCATGGCACGGCATGGCACCGGCATGGCACGGCATGGCACCGGCATGGCACGGCATGGCACCGGCATGGCACGGCATGGCACCGGCATGGCACCGGCATGGCACGGCATGGCACGGCATGGCACCGGCATGGCACGGCATGGCACCGGCATGGCACGGCATGGCACCGGCATGGCACGGCATGGCACCGGCATGGTACGGCATGGCACCGGCATGGTACGGCATGGCACGGCATGGCACCGGCATGGCACCGGCATGGCACGGCATGGCACCGGCATGGCACGGCATGGCACCGGCATGGCACCGGCATGGCACGGCATGGCACCGGCATGGCACGGCATGGCACCGGCATGGCACGGCATGGCACCGGCATGGCACGGCATGGCACCGGCATGGCACCGGCATGGCACCGACATGGCACGGCATGGCACGGCATGGCACGGCATGGCACCGGCATGGCACGGCATGGCACCGGCATGGCACGGCATGGCACGGCATGGCACGGCATGGAATGGCATGGAATGGCATGGAATGGCATGGAATGGCATGGAATGGCATGGAATGGCATGGAATGGCATGGAATGGCATGGAATGGCATGGAATGGCATGGAATGGCATGGAATGGCATGGAATGGCATGGAATGGCATGGAATGGCATGGAATGGCATGGAATGGCATGGAATGGCATGGAATGGCATGGAATGGCATGGAATGGCATGGAATGACATGGAATGGCATGGCACCGGCATGGCACCGGCATGGCACGGCATGGCACGGCATGGCACGGCATGGCACGGCATGGCACGGCATGGCACCGGCATGGCACGGCATGGCACCGGCATGGCACGGCATGGCACCGGCATGGCACGGCATGGCACGGCATGGCACGGCATGGCACGGCATGGCACGGCATGGCACGGCATGGCACGGCATGGCACGGCATGGCACGGCATGTCACGGCATGGCACGGCATGGCACGGCATGGCACGGCATGGCACCGGCATGGCACGGCATGGCACCGGCATGGCACCGGCATGGCACCGGCATAGCACGGCATGGCACCGGCATGGCACGGCATGGCACCGGCATGGCACGGCATGGCACCGGCATGGCACGGCATGGCACCGGCATGGCACGGCATGGCACCGGCATGGCACGGCATGGCACGGCATGGCACGGCATTGAATGGCATGGAATGGCATGGAATGGCATGGAATGGCATGGAATGGCATGGAATGGCATGGAATGGCATGGAATGGCATGGAATGGCATGGCACCGCATGGCACGGCATGGCACGGCATTGAATGGCATGGAATGGCATTGAATGGCATGGAATGGCATTGAATGGCATGGAATGGCACGGCATGGCACGGCATGGCACGGCATGGCACGGCATGGCACGGCATGGCACCGCATTGAGTGGCATGGAATGGCATGGAATGGCATGGACTGGCATGGAATGGCATGGACTGGCATGGACTGGCATGGAATGGCATGGAATGGCATGGCACCGCATGGCCCGGCATGGCACCGCATGGCCCGGCATGGCACGGCATGGCATGGCATGGCACCGGCATGGCACGGCATGGCACCGGCATGGCACGGCATGGCACGGCATGGCACGGCATGGCACCGGCATGGCACGGCATGGCACCGGCATGGCACGGCATGGCACCGGCATGGCACGGCATGGCACCGGCATGGCACGGCATGGCACCGGCATGGCACGGCATGGCACCGGCATGGCACGGCATGGCACCGGCATGGCACGGCATGGCACCGGCATGGCACGGCATGGCACGGCATGGCACGGCATGGCACGGCATGGCACGGCATGGCACGGCATGGCACGGCATGGAATGGCATGGAATGGCATGGAATGGCATGGAATGGCATGGAATGGCATGGAATGGCATGGAATGGCATGGAATGGCATGGAATGGCATGGAATGGCATGGAATGGCATGGAATGGCATGGAATGGCATGGAATGGCATGGAATGGCATGGAATGGCATGGAATGGCATGGAATGGCATGGAATGGCATGGAATGGCATGGAATGGCATGGAATGGCATGGAATGGCATGGAATGGCATGGAATGGCATGGAATGGCATGGAATGGCATGGAATGGCATGGAATGGCATGGAATGGCATGGAATGGCATGGAATGGCATGGAATGGCATGGAATGGCATGGAATGGCATGGAATGGCATGGAATGGCATGGAATGGCATGGAATGGCATGGAATGGCATGGAATGGCATGGAATGGCATGGAATGGCATGGAATGGCATGGCACCGGCATGGCACGGCATGGCACCGGCATGGCACGGCATGGCACCGGCATGGCACGGCATGGCACCGGCATGGCACGGCATGGCACGGGCATGGCACCGGCATGGCACGGCATGGCACGGCATGGCACCGGCATGGCACGGCATGGCACCGGCATGGCACGGCATGGCACCGGCATGGCACGGCATGGCACCGGCATGGTACGGCATGGCACGGCATGGCACCGGCATGGCACCCGCATGGCACGGCATGGCACGGCATGGCACTGGCATGGCACGGCATGGCACCGGCATGGCACCGGCATGGCACGGCATGGCACCGGCATGGCACCGGCATGGCACGGCATGGCACCGGCATGGCACGGCATGGCACCGGCATGGCACGGCATGGCACCGGCATGGCACGGCATGGCACCGGCATGGCACCGGCATGGCACGGCATGGCACCGGCATGGCACGGCATGGCACCGGCATGGCACGGCATGGCACCGGCATGGCACGGCATGGCACGGCATGGCACGGCATGGCACCGGCATGGAATGGCATGGAATGGCATGGAATGGCATGGAATGGCATGGAATGGCATGGAATGGCATGGAATGGCATGGAATGGCATGGAATGGCATGGAATGGCATGGAATGGCATGGAATGGCATGGAATGGCATGGAATGGCATGGCACGGCATGGCACCGGCATGGCACGGCATGGCACCGGCATGGCACGGCATGGCACCGGCATGGCACGGCATGGCACCGGCATGGCACCGGCATGGCACCGGCATGGCACGGCATGGCACCGGCATGGCACGGCATGGCACGGCATGGCACCGGCATGGCACCGGCATGGCACGGCATGGCACCGGCATGGCACGGCATGGCACGGCATGGCACCGGCATGGCACGGCATGGCACGGCATGGCACCGGCATGGCACGGCATGGCACCGGCATGGCACGGCATGGCACCGGCATGGCACGGCATGGCACGGCATGGCACCGGCATGGCACCGGCATGGCACGGCATGGCACCGGCATGGCACGGCATGGCACCGGCATGGCACGGCATGGCACGGCATGGCACGGCATGGCACCGGCATGGTACGGCATTGAATGGCATTGAATGGCATGGAATGGCATGGAATGGCATGGAATGGCATGGAATGGCATGGAATGGCATGGAATGGCATGGAATGGCATGGAATGGCATGGAATGGCATGGAATGGCATGGAATGGCATGGAATGGCATGGAATGGCATGGAATGGCATGGAATGGCATGGAATGGCATGGAATGGCATGGAATGGCATGGAATGGCATGGAATGGCATGGAATGGCATGGAATGGCATGGAATGGCATGGAATGGCATGGAATGGCATGGAATGGCATGGAATGGCATGGAATGGCATGGAATGGCATGGAATGGCATGGAATGGCATGGAATGGCATGGAATGGCATGGAATGGCATGGAATGGCATGGAATGGCATGGAATGGCATGGAATGGCATGGAATGGCATGGAATGGCATGGAATGGCATGGAATGGCATGGAATAGCATGGAATGGCATGGAATGGCATGGAATGGCATGGAATGGCATGGAATGACATGGAATGGCATGGAATGGCATGGAATGGCATGGCACCGGCATGGCACCGGCATGGCACCGGCATGGCACCGGCATGGCACCGGCATGGCACCGGCATGGCACGGCATGGCACGGCATGGCACCGTCATGGCACGGCATGGCACCGGCATGGCACGGCATGGCACCGGCATGGTACGGCATGGCACGGCATGGCACCGGCATGGCACCGGCATGGCACGGCATGGCACGGCATGGCACCGGCATGGCACGGCATGGCACCGGCATGGCACGGCATGGCACCGGCATGGCACGGCATGGCACCGGCATGGCACGGCATGGCACGGCATGGCACCGGCATGGCACGGCATGGCACGGCATGGCACGGCATGGCACCGGCATGGCACGGCATGGCACGGCATGGCACGGCATGGCACGGCATGGAATGGCATGGAATGGCATGGAATGGCATGGAATGGCATGGAATGGCATGGAATGGCATGGAATGGCATGGAATGGCATGGAATGGCATGGAATGGCATGGAATGGCATGGAATGGCATGGAATGGCATGGAATGGCATGGAATGGCATGGAATGGCATGGAATGGCATGGAATGGCATGGAATGGCATGGAATGGCATGGAATGGCATGGAATGGCATGGAATGGCATGGAATGGCATGGAATGGCATGGAATGGCATCGCACCGGCATGGCACCGGCATGGCACGGCATGGCACCGGCATGGCACGGCATGGCACCGGCATGGCACCGGCATGGCACCGGCATGGCACCGGCATGGCACGGCATGGCACCGGCATGGCACCGGCATGGCACGGCATGGCACGGCATGGCACCGGCATGGCACGGCATGGCACCGGCATGGCACGGCATGGCACCGGCATGGCACCGGCATGGCACGGCATGGCACCGGCATGGCACGGCATGGCACCGGCATGGCACGGCGTGGCACGGCATGGCACCGGCATGGCACGGCATGGCATCGGCATGGCACGGCATGGCACGGCATGGCACCGGCATGGCACCGGCATGGCACGGCATGGCACCGGGATGGCACGGCATGGCACCGGCATGGCACGGCATGGCACCGGCATGGCACGGCATGGCACGGCATGGCACGGCATGGCACCGGCATGGCACGGCATGGCACCGGCATGGCACGGCATGGCACCGGCATGGCACGGCATGGCACCGGCATGGCACGGCATTGAATGGCATGGAATGGCATTGAATGGCATGGAATGGCATGGAATGGCATGGAATGGCATGGAATGGCATGGAATGACATGGAATGGCATGGCACCGGCATGGCACCGGCATGGCACGGCATGGCACGGCATGGCACGGCATGGCACGGCATGGCACGGCATGGCACGGCATGGCACCGGCATGGCACGGCATGGCACCGGCATGGCACGGCATGGCACCGGCATGGCACGGCATGGCACCGGCATGGCACGGCATGGCACCGGCATGGCACGGCATTGAATGGCATGGAATGGCATTGAATGGCATGGAATGGCATGAAATGGCATGGAATGGCATGGAATGGCATGGAATGACATGGAATGGCATGGCACCGGCATGGCACCGGCATGGCACGGCATGGCACGGCATGGCACGGCATGGCACGGCATGGCACGGCATGGCACCGGCATGGCACGGCATGGCACCGGCATGGCACGGCATGGCACCGGCATGGCACGGCATGGCACGGCATGGCACGGCATGGCACGGCATGGCACGGCATGGCACGGCATGGCACGGCATGGCACGGCATGGCACGGCATGGCACGGCATGGCACCGGCATGGCACCGGCATGGCACCGGCATAGCACGGCATGGCACCGGCATGGCACGGCATGGCACCGGCATGGCACGGCATGGCACGGCATGGCACGGCATTGAATGGCATGGAATGGCATGGAATGGCATGGAATGGCATGGAATGGCATGGAATGGCATGGCACCGCATGGCACGGCATGGAAAGGCATTGAATGGCATGGAATGGCATTGAATGGCATGGAATGGCACGGCATGGCACGGCATGGCACGGCATGGCACGGCATGGCACGGCATGGCACGGCATGGCACGGCATGGCACCGCATTGAGTGGCATGGAATGGCATGGAATGGCATGGACTGGCATAGAATGGCATGGACTGGCATGGACTGGCATGGAATGGCATGGAATGGCATGGCACCGCATGGCCCGGCATGGCACGGCATGGCATGGCATGGCACCGGCATGGCACGGCATGGCACGGCATGGCACGGCATGGCACCGGCATGGCACGGCATGGCACCGGCATGGCACGGCATGGCACCGGCATGGCACGGCATGGCACCGGCATGGCACGGCATGGCACCGGCATGGCACGGCATGGCACCGGCATGGCACGGCATGGCACGGCATGGCACGGCATTGAATGGCATGGAATGGCATGGAATGGCATGGAATGGCATGGAATGGCATGGAATGGCATGGAATGGCATGGAATGGCATGGAATGGCATGGAATGGCATGGAATGGCATGGAATGGCATGGAATGGCATGGAATGGCATGGAATGGCATGGAATGGCATGGAATGGCATGGAATGGCATGGAATGGCATGGAATGGCATGGAATGGCATGGAATGGCATGGAATGGCATGGCACCGGCATGGCACCGGCATGGCACGGCATGGCACCGGCATGGCACGGCATGGCACCGGCATGGCACCGGCATGGCACGGCATGGCACCGGCATGGCACCGGCATGGCACGGCATGGCACCGGCATGGCACGGCATGGCACCGGCATGGCACGGCATGGCACCGGCATGGCACGGCATGGCACCGGCATGGCACGGCATTGAATGGCATGGAATGGCATTGAATGGCATGGAATGGCATGGAATGGCATGGAATGACATGGAATGGCATGGCACCGGCATGGCACCGGCATGGCACGGCATGGCACGGCATGGCACGGCATGGCACGGCATGGCACGGCATGGCACCGGCATGGCACGGCATGGCACCGGCATGGCACGGCATGGCACCGGCATGGCACGGCATGGCACGGCATGGCACGGCATGGCACGGCATGGCACGGCATGGCACGGCATGGCACGGCATGGCACGGCATGGCACGGCATGGCACCGGCATGGCACCGGCATGGCACCGGCATAGCACGGCATGGCACCGGCATGGCACGGCATGGCACCGGCATGGCACGGCATGGCACCGGCATGGCACGGCATGGCACGGCATGGCACGGCATTGAATGGCATGGAATGGCATGGAATGGCATGGAATGGCATGGCACCGCATGGCACGGCATGGAAAGGCATTGAATGGCATGGAATGGCATTGAATGGCATGGAATGGCACGGCATGGCACGGCATGGCACGGCATGGCACGGCATGGCACGGCATGGCACGGCATGGCACGGCATGGCACGGCATGGCACCGCATTGAGTGGCATGGAATGGCATGGAATGGCATGGACTGGCATAGAATGGCATGGACTGGCATGGACTGGCATGGAATGGCATGGAATGGCATGGAATGGCATGGAATGGCATGGAATGGCATGGAATGGCATGGAATGGCATGGAATGGCATGGAATGGCATGGAATGGCATGGAATGGCATGGAATGGCATGGAATGGCATGGCACCGGCATGGCACCGGCATGGCACGGCATGGCACCGGCATGGCACGGCATGGCACCGGCATGGCACCGGCATGGCACGGCATGGCACCGGCATGGCACGGCATGGCACCGGCATGGCACGGCATGGCACCGGCATGGCACGGCATGGCACGGGCATGGCACGGCATGGCACCGGCATGGCACGGCATGGCACCGGCATGGCACGGCATGGCACCGGCATGGCACGGCATGGCACCGGCATGGCACCGGCATGGCACGGCATGGCACCGGCATGGCACGGCATGGCACCGGCATGGCACGGCATGGCACGGCATGGCACCGGCATGGCACGGCATGGCACCGGCATGGCACGGCATGGCACCGGCATGGCACCGGCATGGCACGGCATGGCACCGGCATGGCACGGCATGGCACGGCATGGCACCGGCATGGCACGGCATGGCACCGGCATGGCACGGCATGGCACCGGCATGGCACGGCATGGCACCGGCATGGCACCGGCATGGCACGGCATGGCACCGGCATGGCACGGCATGGCACGGCATGGCACCGGCATGGCACGGCATGGCACGGCATGGCACGGCATGGCACCGGCATGGCACGGCATGGCACCGGCATGGCACGGCATGGCACGGCATGGCACCGGCATGGCACCGGCATGGCACGGCATGGCACGGCATGGCACCGGCATGGCACCGGCATGGCACGGCATGGCACCGGCATGGCACGGCATGGCACCGGCATGGCACGGCATGGCACGGCATGGCACGGCATGGCACCGGCATGGCACGGCATGGCACCGGCATGGCACGGCATTGAATGGCATTGAATGGCATGGAATGGCATGGAATGGCATGGAATGGCATGGAATGGCATGGAATGGCATGGAATGGCATGGAATGGCATGGAATGGCATGGAATGGCATGGAATGGCATGGAATGGCATGGAATGGCATGGAATGGCATGGAATGGCATGGAATGGCATGGAATGGCATGGAATGGCATGGAATGGCATGGAATGGCATGGAATGGCATGGAATGGCATGGAATGGCATGGAATGGCATGGAATGGCATGGAATGGCATGGAATGGCATGGAATGGCATGGAATGGCATGGAATGGCATGGAATGGCATGGAATGGCATGGAATGGCATGGAATGGCATGGAATGGCATGGAATGGCATGGAATGGCATGGAATGGCATGGAATGGCATGGAATGGCATGGAATGGCATGGAATGGCATGGAATGGCATGGAATGGCATGGAATGGCATGGAATGGCATGGAATGGCATGGAATGGCATGGAATGGCATGGAATGGCATGGAATGGCATGGAATGGCATGGAATGGCATGGAATGGCATGGAATGGCATGGAATGGCATGGAATGGCATGGAATGGCATGGAATGGCATGGAATGGCATGGAATGGCATGGAATGGCATGGAATGGCATGGAATGGCATGGAATGGCATGGAATGGCATGGAATGGCATGGAATGGCATGGAATGGCATGGAATGGCATGAAATGGCATGGAATGGCATGGAATGGCATGGAATGGCATGGAATGGCATGGAATAGCATGGAATGGCATGGAATGGCATGGAATGGCATGGAATGGCATGGAATGGCATGGAATGGCATGGAATAGCATGGAATGGCATGGAATGGCATGGAATGGCATGGAATGGCATGGAATGGCATGGAATGGCATGGAATGGCATGGAATGGCATGGAATGGCATGGAATGGCATGGAATGGCATGGAATGGCATGGAATGGCATGGAATGGCATGGAATGGCATGGAATGGCATGGAATGGCATGGAATGGCATGGAATGGCATGGAATGGCATGGAATGGCATGGAATGGCATGGAATGGCATGGAATGGCATGGAATGGCATGGAATGGCATGGAATGGCATGGAATGGCATGGAATGGCATGGAATGGCATGGAATGGCATGGAATGGCATGGAATGGCATGGAATGGCATGGAATGGCATGGAATGACATGGAATGGCATGGCACCGGCATGGCACCGGCATGGCACGGCATGGCACGGCATGGCACCGGCATGGCACGGCATGGCACCGGCATGGCACGGCATGGCACCGGCATGGCACGGCATGGCACCGGCATGGCACGGCATGGCACCGGCATGGCACGGCATGGCACCGGCATGGCACCGGCATAGCACGGCATGGCACCGGCATGGCACGGCATGGCACCGGCATGGCACCGGCATAGCACGGCATGGCACCGGCATGGCACGGCATGGCACCGGCATGGCACGGCATGGCACCGGCATGGCACCGGCATGGCACCGGCATGGCACCGGCATGGCACGGCATGGCACGGCATGGCACCGGCATGGCACGGCATGGCACCGGCATGGCACGGCATGGCACCGGCATGGCACGGCATGGCACCGGCATGGCACCGGCATGGCACGGCATGGCACGGCATGGCACCGGCATGGCACGGCATGGCACCGGCATGGCACGGCATGGCACCGGCATGGCACGGCATGGCACCGGCATGGTACGGCATGGCACCGGCATGGTACGGCATGGCACGGCATGGCACCGGCATGGCACCGGCATGGCACGGCATGGCACCGGCATGGCACGGCATGGCACCGGCATGGCACCGGCATGGCACGGCATGGCACCGGCATGGCACGGCATGGCACCGGCATGGCACGGCATGGCACCGGCATGGCACGGCATGGCACCGGCATGGCACCGGCATGGCACCGACATGGCACGGCATGGCACGGCATGGCACGGCATGGCACCGGCATGGCACGGCATGGCACCGGCATGGCACGGCATGGCACGGCATGGCACGGCATGGAATGGCATGGAATGGCATGGAATGGCATGGAATGGCATGGAATGGCATGGAATGGCATGGAATGGCATGGAATGGCATGGAATGGCATGGAATGGCATGGAATGGCATGGAATGGCATGGAATGGCATGGAATGGCATGGAATGGCATGGAATGGCATGGAATGGCATGGAATGACATGGAATGGCATGGCACCGGCATGGCACCGGCATGGCACGGCATGGCACGGCATGGCACGGCATGGCACGGCATGGCACGGCATGGCACGGCATGGCACGGCATGGCACGGCATGGCACCGGCATGGCACGGCATGGCACCGGCATGGCACGGCATGGCACCGGCATGGCACGGCATGGCACGGCATGGCACGGCATGGCACGGCATGGCACGGCATGGCACGGCATGGCACGGCATGGCACGGCATGGCACGGCATGGCACGGCATGGCACCGGCATGGCACGGCATGGCACCGGCATGGCACCGGCATGGCACCGGCATAGCACGGCATGGCACCGGCATGGCACGGCATGGCACCGGCATGGCACGGCATGGCACCGGCATGGCACGGCATGGCACCGGCATGGCACGGCATGGCACCGGCATGGCACGGCATGGCACGGCATGGCACGGCATTGAATGGCATGGAATGGCATGGAATGGCATGGAATGGCATGGAATGGCATGGAATGGCATGGAATGGCATGGAATGGCATGGAATGGCATGGCACCGCATGGCACGGCATGGCACGGCATTGAATGGCATGGAATGGCATTGAATGGCATGGAATGGCATTGAATGGCATGGAATGGCACGGCATGGCACGGCATGGCACGGCATGGCACGGCATGGCACGGCATGGCACCGCATTGAGTGGCATGGAATGGCATGGAATGGCATGGACTGGCATGGAATGGCATGGACTGGCATGGACTGGCATGGAATGGCATGGAATGGCATGGCACCGCATGGCCCGGCATGGCACCGCATGGCCCGGCATGGCACGGCATGGCATGGCATGGCACCGGCATGGCACGGCATGGCACCGGCATGGCACGGCATGGCACGGCATGGCACGGCATGGCACCGGCATGGCACGGCATGGCACCGGCATGGCACGGCATGGCACCGGCATGGCACGGCATGGCACCGGCATGGCACGGCATGGCACCGGCATGGCACGGCATGGCACCGGCATGGCACGGCATGGCACCGGCATGGCACGGCATGGCACCGGCATGGCACGGCATGGCACGGCATGGCACGGCATGGCACGGCATGGCACGGCATGGCACGGCATGGCACGGCATGGCACGGCATGGCACGGCATGGCACGGCATGGCACCGGCATGGCACCGGCATGGCACCGGCATAGCACGGCATGGCACCGGCATGGCACGGCATGGCACCGGCATGGCACGGCATGGCACCGGCATGGCACGGCATGGCACGGCATGGCACGGCATTGAATGGCATGGAATGGCATGGAATGGCATGGAATGGCATGGAATGGCATGGCACCGCATGGCACGGCATGGAAAGGCATTGAATGGCATAGAATGGCATTGAATGGCATGGAATGGCACGGCATGGCACGGCATGGCACGGCATGGCACGGCATGGCACGGCATGGCACGGCATGGCACGGCATGGCACCGCATTGAGTGGCATGGAATGGCATGGAATGGCATGGACTGGCATAGAATGGCATGGACTGGCATGGACTGGCATGGAATGGCATGGAATGGCATGGAATGGCATGGAATGGCATGGAATGGCATGGAATGGCATGGAATGGCATGGAATGGCATGGAATGGCATGGAATGGCATGGAATGGCATGGAATGGCATGGAATGGCATGGAATGGCATGGAATGGCATGGCACCGGCATGGCACCGGCATGGCACGGCATGGCACCGGCATGGCACGGCATGGCACCGGCATGGCACCGGCATGGCACGGCATGGCACCGGCATGGCACGGCATGGCACCGGCATGGCACGGCATGGCACCGGCATGGCACGGCATGGCACGGGCATGGCACGGCATGGCACCGGCATGGCACGGCATGGCACCGGCATGGCACGGCATGGCACCGGCATGGCACGGCATGGCACCGGCATGGCACCGGCATGGCACGGCATGGCACCGGCATGGCACGGCATGGCACCGGCATGGCACGGCATGGCACGGCATGGCACCGGCATGGCACGGCATGGCACCGGCATGGCACGGCATGGCACCGGCATGGCACCGGCATGGCACGGCATGGCACCGGCATGGCACGGCATGGCACGGCATGGCACCGGCATGGCACGGCATGGCACCGGCATGGCACGGCATGGCACCGGCATGGCACGGCATGGCACCGGCATGGCACCGGCATGGCACGGCATGGCACCGGCATGGCACGGCATGGCACGGCATGGCACCGGCATGGCACGGCATGGCACGGCATGGCACGGCATGGCACCGGCATGGCACGGCATGGCACCGGCATGGCACGGCATGGCACGGCATGGCACCGGCATGGCACCGGCATGGCACGGCATGGCACGGCATGGCACCGGCATGGCACCGGCATGGCACGGCATGGCACCGGCATGGCACGGCATGGCACCGGCATGGCACGGCATGGCACGGCATGGCACGGCATGGCACCGGCATGGCACGGCATGGCACCGGCATGGCACGGCATTGAATGGCATTGAATGGCATGGAATGGCATGGAATGGCATGGAATGGCATGGAATGGCATGGAATGGCATGGAATGGCATGGAATGGCATGGAATGGCATGGAATGGCATGGAATGGCATGGAATGGCATGGAATGGCATGGAATGGCATGGAATGGCATGGAATGGCATGGAATGGCATGGAATGGCATGGAATGGCATGGAATGGCATGGAATGGCATGGAATGGCATGGAATGGCATGGAATGGCATGGAATGGCATGGAATGGCATGGAATGGCATGGAATGGCATGGAATGGCATGGAATGGCATGGAATGGCATGGAATGGCATGGAATGGCATGGAATGGCATGGAATGGCATGGAATGGCATGGAATGGCATGGAATGGCATGGAATGGCATGGAATGGCATGGAATGGCATGGAATGGCATGGAATGGCATGGAATGGCATGGAATGGCATGGAATGGCATGGAATGGCATGGAATGGCATGGAATGGCATGGAATGGCATGGAATGGCATGGAATGGCATGGAATGGCATGGAATGGCATGGAATGGCATGGAATGGCATGGAATGGCATGGAATGGCATGGAATGGCATGGAATGGCATGGAATGGCATGGAATGGCATGGAATGGCATGGAATGGCATGGAATGGCATGGAATGGCATGGAATGGCATGGAATGGCATGGAATGGCATGGAATGGCATGGAATGGCATGGAATGGCATGGAATGGCATGGAATGGCATGGAATGGCATGGAATGGCATGGAATGGCATGGAATGGCATGGAATGGCATGGAATGGCATGGAATGGCATGGAATAGCATGGAATGGCATGGAATGGCATGGAATGGCATGGAATGGCATGGAATGGCATGGAATAGCATGGAATGGCATGGAATGGCATGGAATGGCATGGAATGGCATGGAATGGCATGGAATGGCATGGAATGGCATGGAATGGCATGGAATGGCATGGAATGGCATGGAATGGCATGGAATGGCATGGAATGGCATGGAATGGCATGGAATGGCATGGAATGGCATGGAATGGCATGGAATGGCATGGAATGGCATGGAATGGCATGGAATGGCATGGAATGGCATGGAATGGCATGGAATGGCATGGAATGGCATGGAATGGCATGGAATGGCATGGAATGGCATGGAATGGCATGGAATGGCATGGAATGGCATGGAATGGCATGGAATGGCATGGAATGGCATGGAATGACATGGAATGGCATGGCACCGGCATGGCACCGGCATGGCACGGCATGGCACGGCATGGCACCGGCATGGCACGGCATGGCACCGGCATGGCACGGCATGGCACCGGCATGGCACGGCATGGCACCGGCATGGCACGGCATGGCACCGGCATGGCACGGCATGGCACCGGCATGGCACCGGCATAGCACGGCATGGCACCGGCATGGCACGGCATGGCACCGGCATGGCACCGGCATAGCACGGCATGGCACCGGCATGGCACGGCATGGCACCGGCATGGCACGGCATGGCACCGGCATGGCACCGGCATGGCACCGGCATGGCACCGGCATGGCACGGCATGGCACGGCATGGCACCGGCATGGCACGGCATGGCACCGGCATGGCACGGCATGGCACCGGCATGGCACGGCATGGCACCGGCATGGCACCGGCATGGCACGGCATGGCACGGCATGGCACCGGCATGGCACGGCATGGCACCGGCATGGCACGGCATGGCACCGGCATGGCACGGCATGGCACCGGCATGGTACGGCATGGCACCGGCATGGTACGGCATGGCACGGCATGGCACCGGCATGGCACCGGCATGGCACGGCATGGCACCGGCATGGCACGGCATGGCACCGGCATGGCACCGGCATGGCACGGCATGGCACCGGCATGGCACGGCATGGCACCGGCATGGCACGGCATGGCACCGGCATGGCACCGGCATGGCACCGACATGGCACGGCATGGCACGGCATGGCACGGCATGGCACCGGCATGGCACGGCATGGCACCGGCATGGCACGGCATGGCACGGCATGGCACGGCATGGAATGGCATGGAATGGCATGGAATGGCATGGAATGGCATGGAATGGCATGGAATGGCATGGAATGGCATGGAATGGCATGGAATGGCATGGAATGGCATGGAATGGCATGGAATGGCATGGAATGGCATGGAATGGCATGGAATGGCATGGAATGGCATGGAATGGCATGGAATGGCATGGAATGGCATGGAATGGCATGGAATGGCATGGAATGGCATGGAATGGCATGGAATGGCATGGAATGACATGGAATGGCATGGCACCGGCATGGCACCGGCATGGCACGGCATGGCACGGCATGGCACGGCATGGCACGGCATGGCACGGCATGGCACGGCATGGCACCGGCATGGCACGGCATGGCACCGGCATGGCACGGCATGGCACCGGCATGGCACGGCATGGCACGGCATGGCACGGCATGGCACGGCATGGCACGGCATGGCACGGCATGGCACGGCATGGCACGGCATGGCACGGCATGGCACGGCATGGCACCGGCATGGCACGGCATGGCACCGGCATGGCACCGGCATGGCACCGGCATAGCACGGCATGGCACCGGCATGGCACGGCATGGCACCGGCATGGCACGGCATGGCACCGGCATGGCACGGCATGGCACCGGCATGGCACGGCATGGCACCGGCATGGCACGGCATGGCACGGCATGGCACGGCATTGAATGGCATGGAATGGCATGGAATGGCATGGAATGGCATGGAATGGCATGGAATGGCATGGAATGGCATGGAATGGCATGGAATGGCATGGCACCGCATGGCACGGCATGGCACGGCATTGAATGGCATGGAATGGCATTGAATGGCATGGAATGGCATTGAATGGCATGGAATGGCACGGCATGGCACGGCATGGCACGGCATGGCACGGCATGGCACGGCATGGCACCGCATTGAGTGGCATGGAATGGCATGGAATGGCATGGAATGGCATGGACTGGCATGGAATGGCATGGACTGGCATGGACTGGCATGGAATGGCATGGAATGGCATGGCACCGCATGGCCCGGCATGGCACCGCATGGCCCGGCATGGCACGGCATGGCATGGCATGGCACCGGCATGGCACGGCATGGCACCGGCATGGCACGGCATGGCACGGCATGGCACGGCATGGCACCGGCATGGCACGGCATGGCACCGGCATGGCACGGCATGGCACCGGCATGGCACGGCATGGCACCGGCATGGCACGGCATGGCACCGGCATGGCACGGCATGGCACCGGCATGGCACGGCATGGCACCGGCATGGCACGGCATGGCACCGGCATGGCACGGCATGGCACGGCATGGCACGGCATGGAATGGCATGGAATGGCATGGAATGGCATGGAATGGCATGGAATGGCATGGAATGGCATGGAATGGCATGGAATGGCATGGAATGGCATGGAATGGCATGGAATGGCATGGAATGGCATGGAATGGCATGGAATGGCATGGAATGGCATGGAATGGCATGGAATGGCATGGAATGGCATGGAATGGCATGGAATGGCATGGAATGGCATGGAATGGCATGGAATGGCATGGAATGGCATGGAATGGCATGGAATGGCATGGAATGGCATGGAATGGCATGGAATGGCATGGAATGGCATGGAATGGCATGGAATGGCATGGAATGGCATGGCACCGGCATGGCACGGCATGGCACCGGCATGGCACGGCATGGCACCGGCATGGCACGGCATGGCACCGGCATGGCACGGCATGGCACGGGCATGGCACCGGCATGGCACCGGCATGGCACGGCATGGCACCGGCATGGCACGGCATGGCACCGGCATGGCACCGGCATGGCACGGCATGGCACCGGCATGGCACGGCATGGCACCGGCATGGCACGGCATGGCACCGGCATGGCACGGCATGGCACCGGCATGGCACCGGCATGGCACCGACATGGCACGGCATGGCACGGCATGGCACGGCATGGCACCGGCATGGCACGGCATGGCACCGGCATGGCACGGCATGGCACGGCATGGCACGGCATGGAATGGCATGGAATGGCATGGAATGGCATGGAATGGCATGGAATGGCATGGAATGGCATGGAATGGCATGGAATGGCATGGAATGGCATGGAATGGCATGGAATGGCATGGAATGGCATGGAATGGCATGGAATGGCATGGAATGGCATGGAATGGCATGGAATGGCATGGAATGGCATGGAATGGCATGGAATGGCATGGAATGGCATGGAATGGCATGGAATGACATGGAATGGCATGGCACCGGCATGGCACCGGCATGGCACGGCATGGCACGGCATGGCACGGCATGGCACGGCATGGCACGGCATGGCACGGCATGGCACCGGCATGGCACGGCATGGCACCGGCATGGCACGGCATGGCACCGGCATGGCACGGCATGGCACGGCATGGCACGGCATGGCACGGCATGGCACGGCATGGCACGGCATGGCACGGCATGGCACGGCATGGCACGGCATGGCACGGCATGGCACCGGCATGGCACGGCATGGCACCGGCATGGCACCGGCATGGCACCGGCATGGCACCGGCATAGCACGGCATGGCACCGGCATGGCACGGCATGGCACCGGCATGGCACGGCATGGCACCGGCATGGCACGGCATGGCACCGGCATGGCACGGCATGGCACCGGCATGGCACGGCATGGCACGGCATGGCACGGCATTGAATGGCATGGAATGGCATGGAATGGCATGGAATGGCATGGAATGGCATGGAATGGCATGGAATGGCATGGAATGGCATGGAATGGCATGGCACCGCATGGCACGGCATGGCACGGCATTGAATGGCATGGAATGGCATTGAATGGCATGGAATGGCATTGAATGGCATGGAATGGCACGGCATGGCACGGCATGGCACGGCATGGCACGGCATGGCACGGCATGGCACCGCATTGAGTGGCATGGAATGGCATGGAATGGCATGGACTGGCATGGAATGGCATGGACTGGCATGGACTGGCATGGAATGGCATGGAATGGCATGGCACCGCATGGCCCGGCATGGCACCGCATGGCCCGGCATGGCACGGCATGGCATGGCATGGCACCGGCATGGCACGGCATGGCACCGGCATGGCACGGCATGGCACGGCATGGCACGGCATGGCACCGGCATGGCACGGCATGGCACCGGCATGGCACGGCATGGCACCGGCATGGCACGGCATGGCACCGGCATGGCACGGCATGGCACCGGCATGGCACGGCATGGCACCGGCATGGCACGGCATGGCACCGGCATGGCACGGCATGGCACCGGCATGGCACGGCATGGCACGGCATGGCACGGCATGGCACGGCATGGCACGGCATGGCACGGCATGGCACGGCATGGCACGGCATGGCACGGCATGGCACGGCATGGCACCGGCATGGCACCGGCATGGCACCGGCATAGCACGGCATGGCACCGGCATGGCACGGCATGGCACCGGCATGGCACGGCATGGCACCGGCATGGCACGGCATGGCACGGCATGGCACGGCATGGCACGGCATTGAATGGCATGGAATGGCATGGAATGGCATGGAATGGCATGGAATGGCATGGCACCGCATGGCACGGCATGGAAAGGCATTGAATGGCATAGAATGGCATTGAATGGCATGGAATGGCACGGCATGGCACGGCATGGCACGGCATGGCACGGCATGGCACGGCATGGCACGGCATGGCACGGCATGGCACCGCATTGAGTGGCATGGAATGGCATGGAATGGCATGGACTGGCATAGAATGGCATGGACTGGCATGGACTGGCATGGAATGGCATGGAATGGCATGGAATGGCATGGAATGGCATGGAATGGCATGGAATGGCATGGAATGGCATGGAATGGCATGGAATGGCATGGAATGGCATGGAATGGCATGGAATGGCATGGAATGGCATGGAATGGCATGGCACCGGCATGGCACCGGCATGGCACGGCATGGCACCGGCATGGCACGGCATGGCACCGGCATGGCACCGGCATGGCACGGCATGGCACCGGCATGGCACGGCATGGCACCGGCATGGCACGGCATGGCACCGGCATGGCACGGCATGGCACGGGCATGGCACGGCATGGCACCGGCATGGCACGGCATGGCACCGGCATGGCACGGCATGGCACCGGCATGGCACGGCATGGCACCGGCATGGCACCGGCATGGCACGGCATGGCACCGGCATGGCACGGCATGGCACCGGCATGGCACGGCATGGCACGGCATGGCACCGGCATGGCACGGCATGGCACCGGCATGGCACGGCATGGCACCGGCATGGCACCGGCATGGCACGGCATGGCACCGGCATGGCACGGCATGGCACGGCATGGCACCGGCATGGCACGGCATGGCACCGGCATGGCACGGCATGGCACCGGCATGGCACGGCATGGCACCGGCATGGCACCGGCATGGCACGGCATGGCACCGGCATGGCACGGCATGGCACGGCATGGCACCGGCATGGCACGGCATGGCACGGCATGGCACGGCATGGCACCGGCATGGCACGGCATGGCACCGGCATGGCACGGCATGGCACGGCATGGCACCGGCATGGCACCGGCATGGCACGGCATGGCACGGCATGGCACCGGCATGGCACCGGCATGGCACGGCATGGCACCGGCATGGCACGGCATGGCACCGGCATGGCACGGCATGGCACGGCATGGCACGGCATGGCACCGGCATGGCACGGCATGGCACCGGCATGGCACGGCATTGAATGGCATTGAATGGCATGGAATGGCATGGAATGGCATGGAATGGCATGGAATGGCATGGAATGGCATGGAATGGCATGGAATGGCATGGAATGGCATGGAATGGCATGGAATGGCATGGAATGGCATGGAATGGCATGGAATGGCATGGAATGGCATGGAATGGCATGGAATGGCATGGAATGGCATGGAATGGCATGGAATGGCATGGAATGGCATGGAATGGCATGGAATGGCATGGAATGGCATGGAATGGCATGGAATGGCATGGAATGGCATGGAATGGCATGGAATGGCATGGAATGGCATGGAATGGCATGGAATGGCATGGAATGGCATGGAATGGCATGGAATGGCATGGAATGGCATGGAATGGCATGGAATGGCATGGAATGGCATGGAATGGCATGGAATGGCATGGAATGGCATGGAATGGCATGGAATGGCATGGAATGGCATGGAATGGCATGGAATGGCATGGAATGGCATGGAATGGCATGGAATGGCATGGAATGGCATGGAATGGCATGGAATGGCATGGAATGGCATGGAATGGCATGGAATGGCATGGAATGGCATGGAATGGCATGGAATGGCATGGAATGGCATGGAATGGCATGGAATGGCATGGAATGGCATGGAATGGCATGGAATGGCATGGAATGGCATGGAATGGCATGGAATGGCATGGAATGGCATGGAATGGCATGGAATGGCATGGAATGGCATGGAATGGCATGGAATGGCATGGAATGGCATGGAATGGCATGGAATGGCATGGAATGGCATGGAATGGCATGGAATGGCATGGAATGGCATGGAATGGCATGGAATGGCATGGAATGGCATGGAATGGCATGGAATAGCATGGAATGGCATGGAATGGCATGGAATGGCATGGAATGGCATGGAATGGCATGGAATGGCATGGAATGGCATGGAATGGCATGGAATGGCATGGAATGGCATGGAATGGCATGGAATGGCATGGAATGGCATGGAATGGCATGGAATGGCATGGAATGGCATGGAATGGCATGGAATGGCATGGAATGGCATGGAATGGCATGGAATGGCATGGAATGGCATGGAATGGCATGGAATGGCATGGAATGGCATGGAATGGCATGGAATGGCATGGAATGGCATGGAATGGCATGGAATGGCATGGAATGGCATGGAATGGCATGGAATGGCATGGAATGGCATGGAATGGCATGGAATGGCATGGAATGGCATGGAATGACATGGAATGGCATGGCACCGGCATGGCACCGGCATGGCACGGCATGGCACGGCATGGCACCGGCATGGCACGGCATGGCACCGGCATGGCACGGCATGGCACCGGCATGGCACGGCATGGCACCGGCATGGCACGGCATGGCACCGGCATGGCACGGCATGGCACCGGCATGGCACCGGCATAGCACGGCATGGCACCGGCATGGCACGGCATGGCACCGGCATGGCACCGGCATAGCACGGCATGGCACCGGCATGGCACGGCATGGCACCGGCATGGCACGGCATGGCACCGGCATGGCACCGGCATGGCACCGGCATGGCACCGGCATGGCACGGCATGGCACGGCATGGCACCGGCATGGCACGGCATGGCACCGGCATGGCACGGCATGGCACCGGCATGGCACGGCATGGCACCGGCATGGCACCGGCATGGCACGGCATGGCACGGCATGGCACCGGCATGGCACGGCATGGCACCGGCATGGCACGGCATGGCACCGGCATGGCACGGCATGGCACCGGCATGGTACGGCATGGCACCGGCATGGTACGGCATGGCACGGCATGGCACCGGCATGGCACCGGCATGGCACGGCATGGCACCGGCATGGCACGGCATGGCACCGGCATGGCACCGGCATGGCACGGCATGGCACCGGCATGGCACGGCATGGCACCGGCATGGCACGGCATGGCACCGGCATGGCACGGCATGGCACCGGCATGGCACCGGCATGGCACCGACATGGCACGGCATGGCACGGCATGGCACGGCATGGCACCGGCATGGCACGGCATGGCACCGGCATGGCACGGCATGGCACGGCATGGCACGGCATGGAATGGCATGGAATGGCATGGAATGGCATGGAATGGCATGGAATGGCATGGAATGGCATGGAATGGCATGGAATGGCATGGAATGGCATGGAATGGCATGGAATGGCATGGAATGGCATGGAATGGCATGGAATGGCATGGAATGGCATGGAATGGCATGGAATGGCATGGAATGGCATGGAATGGCATGGAATGGCATGGAATGGCATGGAATGGCATGGAATGGCATGGAATGACATGGAATGGCATGGCACCGGCATGGCACCGGCATGGCACGGCATGGCACGGCATGGCACGGCATGGCACGGCATGGCACGGCATGGCACCGGCATGGCACGGCATGGCACCGGCATGGCACGGCATGGCACCGGCATGGCACGGCATGGCACCGGCATGGCACGGCATGGCACGGCATGGCACGGCATGGCACGGCATGGCACGGCATGGCACGGCATGGCACGGCATGGCACGGCATGGCACGGCATGGCACGGCATGGCACCGGCATGGCACGGCATGGCACCGGCATGGCACCGGCATGGCACCGGCATAGCACGGCATGGCACCGGCATGGCACGGCATGGCACCGGCATGGCACGGCATGGCACCGGCATGGCACGGCATGGCACCGGCATGGCACGGCATGGCACCGGCATGGCACGGCATGGCACGGCATGGCACGGCATTGAATGGCATGGAATGGCATGGAATGGCATGGAATGGCATGGAATGGCATGGAATGGCATGGAATGGCATGGAATGGCATGGAATGGCATGGCACCGCATGGCACGGCATGGCACGGCATTGAATGGCATGGAATGGCATTGAATGGCATGGAATGGCATTGAATGGCATGGAATGGCACGGCATGGCACGGCATGGCACGGCATGGCACGGCATGGCACGGCATGGCACCGCATTGAGTGGCATGGAATGGCATGGAATGGCATGGACTGGCATGGAATGGCATGGACTGGCATGGACTGGCATGGAATGGCATGGAATGGCATGGCACCGCATGGCCCGGCATGGCACCGCATGGCCCGGCATGGCACGGCATGGCATGGCATGGCACCGGCATGGCACGGCATGGCACCGGCATGGCACGGCATGGCACGGCATGGCACGGCATGGCACCGGCATGGCACGGCATGGCACCGGCATGGCACGGCATGGCACCGGCATGGCACGGCATGGCACCGGCATGGCACGGCATGGCACCGGCATGGCACGGCATGGCACCGGCATGGCACGGCATGGCACCGGCATGGCACGGCATGGCACGGCATGGCACGGCATGGAATGGCATGGAATGGCATGGAATGGCATGGAATGGCATGGAATGGCATGGAATGGCATGGAATGGCATGGAATGGCATGGAATGGCATGGAATGGCATGGAATGGCATGGAATGGCATGGAATGGCATGGAATGGCATGGAATGGCATGGAATGGCATGGAATGGCATGGAATGGCATGGAATGGCATGGAATGGCATGGAATGGCATGGAATGGCATGGAATGGCATGGAATGGCATGGAATGGCATGGAATGGCATGGAATGGCATGGAATGGCATGGAATGGCATGGCACCGGCATGGCACGGCATGGCACCGGCATGGCACGGCATGGCACCGGCATGGCACGGCATGGCACCGGCATGGCACGGCATGGCACGGGCATGGCACCGGCATGGCACGGCATGGCACGGCATGGCACCGGCATGGCACGGCATGGCACCGGCATGGCACGGCATGGCACCGGCATGGCACGGCATGGCACCGGCATGGCACGGCATGGCACCGGCATGGTACGGCATGGCACGGCATGGCACCGGCATGGCACCCGCATGGCACGGCATGGCACGGCATGGCACTGGCATGGCACGGCATGGCACCGGCATGGCACCGGCATGGCACGGCATGGCACCGGCATGGCACCGGCATGGCACGGCATGGCACCGGCATGGCACGGCATGGCACCGGCATGGCACGGCATGGCACCGGCATGGCACGGCATGGCACCGGCATGGCACCGGCATGGCACGGCATGGCACCGGCATGGCACGGCATGGCACCGGCATGGCACGGCATGGCACCGGCATGGCACGGCATGGCACGGCATGGCACGGCATGGCACCGGCATGGAATGGCATGGAATGGCATGGAATGGCATGGAATGGCATGGAATGGCATGGAATGGCATGGAATGGCATGGAATGGCATGGAATGGCATGGAATGGCATGGAATGGCATGGAATGGCATGGAATGGCATGGAATGGCATGGAATGGCATGGAATGGCATGGAATGGCATGGAATGGCATGGAATGGCATGGAATGGCATGGAATGGCATGGAATGGCATGGAATGGCATGGAATGGCATGGCACGGCATGGCACCGGCATGGCACGGCATGGCACCGGCATGGCACGGCATGGCACCGGCATGGCACGGCATGGCACCGGCATGGCACGGCATGGCACCGGCATGGCACCGGCATGGCACGGCATGGCACCGGCATGGCACGGCATGGCACGGCATGGCACCGGCATGGCACGGCATGGCACGGCATGGCACCGGCATGGCACGGCATGGCACCGGCATGGCACGGCATGGCACCGGCATGGCACGGCATGGCACGGCATGGCACCGGCATGGCACCGGCATGGCACGGCATGGCACCGGCATGGCACGGCATGGCACCGGCATGGCACGGCATGGCACGGCATGGCACGGCATGGCACCGGCATGGTACGGCATTGAATGGCATTGAATGGCATGGAATGGCATGGAATGGCATGGAATGGCATGGAATGGCATGGAATGGCATGGAATGGCATGGAATGGCATGGAATGGCATGGAATGGCATGGAATGGCATGGAATGGCATGGAATGGCATGGAATGGCATGGAATGGCATGGAATGGCATGGAATGGCATGGAATGGCATGGAATGGCATGGAATGGCATGGAATGGCATGGAATGGCATGGAATGGCATGGAATGACATGGAATGGCATGGCACCGGCATGGCACCGGCATGGCACGGCATGGCACGGCATGGCACGGCATGGCACGGCATGGCACGGCATGGCACGGCATGGCACCGGCATGGCACGGCATGGCACCGGCATGGCACGGCATGGCACCGGCATGGCACGGCATGGCACGGCATGGCACGGCATGGCACGGCATGGCACGGCATGGCACGGCATGGCACGGCATGGCACGGCATGGCACGGCATGGCACGGCATGGCACGGCATGGCACCGGCATGGCACGGCATGGCACCGGCATGGCACCGGCATGGCACCGGCATAGCACGGCATGGCACCGGCATGGCACGGCATGGCACCGGCATGGCACGGCATGGCACCGGCATGGCACGGCATGGCACCGGCATGGCACGGCATGGCACGGCATGGCACGGCATTGAATGGCATGGAATGGCATGGAATGGCATGGAATGGCATGGAATGGCATGGAATGGCATGGAATGGCATGGAATGGCATGGAATGGCATGGAATGGCATGGAATGGCATGGCACCGCATGGCACGGCATGGCACGGCATTGAATGGCATGGAATGGCATTGAATGGCATGGAATGGCATTGAATGGCATGGAATGGCACGGCATGGCACGGCATGGCACCGGCATGGCACGGCATGGCACGGCATGGCACGGCATGGCACCGGCATGGCACGGCATGGCACCGGCATGGCACGGCATGGCACCGGCATGGCACGGCATGGCACCGGCATGGCACGGCATGGCACCGGCATGGCACGGCATGGCACCGGCATGGCACGGCATGGCACCGGCATGGCACGGCATGGCACCGGCATGGCACGGCATGGCACCGGCATGGCACGGCATGGCACCGGCATGGCACGGCATGGCACGGCATGGCACGGCATGGCACGGCATGGCACGGCATGGCACGGCATGGAATGGCATGGAATGGCATGGAATGGCATGGAATGGCATGGAATGGCATGGAATGGCATGGAATGGCATGGAATGGCATGGAATGGCATGGAATGGCATGGAATGGCATGGAATGGCATGGAATGGCATGGAATGGCATGGAATGGCATGGAATGGCATGGAATGGCATGGAATGGCATGGAATGGCATGGAATGGCATGGCACCGGCATGGCACGGCATGGCACCGGCATGGCACGGCATGGCAGCGGCATGGCACGGCATGGCACCGGCATGGCACGGCATGGCACGGGCATGGCACCGGCATGGCACGGCATGGCACGGCATGGCACCGGCATGGCACGGCATGGCACCGGCATGGCACGGCATGGCACCGGCATGGCACGGCATGGCACCGGCATGGCACGGCATGGCACCGGCATGGTACGGCATGGCACGGCATGGCACCGGCATGGCACCCGCATGGCACGGCATGGCACGGCATGGCACTGGCATGGCACGGCATGGCACCGGCATGGCACCGGCATGGCACCGGCATGGCACGGCATGGCACCGGCATGGCACCGGCATGGCACGGCATGGCACCGGCATGGCACGGCATGGCACCGGCATGGCACGGCATGGCACCGGCATGGCACGGCATGGCACCGGCATGGCACCGGCATGGCACGGCATGGCACCGGCATGGCACGGCATGGCACCGGCATGGCACGGCATGGCACCGGCATGGCACGGCATGGCACGGCATGGCACGGCATGGCACCGGCATGGAATGGCATGGAATGGCATGGAATGGCATGGAATGGCATGGAATGGCATGGAATGGCATGGAATGGCATGGAATGGCATGGAATGGCATGGAATGGCATGGAATGGCATGGAATGGCATGGAATGGCATGGAATGGCATGGAATGGCATGGAATGGCATGGAATGGCATGGAATGGCATGGAATGGCATGGAATGGCATGGAATGGCATGGAATGGCATGGAATGGCATGGAATGGCATGGAATGGCATGGAATGGCATGGAATGGCATGGAATGGCATGGAATGGCATGGAATGGCATGGAATGGCATGGAATGGCATGGAATGGCATGGAATGGCATGGCACCGGCATGGCACGGCATGGCACCGGCATGGCACGGCATGGCACCGGCATGGCACGGCATGGCACCGGCATGGCACGGCATGGCACGGGCATGGCACCGGCATGGCACCGGCATGGCACGGCATGGCACCGGCATGGCACGGCATGGCACCGGCATGGCACCGGCATGGCACGGCATGGCACCGGCATGGCACGGCATGGCACCGGCATGGCACGGCATGGCACCGGCATGGCACGGCATGGCACCGGCATGGCACCGGCATGGCACCGACATGGCACGGCATGGCACGGCATGGCACGGCATGGCACCGGCATGGCACGGCATGGCACCGGCATGGCACGGCATGGCACGGCATGGCACGGCATGGAATGGCATGGAATGGCATGGAATGGCATGGAATGGCATGGAATGGCATGGAATGGCATGGAATGGCATGGAATGGCATGGAATGGCATGGAATGGCATGGAATGGCATGGAATGGCATGGAATGGCATGGAATGGCATGGAATGGCATGGAATGGCATGGAATGGCATGGAATGGCATGGAATGGCATGGAATGGCATGGAATGGCATGGAATGGCATGGAATGACATGGAATGGCATGGCACCGGCATGGCACCGGCATGGCACGGCATGGCACGGCATGGCACGGCATGGCACGGCATGGCACGGCATGGCACGGCATGGCACCGGCATGGCACGGCATGGCACCGGCATGGCACGGCATGGCACCGGCATGGCACGGCATGGCACGGCATGGCACGGCATGGCACGGCATGGCACGGCATGGCACGGCATGGCACGGCATGGCACGGCATGGCACGGCATGGCACGGCATGGCACCGGCATGGCACGGCATGGCACCGGCATGGCACCGGCATGGCACCGGCATGGCACCGGCATAGCACGGCATGGCACCGGCATGGCACGGCATGGCACCGGCATGGCACGGCATGGCACCGGCATGGCACGGCATGGCACCGGCATGGCACGGCATGGCACCGGCATGGCACGGCATGGCACGGCATGGCACGGCATTGAATGGCATGGAATGGCATGGAATGGCATGGAATGGCATGGAATGGCATGGAATGGCATGGAATGGCATGGAATGGCATGGAATGGCATGGCACCGCATGGCACGGCATGGCACGGCATTGAATGGCATGGAATGGCATTGAATGGCATGGAATGGCATTGAATGGCATGGAATGGCACGGCATGGCACGGCATGGCACGGCATGGCACGGCATGGCACGGCATGGCACCGCATTGAGTGGCATGGAATGGCATGGAATGGCATGGACTGGCATGGAATGGCATGGACTGGCATGGACTGGCATGGAATGGCATGGAATGGCATGGCACCGCATGGCCCGGCATGGCACCGCATGGCCCGGCATGGCACGGCATGGCATGGCATGGCACCGGCATGGCACGGCATGGCACCGGCATGGCACGGCATGGCACGGCATGGCACGGCATGGCACCGGCATGGCACGGCATGGCACCGGCATGGCACGGCATGGCACCGGCATGGCACGGCATGGCACCGGCATGGCACGGCATGGCACCGGCATGGCACGGCATGGCACCGGCATGGCACGGCATGGCACCGGCATGGCACGGCATGGCACCGGCATGGCACGGCATGGCACGGCATGGCACGGCATGGCACGGCATGGCACGGCATGGCACGGCATGGCACGGCATGGCACGGCATGGCACGGCATGGCACGGCATGGCACCGGCATGGCACCGGCATGGCACCGGCATAGCACGGCATGGCACCGGCATGGCACGGCATGGCACCGGCATGGCACGGCATGGCACCGGCATGGCACGGCATGGCACGGCATGGCACGGCATGGCACGGCATTGAATGGCATGGAATGGCATGGAATGGCATGGAATGGCATGGAATGGCATGGCACCGCATGGCACGGCATGGAAAGGCATTGAATGGCATAGAATGGCATTGAATGGCATGGAATGGCACGGCATGGCACGGCATGGCACGGCATGGCACGGCATGGCACGGCATGGCACGGCATGGCACGGCATGGCACCGCATTGAGTGGCATGGAATGGCATGGAATGGCATGGACTGGCATAGAATGGCATGGACTGGCATGGACTGGCATGGAATGGCATGGAATGGCATGGAATGGCATGGAATGGCATGGAATGGCATGGAATGGCATGGAATGGCATGGAATGGCATGGAATGGCATGGAATGGCATGGAATGGCATGGAATGGCATGGAATGGCATGGAATGGCATGGCACCGGCATGGCACCGGCATGGCACGGCATGGCACCGGCATGGCACGGCATGGCACCGGCATGGCACCGGCATGGCACGGCATGGCACCGGCATGGCACGGCATGGCACCGGCATGGCACGGCATGGCACCGGCATGGCACGGCATGGCACGGGCATGGCACGGCATGGCACCGGCATGGCACGGCATGGCACCGGCATGGCACGGCATGGCACCGGCATGGCACGGCATGGCACCGGCATGGCACCGGCATGGCACGGCATGGCACCGGCATGGCACGGCATGGCACCGGCATGGCACGGCATGGCACGGCATGGCACCGGCATGGCACGGCATGGCACCGGCATGGCACGGCATGGCACCGGCATGGCACCGGCATGGCACGGCATGGCACCGGCATGGCACGGCATGGCACGGCATGGCACCGGCATGGCACGGCATGGCACCGGCATGGCACGGCATGGCACCGGCATGGCACGGCATGGCACCGGCATGGCACCGGCATGGCACGGCATGGCACCGGCATGGCACGGCATGGCACGGCATGGCACCGGCATGGCACGGCATGGCACGGCATGGCACGGCATGGCACCGGCATGGCACGGCATGGCACCGGCATGGCACGGCATGGCACGGCATGGCACCGGCATGGCACCGGCATGGCACGGCATGGCACGGCATGGCACCGGCATGGCACCGGCATGGCACGGCATGGCACCGGCATGGCACGGCATGGCACCGGCATGGCACGGCATGGCACGGCATGGCACGGCATGGCACCGGCATGGCACGGCATGGCACCGGCATGGCACGGCATTGAATGGCATTGAATGGCATGGAATGGCATGGAATGGCATGGAATGGCATGGAATGGCATGGAATGGCATGGAATGGCATGGAATGGCATGGAATGGCATGGAATGGCATGGAATGGCATGGAATGGCATGGAATGGCATGGAATGGCATGGAATGGCATGGAATGGCATGGAATGGCATGGAATGGCATGGAATGGCATGGAATGGCATGGAATGGCATGGAATGGCATGGAATGGCATGGAATGGCATGGAATGGCATGGAATGGCATGGAATGGCATGGAATGGCATGGAATGGCATGGAATGGCATGGAATGGCATGGAATGGCATGGAATGGCATGGAATGGCATGGAATGGCATGGAATGGCATGGAATGGCATGGAATGGCATGGAATGGCATGGAATGGCATGGAATGGCATGGAATGGCATGGAATGGCATGGAATGGCATGGAATGGCATGGAATGGCATGGAATGGCATGGAATGGCATGGAATGGCATGGAATGGCATGGAATGGCATGGAATGGCATGGAATGGCATGGAATGGCATGGAATGGCATGGAATGGCATGGAATGGCATGGAATGGCATGGAATGGCATGGAATGGCATGGAATGGCATGGAATGGCATGGAATGGCATGGAATGGCATGGAATGGCATGGAATGGCATGGAATGGCATGGAATGGCATGGAATGGCATGGAATGGCATGGAATGGCATGGAATGGCATGGAATGGCATGGAATGGCATGGAATGGCATGGAATGGCATGGAATGGCATGGAATGGCATGGAATGGCATGGAATGGCATGGAATGGCATGGAATGGCATGGAATGGCATGGAATAGCATGGAATGGCATGGAATGGCATGGAATGGCATGGAATGGCATGGAATGGCATGGAATGGCATGGAATGGCATGGAATGGCATGGAATGGCATGGAATGGCATGGAATGGCATGGAATGGCATGGAATGGCATGGAATGGCATGGAATGGCATGGAATGGCATGGAATGGCATGGAATGGCATGGAATGGCATGGAATGGCATGGAATGGCATGGAATGGCATGGAATGGCATGGAATGGCATGGAATGGCATGGAATGGCATGGAATGGCATGGAATGGCATGGAATGGCATGGAATGGCATGGAATGGCATGGAATGGCATGGAATGGCATGGAATGGCATGGAATGGCATGGAATGACATGGAATGGCATGGCACCGGCATGGCACCGGCATGGCACGGCATGGCACGGCATGGCACCGGCATGGCACGGCATGGCACCGGCATGGCACGGCATGGCACCGGCATGGCACGGCATGGCACCGGCATGGCACGGCATGGCACCGGCATGGCACGGCATGGCACCGGCATGGCACCGGCATAGCACGGCATGGCACCGGCATGGCACGGCATGGCACCGGCATGGCACCGGCATAGCACGGCATGGCACCGGCATGGCACGGCATGGCACCGGCATGGCACGGCATGGCACCGGCATGGCACCGGCATGGCACCGGCATGGCACCGGCATGGCACGGCATGGCACGGCATGGCACCGGCATGGCACGGCATGGCACCGGCATGGCACGGCATGGCACCGGCATGGCACGGCATGGCACCGGCATGGCACCGGCATGGCACGGCATGGCACGGCATGGCACCGGCATGGCACGGCATGGCACCGGCATGGCACGGCATGGCACCGGCATGGCACGGCATGGCACCGGCATGGTACGGCATGGCACCGGCATGGTACGGCATGGCACGGCATGGCACCGGCATGGCACCGGCATGGCACGGCATGGCACCGGCATGGCACGGCATGGCACCGGCATGGCACCGGCATGGCACGGCATGGCACCGGCATGGCACGGCATGGCACCGGCATGGCACGGCATGGCACCGGCATGGCACGGCATGGCACCGGCATGGCACCGGCATGGCACCGACATGGCACGGCATGGCACGGCATGGCACGGCATGGCACCGGCATGGCACGGCATGGCACCGGCATGGCACGGCATGGCACGGCATGGCACGGCATGGAATGGCATGGAATGGCATGGAATGGCATGGAATGGCATGGAATGGCATGGAATGGCATGGAATGGCATGGAATGGCATGGAATGGCATGGAATGGCATGGAATGGCATGGAATGGCATGGAATGGCATGGAATGGCATGGAATGGCATGGAATGGCATGGAATGGCATGGAATGGCATGGAATGGCATGGAATGGCATGGAATGGCATGGAATGGCATGGAATGGCATGGAATGACATGGAATGGCATGGCACCGGCATGGCACCGGCATGGCACGGCATGGCACGGCATGGCACGGCATGGCACGGCATGGCACGGCATGGCACCGGCATGGCACGGCATGGCACCGGCATGGCACGGCATGGCACCGGCATGGCACGGCATGGCACCGGCATGGCACGGCATGGCACGGCATGGCACGGCATGGCACGGCATGGCACGGCATGGCACGGCATGGCACGGCATGGCACGGCATGGCACGGCATGGCACGGCATGGCACCGGCATGGCACGGCATGGCACCGGCATGGCACCGGCATGGCACCGGCATAGCACGGCATGGCACCGGCATGGCACGGCATGGCACCGGCATGGCACGGCATGGCACCGGCATGGCACGGCATGGCACCGGCATGGCACGGCATGGCACCGGCATGGCACGGCATGGCACGGCATGGCACGGCATTGAATGGCATGGAATGGCATGGAATGGCATGGAATGGCATGGAATGGCATGGAATGGCATGGAATGGCATGGAATGGCATGGAATGGCATGGCACCGCATGGCACGGCATGGCACGGCATTGAATGGCATGGAATGGCATTGAATGGCATGGAATGGCATTGAATGGCATGGAATGGCACGGCATGGCACGGCATGGCACGGCATGGCACGGCATGGCACGGCATGGCACCGCATTGAGTGGCATGGAATGGCATGGAATGGCATGGACTGGCATGGAATGGCATGGACTGGCATGGACTGGCATGGAATGGCATGGAATGGCATGGCACCGCATGGCCCGGCATGGCACCGCATGGCCCGGCATGGCACGGCATGGCATGGCATGGCACCGGCATGGCACGGCATGGCACCGGCATGGCACGGCATGGCACGGCATGGCACGGCATGGCACCGGCATGGCACGGCATGGCACCGGCATGGCACGGCATGGCACCGGCATGGCACGGCATGGCACCGGCATGGCACGGCATGGCACCGGCATGGCACGGCATGGCACCGGCATGGCACGGCATGGCACCGGCATGGCACGGCATGGCACGGCATGGCACGGCATGGAATGGCATGGAATGGCATGGAATGGCATGGAATGGCATGGAATGGCATGGAATGGCATGGAATGGCATGGAATGGCATGGAATGGCATGGAATGGCATGGAATGGCATGGAATGGCATGGAATGGCATGGAATGGCATGGAATGGCATGGAATGGCATGGAATGGCATGGAATGGCATGGAATGGCATGGAATGGCATGGAATGGCATGGAATGGCATGGAATGGCATGGAATGGCATGGAATGGCATGGAATGGCATGGAATGGCATGGAATGGCATGGAATGGCATGGCACCGGCATGGCACGGCATGGCACCGGCATGGCACGGCATGGCACCGGCATGGCACGGCATGGCACCGGCATGGCACGGCATGGCACGGGCATGGCACCGGCATGGCACGGCATGGCACGGCATGGCACCGGCATGGCACGGCATGGCACCGGCATGGCACGGCATGGCACCGGCATGGCACGGCATGGCACCGGCATGGCACGGCATGGCACCGGCATGGTACGGCATGGCACGGCATGGCACCGGCATGGCACCCGCATGGCACGGCATGGCACGGCATGGCACTGGCATGGCACGGCATGGCACCGGCATGGCACCGGCATGGCACGGCATGGCACCGGCATGGCACCGGCATGGCACGGCATGGCACCGGCATGGCACGGCATGGCACCGGCATGGCACGGCATGGCACCGGCATGGCACGGCATGGCACCGGCATGGCACCGGCATGGCACGGCATGGCACCGGCATGGCACGGCATGGCACCGGCATGGCACGGCATGGCACCGGCATGGCACGGCATGGCACGGCATGGCACGGCATGGCACCGGCATGGAATGGCATGGAATGGCATGGAATGGCATGGAATGGCATGGAATGGCATGGAATGGCATGGAATGGCATGGAATGGCATGGAATGGCATGGAATGGCATGGAATGGCATGGAATGGCATGGAATGGCATGGAATGGCATGGAATGGCATGGAATGGCATGGAATGGCATGGAATGGCATGGAATGGCATGGAATGGCATGGAATGGCATGGAATGGCATGGAATGGCATGGAATGGCATGGCACGGCATGGCACCGGCATGGCACGGCATGGCACCGGCATGGCACGGCATGGCACCGGCATGGCACGGCATGGCACCGGCATGGCACCGGCATGGCACGGCATGGCACCGGCATGGCACCGGCATGGCACGGCATGGCACGGCATGGCACCGGCATGGCACGGCATGGCACCGGCATGGCACGGCATGGCACCGGCATGGCACGGCATGGCACCGGCATGGCACCGGCATGGCACCGGCATGGCACCGGCATGGCACCGGCATGGCACGGCATGGCACCGGCATGGCACGGCATGGCACGGCATGGCACGGCATGGCACCGGCATGGTACGGCATTGAATGGCATTGAATGGCATGGAATGGCATGGAATGGCATGGAATGGCATGGAATGGCATGGAATGGCATGGAATGGCATGGAATGGCATGGAATGGCATGGAATGGCATGGAATGGCATGGAATGGCATGGAATGGCATGGAATGGCATGGAATGGCATGGAATGGCATGGAATGGCATGGAATGGCATGGAATGGCATGGAATGGCATGGAATGGCATGGAATGGCATGGAATGGCATGGAATGGCATGGAATGGCATGGAATGGCATGGAATGACATGGAATGGCATGGCACGGCATGGCACCGGCATGGCACGGCATGGCACGGCATGGCACGGCATGGCACGGCATGGCACCGGCATGGCACGGCATGGCACCGGCATGGCACGGCATGGCACCGGCATGGCACGGCATGGCACCGGCATGGCACGGCATGGCACGGCATGGCACGGCATGGCACGGCATGGCACGGCATGGCACGGCATGGCACGGCATGGCACGGCATGGCACGGCATGGCACCGGCATGGCACGGCATGGCACCGGCATGGCACCGGCATGGCACCGGCATAGCACGGCATGGCACCGGCATGGCACGGCATGGCACCGGCATGGCACGGCATGGCACCGGCATGGCACGGCATGGCACCGGCATGGCACGGCATGGCACGGCATGGCACGGCATTGAATGGCATGGAATGGCATTGAATGGCATGGAATGGCATGGAATGGCATGGAATGGCATGGAATGGCATGGAATGGCATGGAATGGCATGGAATGGCATGGAATGGCATGGAATGGCATGGAATGGCATGGCACGGCATTGAATGGCATGGAATGGCATTGAATGGCATGGAATGGCATTGAATGGCATGGAATGGCACGGCATGGCATGGAATGGCACCGGCATGGCACGGCATGGCACGGCATGGCACGGCATGGCACCGGCATGGCACGGCATGGCACCGGCATGGCACGGCATGGCACCGGCATGGCACGGCATGGCACCGGCATGGCACGGCATGGCACCGGCATGGCACGGCATGGCACCGGCATGGCACGGCATGGCACCGGCATGGCACGGCATGGCACCGGCATGGCACGGCATGGCACCGGCATGGCACGGCATGGCACCGGCATGGCACGGCATGGCACGGCATGGCACGGCATGGCACGGCATGGCACGGCATGGCACGGCATGGAATGGCATGGAATGGCATGGAATGGCATGGAATGGCATGGAATGGCATGGAATGGCATGGAATGGCATGGAATGGCATGGAATGGCATGGAATGGCATGGAATGGCATGGAATGGCATGGAATGGCATGGAATGGCATGGAATGGCATGGAATGGCATGGAATGGCATGGAATGGCATGGAATGGCATGGAATGGCATGGCACCGGCATGGCACGGCATGGCACCGGCATGGCACGGCATGGCAGCGGCATGGCACGGCATGGCACCGGCATGGCACGGCATGGCACGGGCATGGCACCGGCATGGCACGGCATGGCACGGCATGGCACCGGCATGGCACGGCATGGCACCGGCATGGCACGGCATGGCACCGGCATGGCACGGCATGGCACCGGCATGGCACGGCATGGCACCGGCATGGTACGGCATGGCACGGCATGGCACCGGCATGGCACCCGCATGGCACGGCATGGCACGGCATGGCACTGGCATGGCACGGCATGGCACCGGCATGGCACCGGCATGGCACCGGCATGGCACGGCATGGCACCGGCATGGCACCGGCATGGCACGGCATGGCACCGGCATGGCACGGCATGGCACCGGCATGGCACGGCATGGCACCGGCATGGCACGGCATGGCACCGGCATGGCACCGGCATGGCACGGCATGGCACCGGCATGGCACGGCATGGCACCGGCATGGCACGGCATGGCACCGGCATGGCACGGCATGGCACGGCATGGCACGGCATGGCACCGGCATGGAATGGCATGGCACCGGCATGGAATGGCATGGAATGGCATGGAATGGCATGGAATGGCATGGAATGGCATGGAATGGCATGGAATGGCATGGAATGGCATGGAATGGCATGGAATGGCATGGAATGGCATGGAATGGCATGGAATGGCATGGAATGGCATGGAATGGCATGGAATGGCATGGAATGGCATGGAATGGCATGGAATGGCATGGAATGGCATGGAATGGCATGGAATGGCATGGCACGGCATGGCACCGGCATGGCACGGCATGGCACGGCATGGCACCGGCATGGCACGGCATGGCACCGGCATGGCACGGCATGGCACCGGCATGGCACGGCATGGCACCGGCATGGCACCGGCATGGCACCGGCATGGCACGGCATGGCACCGGCATGGCACGGCATGGCACGGCATGGCACCGGCATGGCACCGGCATGGCACGGCATGGCACCGGCATGGCACGGCATGGCACGGCATGGCACCGGCATGGCACGGCATGGCACGGCATGGCACCGGCATGGCACGGCATGGCACCGGCATGGCACGGCATGGCACCGGCATGGCACGGCATGGCACGGCATGGCACCGGCATGGCACCGGCATGGCACGGCATGGCACCGGCATGGCACGGCATGGCACCGGCATGGCACGGCATGGCACGGCATGGCACGGCATGGCACCGGCATGGTACGGCATTGAATGGCATTGAATGGCATGGAATGGCATGGAATGGCATGGAATGGCATGGAATGGCATGGAATGGCATGGAATGGCATGGAATGGCATGGAATGGCATGGAATGGCATGGAATGGCATGGAATGGCATGGAATGGCATGGAATGGCATGGAATGGCATGGAATGGCATGGAATGGCATGGAATGGCATGGAATGGCATGGCACCGGCATGGCACCGGCATGGCACGGCATGGCACCGGCATGGCACGGCATGGCACCGGCATGGCACCGGCATGGCACGGCATGGCACCGGCATGGCACGGCATGGCACCGGCAT
Source organism: Cryptus armator (assembly GCA_963971235.1). Lineage (NCBI taxonomy): Eukaryota > Metazoa > Arthropoda > Insecta > Hymenoptera > Ichneumonidae > Cryptus > Cryptus armator. The sequence continues at coordinate 330,030 of CAXARG010000090.1, read as the reverse complement.
GGCACGGCATGGCACCGGCATGGCACGGCATGGCACGGGCATGGCACGGCATGGCACCGGCATGGCACGGCATGGCACCGGCATGGCACGGCATGGCACCGGCATGGCACCGGCATGGCACGGCATGGCACCGGCATGGCACGGCATGGCACCGGCATGGCACGGCATGGCACGGCATGGCACGGCATGGCACCGGCATGGCACGGCATGGCACCGGCATGGCACGGCATGGCACCGGCATGGCACGGCATGGCACCGGCATGGCACCGGCATGGCACGGCATGGCACCGGCATGGCACGGCATGGCACGGCATGGCACCGGCATGGCACGGCATGGCACGGCATGGCACGGCATGGCACCGGCATGGCACGGCATGGCACCGGCATGGCACGGCATGGCACCGGCATGGCACCGGCATGGCACGGCATGGCACGGCATGGCACCGGCATGGCACCGGCATGGCACGGCATGGCACCGGCATGGCACGGCATGGCACCGGCATGGCACGGCATGGCACGGCATGGCACGGCATGGCACCGGCATGGCACGGCATGGCACCGGCATGGCACGGCATTGAATGGCATTGAATGGCATGGAATGGCATGGAATGGCATGGAATGGCATGGAATGGCATGGAATGGCATGGAATGGCATGGAATGGCATGGAATGGCATGGAATGGCATGGAATGGCATGGAATGGCATGGAATGGCATGGAATGGCATGGAATGGCATGGAATGGCATGGAATGGCATGGAATGGCATGGAATGGCATGGAATGGCATGGAATGGCATGGAATGGCATGGAATGGCATGGAATGGCATGGAATGGCATGGAATGGCATGGAATGGCATGGAATGGCATGGAATGGCATGGAATGGCATGGAATGGCATGGAATGGCATGGAATGGCATGGAATGGCATGGAATGGCATGGAATGGCATGGAATGGCATGGAATGGCATGGAATGGCATGGAATGGCATGGAATGGCATGGAATGGCATGGAATGGCATGGAATGGCATGGAATGGCATGGAATGGCATGGAATGGCATGGAATGGCATGGAATGGCATGGAATGGCATGGAATGGCATGGAATGGCATGGAATGGCATGGAATGGCATGGAATGGCATGGAATGGCATGGAATGGCATGGAATGGCATGGAATGGCATGGAATGGCATGGAATGGCATGGAATGGCATGGAATGGCATGGAATGGCATGGAATGGCATGGAATGGCATGGAATGGCATGGAATGGCATGGAATGGCATGGAATGGCATGGAATAGCATGGAATGGCATGGAATGGCATGGAATGGCATGGAATGGCATGGAATGGCATGGAATGTCATGGAATGGCATGGAATGGCATGGAATGGCATGGCACCGGCATGGCACCGGCATGGCACCGGCATGGCACCGGCATGGCACCGGCATGGCACCGGCATGGCACCGGCATGGCACCGGCATGGCACCGGCATGGCACCGGCATGGCACCGGCATGGCACCGGCATGGCACGGCATGGCACCGGCATGGCACGGCATGGCACGGCATGGCACCGGCATGGCACCGGCATGGCACGGCATGGCACCGGCATGGCACGGCATGGCACCGGCATGGCACGGCATGGCACGGCATGGCACCGGCATGGCACCGGCATGGCACCGGCATGGCACCGGCATGGCACCGGCATGGCACCGGCATGGCACCGGCATGGCACCGGCATGGCACCGGCATGGCACCGGCATGGCACGGCATGGCACGGCATGGCACCGGCATGGCACGGCATGGCACCGGCATGGCACCGGCATGGTACGGCATGGCACGGCATGGCACCGGCATGGCACGGCATGGCACGGCATGGCACCGGCATGGCACGGCATGGCACCGGCATGGCACGGCATGGCACCGGCATGGCACGGCATGGCACCGGCATGGCACGGCATGGCACGGCATGGCACGGCATGGCACCGGCATGGCACCGGCATGGCACGGCATGGCACCGGCATGGCACGGCATGGCACCGGCATGGCACGGCATGGCACGGCATGGCACGGCATGGCACGGCATTGAATGGCATGGAATGGCATGGAATGGCATGGAATGGCATGGAATGGCATGGAATGGCATGGAATGGCATGGAATGGCATGGAATGGCATGGAATGGCATGGAATGGCATGGAATGGCATGGAATGGCATGGAATGGCATGGAATGGCATGGAATGGCATGGAATGGCATGGAATGGCATGGAATGGCATGGAATGGCATGGAATGGCATGGAATGGCATGGAATGGCATGGAATGGCATGGAATGGCATGGAATGGCATGGAATGGCATGGAATGGCATGGAATGGCATGGAATGGCATGGAATGGCATGGAATGGCATGGAATGGCATGGAATGGCATGGAATGGCATGGAATGGCATGGAATGGCACGGCATGGCACCGGCATGGCACGGCATGGCACGGCATGGCACGGCATGGCACGGCATTGAATGGCATGGAATGGCATGGAATGGCATGGAATGGCATGGAATGGCATGGAATGGCATGGAATGGCATGGAATGGCATGGAATGGCATGGAATGGCATGGAATGGCATGGAATGGCATGGAATAGCATGGAATGGCATGGAATGGCATGGAATGGCATGGAATGGCATGGAATGACATGGAATGGCATGGAATGGCATGGAATGGCATGGCACCGGCATGGCACCGGCATGGCACCGGCATGGCACCGGCATGGCACCGGCATGGCACCGGCATGGCACCGGCATGGCACCGGCATGGCACCGGCAAGGCACCGGCATGGCACCGGCATGGCACCGGCATGGCACGGCATGGCACGGCATGGCACCGGCATGGCACGGCATGGCACCGGCATGGCACGGCATGGCACGGCATGGCACCGGCATGGCACCGGCATGGCACGGCATGGCACCGGCATGGCACGGCATGGCACCGGCATGGCACGGCATGGCACGGCATGGCACGGCATGGCACCGGCATGGCACGGCATGGCACCGGCATGGCACGGCATTGAATGGCATTGAATGGCATGGAATGGCATGGAATGGCATGGAATGGCATGGAATGGCATGGAATGGCATGGAATGGCATGGAATGGCATGGAATGGCATGGAATGGCATGGAATGGCATGGAATGGCATGGAATGGCATGGAATGGCATGGAATGGCATGGAATGGCATGGAATGGCATGGAATGGCATGGAATGGCATGGAATGGCATGGAATGGCATGGAATGGCAGGGAATGGCATGGAATGGCATGGAATGGCATGGAATGGCATGGAATGGCATGGAATGGCATGGAATGGCATGGAATGGCATGGAATGGCATGGAATGGCATGGAATGGCATGGAATGGCATGGAATGGCATGGAATGGCATGGAATGGCATGGAATGGCATGGAATGGCATGGAATGGCATGGAATGGCATGGAATGGCATGGAATGGCATGGAATAGCATGGAATGGCATGGAATGGCATGGAATGGCATGGAATGGCATGGAATGACATGGAATGGCATGGAATGGCATGGAATGGCATGGCACCGGCATGGCACCGGCATGGCACCGGCATGGCACCGGCATGGCACCGGCATGGCACCGGCATGGCACCGGCATGGCACCGGCATGGCACCGGCATGGCACCGGCATGGCACGGCATGGCACGGCATGGCACCGGCATGGCACCGGCATGGCACGGCATGGCACGGCATGGCACGGCATGGCACCGGCATGGCACGGCATTGAATGGCATGGAATGGCATGGAATGGCATGGAATGGCATGGAATGGCATGGAATGGCATGGAATGGCATGGAATGGCATGGAATGGCATGGAATGGCATGGAATGGCATGGAATGGCATGGAATGGCATGGAATGGCATGGAATGGCATGGAATGGCATGGAATGGCATGGAATGGCATGGAATGGCATGGAATGGCATGGAATGGCATGGAATGGCATGGAATGGCATGGAATGGCATGGAATGGCATGGAATGACATGGAATGGCATGGAATGACATGGAATGGCATGGAATGACATGGAATGGCATGGCACCGGCATGGCACCGGCATGGCACCGGCATGGCACCGGCATGGCACCGGCATGGCACCGGCATGGCACCGGCATGGCACCGGCATGGCACCGGCATGGCACGGCATGGCACCGGCATGGCACGGCATGGCACCGGCATGGCACGGCATGGCACCGGCATGGCACGGCATGGCACCGGCATGGTACGGCATGGCACGGCATGGCACCGGCATGGCACGGCATGGCACCGGCATGGCACCGGCATGGCACCGGCATGGCACGGCATGGCACCGGCATGGCACCGGCATGGCACCGGCATGGCACCGGCATGGCACCGGCATGGCACGGCATGGCACGGCATGGCACCGGCATGGCACGGCATGGCACCGGCATGGCACGGCATGGCACCGGCATGGCACGGCATGGCACCGGCATGGCACGGCATTGAATGGCATGGAATGGCATGGAATGGCATGGAATGGCATGGAATGGCATGGAATGGCATGGAATGGCATGGAATGGCATGGAATGGCATGGAATGGCATGGAATGGCATGGAATGGCATGGAATGGCATGGAATGGCATGGAATGGCATGGAATGGCATGGAATGGCATGGAATGGCATGGAATGGCATGGAATGGCATGGAATGGCATGGAATGGCATGGAATGGCATGGAATGGCATGGAATGGCATGGAATGGCATGGAATGGCATGGAATGGCATGGAATGGCATGGAATGGCATGGAATGGCATGGAATGGCATGGAATGGCATGGAATGGCATGGAATGGCATGGAATGGCATGGAATGGCATGGAATGGCATGGAATGGCATGGAATGGCATGGAATGGCATGGAATGGCATGGAATGGCATGGAATGGCATGGAATGGCATGGAATGGCATGGAATGGCATGGAATGGCATGGAATGGCATGGAATGGCATGGAATGGCATGGAATGGCATGGAATGGCATGGAATGGCATGGAATGGCATGGCACCGGCATGGCACCGGCATGGCACCGGCATGGCACGGCATGGCACGGCATGGCACCGGCATGGCACGGCATGGCACCGGCATGGCACGGCATGGCACGGCATGGCACCGGCATGGCACGGCATGGCACCGGCATGGCACGGCATGGCACCGGCATGGTACGGCATGGCACGGCATGGCACCGGCATGGCACCGGCATGGCACGGCATGGCACGGCATGGCACCGGCATGGCACGGCATGGCACCGGCATGGCACGGCATGGCACCGGCATGGCACCGGCATGGCACGGCATGGCACCGGCATGGCACGGCATGGCACCGGCATGGCACGGCATGGCACCGGCATGGCACGGCATGGCACGGCATGGCACGGCATGGCACGGCATGGCACCGGCATGGCACCGGCATGGCACGGCATGGCACCGGCATGGCACGGCATGGCACCGGCATGGCACGGCATGGCACGGCATGGCACCAGCATGGCACGGCATGGCACCGGCATGGCACGGCATGGCACGGCATGGAATGGCATGGAATGGCATGGAATGGCATGGAATGGCATGGAATGGCATGGAATGGCATGGAATGGCATGGAATGGCATGGAATGGCATGGAATGGCATGGAATGGCATGGAATGGCATGGAATGACATGGAATGGCATGGAATGGCATGGAATGGCATGGAATGGCATGGAATGGCATGGAATGGCATGGAATGGCATGGAATGGCATGGAATGGCATGGAATGGCATGGAATGGCATGGAATGGCATGGAATGGCATGGAATGGCATGGAATGGCATGGAATGGCATGGAATGGCATGGAATGGCATGGAATGGCATGGAATGGCATGGAATGGCATGGAATGGCATGGAATGGCATGGAATGGCATGGAATGGCATGGAATGGCATGGAATGGCATGGAATGGCATGGAATGGCATGGCACCGGCATGGCACCGGCATGGCACGGCATGGCACCGGCATGGCACCGGCATGGCACCGGCATGGCACCGGCATGGCACCGGCATGGCACGGCATGGCACCGGCATGGCACCGGCATGGCACGGCATGGCACCGGCATGGCACCGGCATGGCACCGGCATGGCACGGCATGGCACCGGCATGGCACCGGCATGGCACCGGCATGGCACCGGCATGGCACGGCATGGCACGGCATGGCACCGGCATGGCACGGCATGGCACCGGCATGGCACGGCATGGCACCGGCATGGTACGGCATGGCACGGCATGGCACCGGCATGGCACGGCATGGCACCGGCATGGCACGGCATGGCACCGGCATGGCACGGCATGGCACCGGCATGGCACCGGCATGGCACGGCATGGCACCGGCATGGCACGGCATGGCACCGGCATGGCACGGCATGGCACCGGCATGGCACCGGCATGGCACGGCATGGCACCGGCATGGCACGGCATGGCACGGCATGGCACGGCATGGCACGGCATAGCACCGGCATGGCACGGCATGGCTCGGGCATGGCACGGCATGGCACCGGCATGGCACGGCATGGCACCGGCATGGCACCGGCATGGCACGGCATGGCACCGGCATGGCACCGGCATGGCACGGCATGGCACGGCATGGCACCGGCATGGCACGGCATGGCACCGGCATGGCACGGCATGGCACCGGCATGGCACGGCATGGCACCGGCATGGCACGGCATGGCACCGGCATGGCACGGCATGGCACCGGCATGGCACGGCATGGCACCGGCATGGCACGGCATGGCACCGGCATGGCACGGCATGGCACGGCATGGCACGGCATTGAATGGCATGGCACGGCATTGAATGGCATGGAATGGCATGGAATGGCATGGAATGGCATGGAATGGCATGGCACCGGCATGGCACCGGCATGGAATGGCATGGAATGGCATGGAATGGCATGGAATGGCATGGAATGGCATGGAATGGCATGGAATTGCATGGAATGGGATGGAATGGGATGGAATGGGATGGAATGACATGGAATGGCATGGAATGGCATGGAATGGCATGGAATGACATGGAATGGCATGGAATGACATGGAATGGCATGGAATGGCATGGAATGGCATGGAATGGCATGGAATGGCATGGAATGGCATGGAATGGCATGGAATGGCATGGAATGGCATGGAATGGCATGGAATGGCATGGAATGGCATGGAATGGCATGGAATGGCATGGAATGGCATGGAATGGCATGGAATGGCATGGAATGGCATGGAATGGCATGGAATGGCATGGAATGGCATGGAATGGCATGGAATGGCATGGAATGGCATGGAATGGCATGGAATGGCATGGAATGGCATGGAATGGCATGGAATGGCATGGAATGGCATGGAATGGCATGGAATGGCATGGAATGGCATGGAATGGCATGGAATGGCATGGAATGGCATGGAATGGCATGGAATGGCATGGAATGGCATGGAATGGCATGGAATGGCATGGAATGGCATGGAATGGCATGGAATGGCATGGAATGGCATGGAATGGCATGGAATGGCATGGCACCGGCATGGCACCGGCATGGCACCGGCATGGCACGGCATGGCACGGCATGGCACCGGCATGGCACGGCATGGCACCGGCATGGCACGGCATGGCACCGGCATGGCACGGCATGGCACCGGCATGGCACGGCATGGCACGGCATGGCACCGGCATGGCACCGGCATGGCACGGCATGGCACGGCATGGCACCGGCATGGCACGGCATGGCACCGGCATGGCACCGGCATGGCACGGCATGGCACCGGCATGGCACGGCATGGCACCGGCATGGCACGGCATGGCACCGGCATGGCACGGCATGGCACCGGCATGGCACGGCATGGCACCGGCATGGCACGGCATGGCACCGGCATGGCACCGGCATGGCACCGGCATGGCACCGGCATGGCACCGGCATGGCACGGCATGGCACCGGCATGGCACGGCATGGCACCGGCATGGCACGGCATGGCACCGGCATGGCACGGCATGGCACCGGCATGGCACCGGCATGGCACGGCATGGCACCGGCATGGCACGGCATGGCACGGCATGGCACGGCATGGCACGGCATAGCACCGGCATGGCACGGCATGGCTCGGGCATGGCACGGCATGGCACCGGCATGGCACGGCATGGCACCGGCATGGCACCGGCATGGCACGGCATGGCACCGGCATGGCACCGGCATGGCACGGCATGGCACGGCATGGCACCGGCATGGCACGGCATGGCACCGGCATGGCACGGCATGGCACCGGCATGGCACGGCATGGCACCGGCATGGCACGGCATGGCACCGGCATGGCACGGCATGGCACCGGCATGGCACGGCATGGCACCGGCATGGCACGGCATGGCACGGCATGGCACGGCATTGAATGGCATGGAATGGCATGGAATGGCATGGAATGGCATGGAATGGCATGGCACCGGCATGGCACCGGCATGGAATGGCATGGAATGGCATGGAATGGCATGGAATGGCATGGAATGGGATGGAATGGGATGGAATGGGATGGAATGGGATGGAATGGCATGGAATGGCATGGAATGGCATGGAATGGCATGGAATGGCATGGAATGACATGGAATGGCATGGAATGGCATGGAATGGCATGGAATGGCATGGAATGGCATGGAATGGCATGGAATGGCATGGAATGGCATGGAATGGCATGGAATGGCATGGAATGGCATGGAATGGCATGGAATGGCATGGAATGGCATGGAATGGCATGGAATGGCATGGAATGGCATGGAATGGCATGGAATGGCATGGAATGGCATGGAATGGCATGGAATGGCATGGAATGGCATGGAATGGCATGGAATGGCATGGAATGGCATGGAATGGCATGGAATGGCATGGAATGGCATGGAATGGCATGGAATGGCATGGAATGGCATGGAATGGCATGGAATGGCATGGAATGGCATGGAATGGCATGGAATGGCATGGAATGGCATGGAATGGCATGGAATGGCATGGAATGGCATGGAATGGCATGGAATGGCATGGAATGGCATGGAATGGCATGGAATGGCATGGAATGGCATGGAATGGCATGGAATGGCATGGAATGGCATGGAATAGCATGGAATGGCATGGAATGGCATGGAATGGCATGGAATGGCATGGAATGGCATGGAATGACATGGAATGGCATGGAATGGCATGGAATGGCATGGCACCGGCATGGCACCGGCATGGCACCGGCATGGCACGGCATGGCACGGCATGGCACCGGCATGGCACGGCATGGCACCGGCATGGCACGGCATGGCACCGGCATGGCACGGCATGGCACGGCATGGCACGGCATGGCACGGCATGGCACCGGCATGGCACGGCATGGCACCGGCATGGCACGGCATTGAATGGCATGGAATGGCATGGAATGGCATGGAATGGCATGGAATGGCATGGAATGGCATGGAATGGCATGGAATGGCATGGCACCGGCATGGCACCGGCATGGAATGGCATGGAATGGCATGGAATGGCATGGAATGGCATGGAATGGCATGGAATGGCATGGAATGGGATGGAATGGGATGGAATGGGATGGAATGGCATGGAATGGCATGGAATGGCATGGAATGGCATGGAATGGCATGGAATGACATGGAATGGCATGGAATGGCATGGAATGGCATGGAATGGCATGGAATGGCATGGAATGGCATGGAATGGCATGGAATGGCATGGAATGGCATGGAATGGCATGGAATGGCATGGAATGGCATGGAATGGCATGGAATGGCATGGAATGGCATGGAATGGCATGGAATGGCATGGAATGGCATGGAATGGCATGGAATGGCATGGAATGGCATGGAATGGCATGGAATGGCATGGAATGGCATGGAATGGCATGGAATGGCATGGAATGGCATGGAATGGCATGGAATGGCATGGAATGGCATGGAATGGCATGGAATGGCATGGAATGGCATGGAATGGCATGGAATGGCATGGAATGGCATGGAATGGCATGGAATGGCATGGAATAGCATGGAATGGCATGGAATGGCATGGAATGGCATGGAATGGCATGGAATGGCATGGAATGACATGGAATGGCATGGAATGGCATGGAATGGCATGGCACCGGCATGGCACCGGCATGGCACCGGCATGGCACGGCATGGCACGGCATGGCACCGGCATGGCACGGCATGGCACCGGCATGGCACGGCATGGCACCGGCATGGCACGGCATGGCACCGGCATGGCACGGCATGGCACGGCATGGCACCGGCATGGCACCGGCATGGCACGGCATGGCACGGCATGGCACCGGCATGGCACGGCATGGCACCGGCATGGCACGGCATGGCACCGGCATGGCACCGGCATGGCACGGCATGGCACCGGCATGGCACGGCATGGCACCGGCATGGCACGGCATGGCACCGGCATGGCACGGCATGGCACGGCATGGCACGGCATGGCACGGCATGGCACCGGCATGGCACGGCATGGCACCGGCATGGCACCGGCATGGCACGGCATGGCACCGGCATGGCACGGCATGGCACCGGCATGGCACGGCATGGCACGGCATGGCACGGCATGGCACCGGCATGGCACGGCATGGCACCGGCATGGCACGGCATGGCACGGCATGGCACGGCATGGAATGGCATGGCACGGCATGGAATGGCATGGAATGGCATGGAATGGCATGGAATGGCATGGAATGGCATGGAATGGCATGGAATGGCATGGAATGGCATGGAATGGCATGGAATGGCATGGAATGGCATGGAATGGCATGGAATGGCATGGAATGGCATGGAATGGCATGGAATGGCATGGAATGGCATGGAATGGCATGGAATGGCATGGAATGGCATGGAATGGCATGGAATGGCATGGAATGGCATGGAATGGCATGGAATGGCATGGAATGGCATGGAATGGCATGGAATGGCATGGAATGGCATGGAATGGCATGGAATGGCATGGAATGGCATGGAATGGCATGGAATGGCATGGAATGGCATGGAATGGCATGGAATGGCATGGAATGGCATGGAATGGCATGGAATGGCATGGAATGGCATGGAATGGCATGGAATGGCATGGAATGGCATGGAATGGCATGGAATGGCATGGAATGGCATGGAATGGCATCGCACCGGCATGGCACCGGCATGGCACGGCATGGCACGGCATGGCACGGCATGGCACGGCATGGCACGGCATGGCACGGCATGGCACCGGCATGGCACGGCATGGCACCGGCATGGCACGGCATGGAACCGGCATGGCACCGGCATGGCACGGCATGGCACCGGCATGGCACGGCATGGCACCGGCATGGCACGGCATGGCACGGCATGGCACGGCATGGCACGGCATGGCACGGCATGGCACGGCATGGCACGGCATGGCACGGCATGGCACGGCATGGCACGGCATGGCACGGCATGGCACGGCATGGCACGGCATTGAATGGCATGGAATGGCATGGAATGGCATGGAATGGCATGGAATGGCATCGCACCGGCATGGCACCGGCATGGCACGGCATGGCACCGGCATGGCACGGCATGGCACCGGCATGGCACGGCATGGCACCGGCATGGCACGGCATGGCACCGGCATGGCACGGCATGGCACCGGCATGGCACGGCATGGCACCGGCATGGCACCGGCATGGCACGGCATGGCACCGGCATGGCACGGCATGGCACGGCATTGAATGGCATGGAATGGCATGGAATGGCATGGAATGGCATGGAATGGCATGGAATGGCATGGAATGGCATGGAATGGCATGGAATGGCATGGAATGGCATGGAATGGCATGGCACCGGCATGGCACCGGCATGGCACGGCATGGCACCGGCATGGCACGGCATGGCACCGGCATGGCACGGCATAGCACCGGCATGGCACGGCATGGCTCGGGCATGGCACGGCATGGCACCGGCATGGCACCGGCATGGCACGGCATGGCACCGGCATGGCACGGCATGGCACCGGCATGGCACGGCATGGCACCGGCATGGCACGGCATGGCACCGGCATGGCACCGGCATGGCACGGCATGGCACGGCATGGCACGGCATTGAATGGCATGGAATGGCATGGAATGGCATGGAATGGCATGGAATGGCATGGAATGGCATGGCACCGGCATGGCACCGGCATGGCACGGCATGGCACCGGCATGGCACGGCATGGCACGGCATGGCACCGGCATGGCACGGCATGGCACCGGCATGGCACGGCATGGCACCGGCATGGTACGGCATGGCACGGCATGGCACCGGCATGGCACGGCATGGCACCGGCATGGCACCGGCATGGCACCGGCATGGCACGGCATGGCACCGGCATGGCACGGCATGGCACCGGCATGGCACGGCATGGCACCGGCATGGCACGGCATGGCACCGGCATGGCACCGGCATGGCACGGCATGGCACCGGCATGGCACGGCATGGCACCGGCATGGCACGGCATGGCACCGGCATGGCACGGCATGGCACCGGCATGGCACGGCATGGCACCGGCATGGCACCGGCATGGCACGGCATGGCACCGGCATGGCACGGCATGGCACGGCATGGCACCAGCATGGCACGGCATGGCACCGGCATGGCACGGCATGGCACGGCATGGCACGGCATGGAATGGCATGGCACGGCATGGAATGGCATGGAATGGCATGGAATGGCATGGAATGGCATGGAATGGCATGGAATGGCATGGAATGGCATGGAATGGCATGGAATGGCATGGAATGGCATGGAATGGCATGGAATGGCATGGAATGGCATGGAATGGCATGGAATGGCATGGAATGGCATGGAATGGCATGGAATGGCATGGAATGGCATGGAATGGCATGGAATGGCATGGAATGGCATGGAATGGCATGGAATGGCATGGAATGGCATGGAATGGCATGGAATGGCATGGAATGGCATGGAATGGCATGGAATGGCATGGAATGGCATGGAATGGCATGGAATGGCATGGAATGGCATGGAATGGCATGGAATGGCATGGAATGGCATGGAATGGCATGGAATGGCATGGAATGGCATGGAATGGCATGGAATGGCATGGAATGGCATGGAATGGCATGGAATGGCATGGAATGGCATGGAATGGCATGGAATGGCATGGAATGGCATGGAATGGCATGGAATGGCATCGCACCGGCATGGCACCGGCATGGCACGGCATGGCACGGCATGGCACGGCATGGCACGGCATGGCACGGCATGGCACGGCATGGCACCGGCATGGCACGGCATGGCACCGGCATGGCACGGCATGGAACCGGCATGGCACCGGCATGGCACGGCATGGCACCGGCATGGCACGGCATGGCACCGGCATGGCACGGCATGGCACGGCATGGCACGGCATGGCACGGCATGGCACGGCATGGCACGGCATGGCACGGCATGGCACGGCATGGCACGGCATGGCACGGCATGGCACGGCATTGAATGGCATGGAATGGCATGGAATGGCATGGAATGGCATGGAATGGCATGGAATGGCATGGAATGGCATGGAATGGCATGGAATGGCATGGAATGGCATGGAATGGCATGGAATGGCATGGAATGGCATGGAATGGCATGGAATGGCATGGAATGGCATGGAATGGCATGGAATGGCATGGAATGGCATGGAATGGCATGGAATGGCATGGAATGGCATGGAATGGCATGGAATGGCATGGAATGGCATGGAATGGCATGGAATGGCATGGAATGGCATGGAATGGCATGGAATGGCATGGAATGGCATGGAATGGCATGGAATGGCATGGAATGGCATGGAATGGCATGGAATGGCATGGAATGGCATGGAATGGCATGGAATGGCATGGCACCGGCATGGCACCGGCATGGCACGGCATGGCACCGGCATGGCACGGCATGGCACCGGCATGGCACGGCATAGCACCGGCATGGCACGGCATGGCTCGGGCATGGCACGGCATGGCACCGGCATGGCACCGGCATGGCACGGCATGGCACCGGCATGGCACGGCATGGCACCGGCATGGCACGGCATGGCACCGGCATGGCACGGCATGGCACCGGCATGGCACCGGCATGGCACGGCATGGCACGGCATGGCACGGCATTGAATGGCATGGAATGGCATGGAATGGCATGGAATGGCATGGAATGGCATGGAATGGCATGGCACCGGCATGGCACCGGCATGGCACGGCATGGCACCGGCATGGCACGGCATGGCACGGCATGGCACCGGCATGGCACGGCATGGCACGGCATGGCACCGGCATGGCACGGCATGGCACGGCATGGCACCGGCATGGCACGGCATGGCACCGGCATGGCACCGGCATTGCACGGCATGGCACCGGCATGGCACGGCATGGCACCGGCATGGCACCGGCATGGCACGGCATGGCACCGGCATGGCACCGGCATGGCACGGCATGGCACCGGCATGGCACGGCATGGCACCGGCATGGCACCGGCATGGCACGGCATGGCACCGGCATGGCACGGCATGGCACCGGCATGGCACGGCATGGCACCGGCATGGCACGGCATGGCACGGCGTGGCACCGGCATGGCACGGCATGGCACCGGCATGGCACGGCATGGCACCGGCATGGCACGGCATGGCACCGGCATGGCACGGCATGGCACCGGCATGGAATGGCATGGAATGGCATGGAATGGCATGGAATGGCATGGAATGGCATGGAATGGCATGGAATGGCATGGAATGGCATGGAATGGCATGGAATGGCATGGAATGGCATGGAATGGCATGGAATGGCATGGAATGGCATGGAATGGCATGGAATGGCATGGAATGGCATGGCACCGGCATGGCACCGGCATGGCACGGCATGGCACCGGCATGGCACGGCATGGCACGGCATGGCACCGGCATGGCACGGCATGGAATGGCATGGAATGGCATGGAATGACATGGAATGGCATGGCACCGGCATGGCACCGGCATGGCACGGCATGGCACGGCATGGCACGGCATGGCACCGGCATGGCACGGCATGGCACCGGCATGGCACGGCATGGCACCGGCATGGCACGGCATGGCACCGGCATGGCACGGCATGGCACCGGCATGGCACGGCATGGCACCGCATTGAGTGGCATGGAATGGCATGGAATGGCATGGAATGGCATGGCACGGCATGGCACGGCATGGAATGGCATGGAATGGCATGGAATGGCATGGAATGGCATGGAATGGCATGGAATGGCATGGAATGGCATGGAATGGCATGGAATGGAATGGAATGGCATGGAATGGCATGGAATGGCATGGAATGGCATGGAATGGCATGGAATGGCATGGAATGGCATGGAATGGCATGGAATGGCATGGAATGGCATGGAATGGCATGGAATGGCATGGAATGGCATGGAATGGCATGGAATGGCATGGAATGGCATGGAATGGCATGGAATGGCATGGAATGGCATGGAATGGCATGGAATGGCATGGAATGGCATGGAATGGCATGGAATGGCATGGAATGGCATGGAATGGCATGGAATGGCATGGAATGGCATGGAATGGCATGGAATGGCATGGAATGGCATGGAATGGCATGGAATGGCATGGAATGGCATGGAATGGCATGGAATGGCATGGAATGGCATGGAATGGCACGGCATGGCACGGCATGGCACGGCATGGCACGGCATGGCACCGGCATGGCACCGGCATGGCACGGCATGGCACGGCATGGCACGGCATGGCACCGGCATGGCACGGCATGGCACCGGCATGGCACGGCATGGCACCGGCATGGCACGGCATGGCACCGGCATGGCACGGCATGGCACCGGCATGGCACGGCATGGCACCGGCATGGCACGGCATGGCACCGGCATGGCACGGCATGGCACCGGCATGGCACCGGCATAGCACGGCATGGCACCGGCATGGCACGGCATGGCACCGGCATGGCACGGCATGGCACCGGCATGGCACGGCATGGCACCGGCATGGCACCGGCATAGCACGGCATGGCACCGGCATGGCACGGCATGGCACCGGCATGGCACGGCATGGCACCGGCATGGCACCGGCATGGCACGGCATGGCACGGCATGGCACGGCATGGCACGGCATGGCACCGGCATGGCACGGCATGGCACGGCATGGCACCGGCATGGCACGGCATGGCACCGGCATGGCACGGCATGGCACCGGCATGGCACCGGCATGGCACGGCATGGCACGGCATGGCACGGCATGGCACGGCATGGCACGGCATGGCACGGCATGGCACGGCATGGCACGGCATTGAATGGCATGGAATGGCATGGAATGGCATGGAATGGCATGGAATGGCATGGAATGGCATGGAATGGCATGGAATGGCATGGAATGGCATGGAATGGCATGGAATGGCATGGAATGGCATGGAATGGCATGGAATGGCATGGAATGGCATGGAATGGCATGGAATGGCATGGAATGGCATGGAATGGCATGGAATGGCATGGAATGGCATGGAATGGCATGGAATGGCATGGAATGGCATGGAATGGCATGGAATGGCATGGAATGGCATGGCACCGGCATGGCACCGGCATGGCACGGCATGGCACCGGCATGGCACGGCATGGCACCGGCATGGCACCGGCATGGCACGGCATGGCACCGGCATGGCACGGCATGGCACCGGCATGGCACGGCATGGCACCGGCATGGCACGGCATGGCACCGGCATGGCACGGCATGGCACCGGCATGGCACCGGCATGGCACGGCATGGCACCGGCATGGCACGGCATGGCACCGGCATGGCACCGGCATAGCACGGCATGGCACCGGCATGGCACGGCATGGCACCGGCATGGCACGGCATGGCACCGGCATGGCACGGCATGGCACGGCATGGCACGGCATTGAATGGCATGGAATGGCATGGAATGGCATGGAATGGCATGGAATGGCATGGAATGGCATGGAATGGCATGGAATGGCATGGAATGGCATGGAATGGCATGGAATGGCATGGAATGGCATGGAATGGCATGGAATGGCATGGAATGGCATGGAATGGCATGGAATGGCATGGAATGGCATGGAATGGCATGGAATGGCATGGAATGGCATGGAATGGCATGGAATGGCATGGAATGGCATGGAATGGCATGGAATGGCATGGAATGGCATGGAATGGCATGGAATGGCATGGAATGGCATGGAATGGCATGGAATGGCATCGCACCGGCATGGCACCGGCATGGCACGGCATGGCACCGGCATGGCACGGCATGGCACCGGCATGGCACCGGCATGGCACCGGCATGGCACGGCATGGCACCGGCATGGCACGGCATGGCACCGGCATGGCACCGGCATGGCACGGCATGGCACGGCATGGCACCGGCATGGCACGGCATGGCACCGGCATGGCACCGGCATGGCACGGCATGGCACCGGCATGGCACGGCATGGCACCGGCATGGCACGGCGTGGCACGGCATGGCACCGGCATGGCACGGCATGGCATCGGCATGGCACGGCATGGCACGGCATGGCACCGGCATGGCACCGGCATGGCACGGCATGGCACCGGGATGGCACGGCATGGCACCGGCATGGCACGGCATGGCACCGGCATGGCACGGCATGGCACGGCATGGCACGGCATGGCACGGCATGGCACCGGCATGGCACGGCATGGCACCGGCATGGCACGGCATGGCACCGGCATGGCACGGCATTGAATGGCATGGAATGGCATTGAATGGCATGGAATGGCATGGAATGGCATGGAATGGCATGGAATGGCATGGAATGACATGGAATGGCATGGCACCGGCATGGCACCGGCATGGCACGGCATGGCACGGCATGGCACGGCATGGCACGGCATGGCACGGCATGGCACCGGCATGGCACGGCATGGCACCGGCATGGCACGGCATGGCACCGGCATGGCACGGCATGGCACGGCATTGAATGGCATGGAATGGCATTGAATGGCATGGAATGGCATGGAATGGCATGGAATGGCATGGAATGGCATGGAATGACATGGAATGGCATGGCACCGGCATGGCACCGGCATGGCACGGCATGGCACGGCATGGCACGGCATGGCACGGCATGGCACGGCATGGCACGGCATGGCACCGGCATGGCACGGCATGGCACCGGCATGGCACGGCATGGCACCGGCATGGCACGGCATGGCACGGCATGGCACGGCATGGCACGGCATGGCACGGCATGGCACGGCATGGCACGGCATGGCACGGCATGGCACGGCATGGCACGGCATGGCACGGCATGGCACCGGCATGGCACCGGCATGGCACCGGCATAGCACGGCATGGCACCGGCATGGCACGGCATGGCACCGGCATGGCACGGCATGGCACCGGCATGGCACGGCATGGCACGGCATGGCACGGCATTGAATGGCATGGAATGGCATGGAATGGCATGGAATGGCATGGAATGGCATGGCACCGCATGGCACGGCATGGAAAGGCATTGAATGGCATGGAATGGCATTGAATGGCATGGAATGGCACGGCATGGCACGGCATGGCACGGCATGGCACGGCATGGCACGGCATGGCACGGCATGGCACCGCATTGAGTGGCATGGAATGGCATGGAATGGCATGGACTGGCATAGAATGGCATGGACTGGCATGGACTGGCATGGAATGGCATGGAATGGCATGGCACCGCATGGCCCGGCATGGCACGGCATGGCATGGCATGGCACCGGCATGGCACGGCATGGCACGGCATGGCACGGCATGGCACGGCATGGCACCGGCATGGCACGGCATGGCACCGGCATGGCACGGCATGGCACCGGCATGGCACGGCATGGCACCGGCATGGCACGGCATGGCACCGGCATGGCACGGCATGGCACCGGCATGGCACGGCATGGCACGGCATGGCACGGCATTGAATGGCATGGAATGGCATGGAATGGCATGGAATGGCATGGAATGGCATGGAATGGCATGGAATGGCATGGAATGGCATGGAATGGCATGGAATGGCATGGAATGGCATGGAATGGCATGGAATGGCATGGAATGGCATGGAATGGCATGGAATGGCATGGAATGGCATGGAATGGCATGGAATGGCATGGAATGGCATGGAATGGCATGGAATGGCATGGAATGGCATGGAATGGCATGGAATGGCATGGCACCGGCATGGCACCGGCATGGCACGGCATGGCACCGGCATGGCACGGCATGGCACCGGCATGGCACCGGCATGGCACCGGCATGGCACGGCATGGCACCGGCATGGCACGGCATGGCACCGGCATGGCACGGCATGGCACGGGCATGGCACGGCATGGCACCGGCATGGCACGGCATGGCACCGGCATGGCACGGCATGGCACCGGCATGGCACCGGCATGGCACGGCATGGCACCGGCATGGCACGGCATGGCACCGGCATGGCACGGCATGGCACCGGCATGGCACCGGCATGGCACGGCATGGCACCGGCATGGCACGGCATGGCACCGGCATGGCACGGCATGGCACCGGCATGGCACGGCATGGCACCGGCATGGCACCGGCATGGCACGGCATGGCACCGGCATGGCACGGCATGGCACGGCATGGCACCGGCATGGCACGGCATGGCACGGCATGGCACCGGCATGGCACGGCATGGCACCGGCATGGCACGGCATGGCACCGGCATGGCACGGCATGGCACGGCATGGCACGGCATGGCACCGGCATGGCACGGCATGGCACCGGCATGGCACGGCATTGAATGGCATTGAATGGCATGGCACCGGCATGGCACGGCATTGAATGGCATTGAATGGCATGGAATGGCATGGAATGGCATGGAATGGCATGGAATGGCATGGAATGGCATGGAATGGCATGGAATGGCATGGAATGGCATGGAATGGCATGGAATGGCATGGAATGGCATGGAATGGCATGGAATGGCATGGAATGGCATGGAATGGCATGGAATGGCATGGAATGGCATGGAATGGCATGGAATGGCATGGAATGGCATGGAATGGCATGGAATGGCATGGAATGGCATGGAATGGCATGGAATGGCATGGAATGGCATGGAATGGCATGGAATGGCATGGAATGGCATGGAATGGCATGGAATGGCATGGAATGGCATGGAATGGCATGGAATGGCATGGAATGGCATGGAATGGCATGGAATGGCATGGAATGGCATGGAATGGCATGGAATGGCATGGAATGGCATGGAATGGCATGGAATGGCATGGAATGGCATGGAATGGCATGGAATGGCATGGAATGGCATGGAATGGCATGGAATGGCATGGAATGGCATGGAATGGCATGGAATGGCATGGAATGGCATGGAATGGCATGGAATGGCATGGAATGGCATGGAATGGCATGGAATGGCATGGAATGGCATGGAATGGCATGGAATGGCATGGAATGGCATGGAATGGCATGGAATGGCATGGAATAGCATGGAATGGCATGGAATGGCATGGAATGGCATGGAATGGCATGGAATGGCATGGAATAGCATGGAATGGCATGGAATGGCATGGAATGGCATGGAATGGCATGGAATGACATGGAATGGCATGGAATGGCATGGAATGGCATGGCACCGGCATGGCACCGGCATGGCACCGGCATGGCACCGGCATGGCACCGGCATGGCACCGGCATGGCACCGGCATGGCACCGGCATGGCACGGCATGGCACGGCATGGCACCGGCATGGCACGGCATGGCACCGGCATGGCACGGCATGGCACCGGCATGGTACGGCATGGCACGGCATGGCACCGGCATGGCACCGGCATGGCACGGCATGGCACGGCATGGCACCGGCATGGCACGGCATGGCACCGGCATGGCACGGCATGGCACCGGCATGGCACGGCATGGCACCGGCATGGCACGGCATGGCACGGCATGGCACCGGCATGGCACGGCATGGCACCGGCATGGCACGGCATGGCACCGGCATGGCACGGCATGGCACCGGCATGGCACGGCATGGCACGGCATGGCACCGGCATGGCACGGCATGGCACCGGCATGGCACGGCATGGCACCGGCATGGCACGGCATGGCACCGGCATGGCACCGGCATGGCACGGCATGGCACCGGCATGGCACGGCATGGCACGGCATGGCACCGGCATGGCACGGCATGGCACGGCATGGCACCGGCATGGCACGGCATGGCACCGGCATGGCACGGCATGGCACCGGCATGGCACGGCATTGAATGGCATTGAATGGCATGGAATGGCATGGAATGGCATGGAATGGCATGGAATGGCATGGAATGGCATGGAATGGCATGGAATGGCATGGAATGGCATGGAATGGCATGGAATGGCATGGAATGGCATGGAATGGCATGGAATGGCATGGAATGGCATGGAATGGCATGGAATGGCATGGAATGGCATGGAATGGCATGGAATGGCATGGAATGGCATGGAATGGCATGGAATGGCATGGAATGGCATGGAATGGCATGGAATGGCATGGAATGGCATGGAATGGCATGGAATGGCATGGAATGGCATGGAATGGCATGGAATGGCATGGAATGGCATGGAATGGCATGGAATGGCATGGAATGGCATGGAATGGCATGGAATGGCATGGAATGGCATGGAATGGCATGGAATGGCATGGAATGGCATGGAATGGCATGGAATGGCATGGAATGGCATGGAATGGCATGGAATGGCATGGAATGGCATGGAATGGCATGGAATGGCATGGAATGGCATGGAATGGCATGGAATGGCATGGAATGGCATGGAATGGCATGGAATGGCATGGAATGGCATGGAATGGCATGGAATGGCATGGAATGGCATGGAATGGCATGGAATGGCATGGAATGGCATGGAATGGCATGGAATGGCATGGAATGGCATGGAATGGCATGGAATGCATGGAATGGCATGGAATGGCATGGAATGGCATGGAATGGCATGGAATGGCATGGAATGGCATGGAATGGCATGGAATGGCATGGAATGGCATGGAATGGCATGGAATG
Source organism: Cryptus armator (assembly GCA_963971235.1). Lineage (NCBI taxonomy): Eukaryota > Metazoa > Arthropoda > Insecta > Hymenoptera > Ichneumonidae > Cryptus > Cryptus armator. The sequence goes on along the minus strand of CAXARG010000090.1, from coordinate 307,889 downwards.
GCATGGAATGGCATGGAATGCATGGAATGGCATGGAATGGCATGGAATGGCATGGAATGGCATGGAATGGCATGGAATGGCATGGAATGGCATGGAATGGCATGGAATGGCATGGAATGGCATGGAATGGCATGGAATGGCATGGAATGATGGAATGGCATGGAATGGCATGGAATGGCATGGAATGGCATGGAATGGCATGGAATGGCATGGAATGGCATGGAATGGCATGGAATGGCATGGAATGGCATGGAATAGCATGGAATGGCATGGAATGGCATGGAATGGCATGGAATGGCATGGAATGACATGGAATGGCATGGAATGACATGGAATGGCATGGAATGGCATGGAATGGCATGGAATGGCATGGCACCGGCATGGCACCGGCATGGCACCGGCATGGCACCGGCATGGCACGGCATGGCACGGCATGGCACGGCATGGCACCGGCATGGCACGGCATGGCACGGCATGGCACCGGCATGGCACGGCATGGCACCGGCATGGCACGGCATGGCACCGGCATGGCACGGCATGGCACCGGCATGGCACCGGCATGGCACGGCATGGCACCGGCATGGCACGGCATGGCACGGCATGGCACCGGCATGGCACGGCATGGCACCGGCATGGCACGGCATGGCACCGGCATGGCACGGCATGGCACGGCATGGCACGGCATGGCACCGGCATGGCACGGCATGGCACCGGCATGGCACGGCATTGAATGGCATTGAATGGCATGGAATGGCATGGAATGGCATGGAATGGCATGGAATGGCATGGAATGGCATGGAATGGCATGGAATGGCATGGAATGGCATGGAATGGCATGGAATGGCATGGAATGGCATGGAATGGCATGGAATGGCATGGAATGGCATGGAATGGCATGGAATGGCATGGAATGGCATGGAATGGCATGGAATGGCATGGAATGGCATGGAATGGCATGGAATGGCATGGAATGGCATGGAATGGCATGGAATGGCATGGAATGGCATGGAATGGCATGGAATGGCATGGAATGGCATGGAATGGCATGGAATGGCATGGAATGGCATGGAATGGCATGGAATGGCATGGAATGGCATGGAATGGCATGGAATGGCATGGAATGGCATGGAATGGCATGGAATGGCATGGAATGGCATGGAATGGCATGGAATGGCATGGAATGGCATGGAATGGCATGGAATGGCATGGCACCGGCATGGCACCGGCATGGCACGGCATGGCACCGGCATGGCACGGCATGGCACCGGCATGGCACCGGCATGGCACGGCATGGCACCGGCATGGCACGGCATGGCACCGGCATGGCACGGCATGGCACCGGCATGGCACGGCATGGCACGGGCATGGCACGGCATGGCACCGGCATGGCACGGCATGGCACCGGCATGGCACGGCATGGCACCGGCATGGCACCGGCATGGCACGGCATGGCACCGGCATGGCACGGCATGGCACCGGCATGGCACGGCATGGCACGGCATGGCACCGGCATGGCACGGCATGGCACCGGCATGGCACGGCATGGCACCGGCATGGCACGGCATGGCACCGGCATGGCACCGGCATGGCACGGCATGGCACCGGCATGGCACGGCATGGCACGGCATGGCACCGGCATGGCACGGCATGGCACGGCATGGCACCGGCATGGCACGGCATGGCACCGGCATGGCACGGCATGGCACCGGCATGGCACGGCATGGCACGGCATGGCACCGGCATGGCACCGGCATGGCACGGCATGGCACCGGCATGGCACGGCATGGCACCGGCATGGCACGGCATGGCACGGCATGGCACCGGCATGGCACGGCATGGCACCGGCATGGCACGGCATTGAATGGCATTGAATGGCATGGAATGGCATGGAATGGCATGGAATGGCATGGAATGGCATGGAATGGCATGGAATGGCATGGAATGGCATGGAATGGCATGGAATGGCATGGAATGGCATGGAATGGCATGGAATGGCATGGAATGGCATGGAATGGCATGGAATGGCATGGAATGGCATGGAATGGCATGGAATGGCATGGAATGGCATGGAATGGCATGGAATGGCATGGAATGGCATGGAATGGCATGGAATAGCATGGAATGGCATGGAATGGCATGGAATGGCATGGAATGGCATGGAATGGCATGGAATAGCATGGAATGGCATGGAATGGCATGGAATGGCATGGAATGGCATGGAATGACATGGAATGGCATGGAATGGCATGGAATGGCATGGCACCGGCATGGCACCGGCATGGCACCGGCATGGCACCGGCATGGCACCGGCATGGCACCGGCATGGCACGGCATGGCACGGCATGGCACCGGCATGGCACGGCATGGCACCGGCATGGCACGGCATGGCACCGGCATGGTACGGCATGGCACGGCATGGCACCGGCATGGCACCGGCATGGCACGGCATGGCACGGCATGGCACCGGCATGGCACGGCATGGCACCGGCATGGCACGGCATGGCACCGGCATGGCACGGCATGGCACGGCATGGCACCGGCATGGTACGGCATGGCACCGGCATGGCACCGGCATGGCACGGCATGGCACGGCATGGCACCGGCATGGCACGGCATGGCACGGCATGGCACGGCATGGCACCGGCATGGCACGGCATTGAATGGCATGGAATGGCATGGAATGGCATGGAATGGCATGGAATGGCATGGAATGGCATGGAATGGCATGGAATGGCATGGAATGGCATGGAATGGCATGGAATGGCATGGAATGGCATGGAATGGCATGGAATGGCATGGAATGGCATGGAATGGCATGGAATGGCATGGAATGGCATGGAATGGCATGGAATGGCATGGAATGGCATGGAATGGCATGGAATGGCATGGAATGGCATGGAATGGCATGGAATGGCATGGAATGGCATGGAATGGCATGGAATGGCATGGAATGGCATGGAATGGCATGGAATGGCATGGAATGGCATGGAATGGCATGGAATGGCATGGAATGGCATGGAATGGCATGGAATGACATGGAATGACATGGAATGGCATGGAATGACATGGAATGGCATGGCACCGGCATGGCACCGGCATGGCACCGGCATGGCACCGGCATGGCACGGCATGGCACGGCATGGCACCGGCATGGCACGGCATGGCACCGGCATGGCACGGCATGGCACCGGCATGGTACGGCATGGCACGGCATGGCACCGGCATGGCACGGCATGGCACCGGCATGGCACCGGCATGGCACCGGCATGGCACGGCATGGCACCGGCATGGCACGGCATGGCACCGGCATGGCACGGCATGGCACCGGCATGGCACGGCATGGCACCGGCATGGCACGGCATGGCACCGGCATGGCACGGCATGGCACCGGCATGGCACGGCATGGCACCGGCATGGCACGGCATGGCACCGGCATGGCACGGCATGGCACCGGCATGGCACGGCATGGCACCGGCATGGCACCGGCATGGCACGGCATGGCACCGGCATGGCACGGCATGGCACCGGCATGGCACGGCATGGCACGGCATGGCACCAGCATGGCACGGCATGGCACCGGCATGGCACGGCATGGCACGGCATGGCACGGCATGGAATGGCATGGCACGGCATGGAATGGCATGGAATGGCATGGAATGGCATGGAATGGCATGGAATGGCATGGAATGGCATGGAATGGCATGGAATGGCATGGAATGGCATGGAATGGCATGGAATGGCATGGAATGGCATGGAATGGCATGGAATGGCATGGAATGGCATGGAATGGCATGGAATGGCATGGAATGGCATGGAATGGCATGGAATGGCATGGAATGGCATGGAATGGCATGGAATGGCATGGAATGGCATGGAATGGCATGGAATGGCATGGAATGGCATGGAATGGCATGGAATGGCATGGAATGGCATGGAATGGCATGGAATGGCATGGAATGGCATGGAATGGCATGGAATGGCATGGAATGGCATGGAATGGCATGGAATGGCATGGAATGGCATGGAATGGCATGGAATGGCATGGAATGGCATGGAATGGCATGGAATGGCATGGAATGGCATGGAATGGCATGGAATGGCATGGAATGGCATGGAATGGCATGGAATGGCATGGAATGGCATGGAATGGCATGGAATGGCATGGAATGGCATGGAATGGCATGGAATGGCATGGAATGGCATGGAATGGCATGGAATGGCATGGAATGGCATGGAATGGCATGGAATGGCATGGAATGGCATGGAATGGCATGGAATGGCATGGAATGGCATGGAATGGCATGGAATGGCATGGAATGGCATGGAATGGCATGGAATGGCATGGAATGGCATGGAATGGCATGGAATGGCATGGAATGGCATGGAATGGCATGGAATGGCATGGAATGGCATGGAATGGCATGGAATGGCAAGGAATGGCATGGAATGGCATGGAATGGCATGGAATGGCATGGAATGGCATGGAATGGCATGGAATGGCATGGAATGGCATGGAATGGCATGGAATGGCATGGAATGGCATGGAATGGCATGGAATGGCATGGAATGGCATGGAATGGCATGGAATGGCATGGAATGGCATGGAATGTCATGGAATGGCATGGAATGGCATGGAATGGCATGGAATGGCATGGAATGGCATGGAATGGCATGGAATGGCATCGCACCGGCATGGCACGGCATGGCACGGCATGGCACGGCATGGCACGGCATGGCACGGCATGGCACGGCATGGCACGGCATGGCACCGGCATGGCACGGCATGGCACCGGCATGGCACGGCATGGCACCGGCATGGCACGGCATGGCACCGGCATGGCACCGGCATGGCACGGCATGGCACCGGCATGGCACCGGCATGGCACGGCATGGCACGGCATGGCACGGCATGGCACGGCATGGCACGGCATGGCACGGCATGGCACGGCATTGAATGGCATGGAATGGCATGGAATGGCATGGAATGGCATCGCACCGGCATGGCACCGGCATGGCACGGCATGGCACGGCATGGCACCGGCATGGCACGGCATGGCACCGGCATGGCACGGCATGGCACCGGCATGGCACGGCATGGCACCGGCATGGCACGGCATGGCACCGGCATGGCACGGCATGGCACCGGCATGGCATGGAATGGCATGGAATGGCATGGAATGACATGGAATGGCATGGAATGGCATGGAATGGCATGGCACCGGCATGGCACCGGCATGGCACCGGCATGGCACCGGCATGGCACCGGCATGGCACGGCATGGCACGGCATGGCACCGGCATGGCACGGCATGGCACCGGCATGGCACGGCATGGCACCGGCATGGTACGGCATGGCACGGCATGGCACCGGCATGGCACCGGCATGGCACGGCATGGCACGGCATGGCACCGGCATGGCACGGCATGGCACCGGCATGGCACGGCATGGCACCGGCATGGCACCGGCATGGCACGGCATGGCACCGGCATGGCACGGCATGGCACCGGCATGGCACGGCATGGCACCGGCATGGCACGGCATGGCACGGCATGGCACGGCATGGCACGGCATGGCACCGGCATGGCACGGCATGGCACCGGCATGGCACGGCATGGCACCGGCATGGCACGGCATGGCACCGGCATGGCACCGGCATGGCACGGCATGGCACCGGCATGGCACGGCATGGCACCGGCATGGCACGGCATGGCACGGCATGGCACGGCATGGCACCGGCATGGCACGGCATTGAATGGCATGGAATGGCATGGAATGGCATGGAATGGCATGGAATGGCATGGAATGGCATGGAATGGCATGGAATGGCATGGAATGGCATGGAATGGCATGGAATGGCATGGAATGGCATGGAATGGCATGGAATGGCATGGAATGGCATGGAATGGCATGGAATGGCATGGAATGGCATGGAATGGCATGGAATGGCATGGAATGGCATGGAATGGCATGGAATGGCATGGAATGGCATGGAATGGCATGGAATGGCATGGAATGGCATGGAATGGCATGGAATGGCATGGAATGGCATGGAATGGCATGGAATGGCATGGAATGGCATGGAATGGCATGGAATGGCATGGAATGGCATGGAATGGCATGGAATGGCATGGAATGGCATGGAATGGCATGGAATGGCATGGAATGACATGGAATGGCATGGAATGACATGGAATGGCATGGCACCGGCATGGCACCGGCATGGCACCGGCATGGCACCGGCATGGCACCGGCATGGCACCGGCATGGCACCGGCATGGCACCGGCATGGCACCGGCATGGCACCGGCATGGCACGGCATGGCACCGGCATGGCACGGCATGGCACCGGCATGGCACCGGCATGGCACGGCATGGCACCGGCATGGCACGGCATGGCACCGGCATGGCACGGCATGGCACCGGCATGGCACGGCATGGCACCGGCATGGTACGGCATGGCACGGCATGGCACCGGCATGGCACGGCATGGCACCGGCATGGCACCGGCATGGCACCGGCATGGCACGGCATGGCACCGGCATGGCACCGGCATGGCACCGGCATGGCACCGGCATGGCACCGGCATGGCACCGGCATGGCACCGGCATGGCACCGGCATGGCACGGCATGGCACCGGCATGGCACCGGCATGGCACGGCATGGCACCGGCATGGCACCGGCATGGCACCGGCATGGCACGGCATGGCACAGGCATGGCACGGCATGGCACAGGCATGGCACCGGCATGGCACCGGCATGGCACCGGCATGGCACGGCATGGCACGGCATGGCACCGGCATGGCACGGCATGGCACCGGCATGGCACGGCATGGCACCGGCATGGTACGGCATGGCACGGCATGGCACCGGCATGGCACGGCATGGCACCGGCATGGCACCGGCATGGCACCGGCATGGCACGGCATGGCACCGGCATGGCACGGCATGGCACCGGCATGGCACGGCATGGCACCGGCATGGCACGGCATGGCACCGGCATGGCACCGGCATGGCACGGCATGGCACCGGCATGGCACGGCATGGCACCGGCATGGCACGGCATGGCACCGGCATGGCACGGCATGGCACCGGCATGGCACGGCATGGCACCGGCATGGCACGGCATGGCACCGGCATGGCACCGGCATGGCACGGCATGGCACCGGCATGGCACCAGCATGGCACGGCATGGCACCGGCATGGCACGGCATGGCACGGCATGGAATGGCATGGCACGGCATGGAATGGCATGGAATGGCATGGAATGGCATGGAATGGCATGGAATGGCATGGAATGGCATGGAATGGCATGGAATGGCATGGAATGGCATGGAATGGCATGGAATGGCATGGAATGGCATGGAATGGCATGGAATGGCATGGAATGGCATGGAATGGCATGGAATGGCATGGAATGGCATGGAATGGCATGGAATGGCATGGAATGGCATGGAATGGCATGGAATGGCATGGAATGGCATGGAATAGCATGGAATGGCATGGAATGGCATGGAATGGCATGGAATGGCATGGAATGGCATGGAATAGCATGGAATGGCATGGAATGGCATGGAATGGCATGGAATGGCATGGAATGACATGGAATGGCATGGAATGGCATGGAATGGCATGGCACCGGCATGGCACCGGCATGGCACCGGCATGGCACCGGCATGGCACCGGCATGGCACCGGCATGGCACCGGCATGGCACCGGCATGGCACCGGCATGGCACCGGCATGGCACGGCATGGCACGGCATGGCACCGGCATGGCACGGCATGGCACCGGCATGGCACGGCATGGCACCGGCATGGTACGGCATGGCACGGCATGGCACCGGCATGGCACCGGCATGGCACGGCATGGCACGGCATGGCACCGGCATGGCACGGCATGGCACCGGCATGGCACGGCATGGCACCGGCATGGCACGGCATGGCACCGGCATGGCACGGCATGGCACCGGCATGGCACGGCATGGCACCGGCATGGCACGGCATGGCACCGGCATGGCACGGCATGGCACCGGCATGGCACGGCATGGCACCGGCATGGCACGGCATGGCACCGGCATGGCACGGCATGGCACCGGCATGGCACGGCATGGCACCGGCATGGCACGGCATGGCACCGGCATGGCACGGCATGGCACCGGCATGGCACGGCATGGCACCGGCATGGCACGGCATGGCACGGCATGGCACCGGCATGGCACGGCATGGCACCGGCATGGCACGGCATGGCACCGGCATGGCACGGCATGGCACCGGCATGGCACGGCATGGCACCGGCATGGCACCGGCATGGCACGGCATGGCACCGGCATGGCACGGCATGGCACGGCATGGCACCGGCATGGCACGGCATGGCACCGGCATGGCACGGCATGGCACCGGCATGGCACGGCATGGCACCGGCATGGCACGGCATGGCACCGGCATGGCACGGCATTGAATGGCATTGAATGGCATGGAATGGCATGGAATGGCATGGAATGGCATGGAATGGCATGGAATGGCATGGAATGGCATGGAATGGCATGGAATGGCATGGAATGGCATGGAATGGCATGGAATGGCATGGAATGGCATGGAATGGCATGGAATGGCATGGAATGGCATGGAATGGCATGGAATGGCATGGAATGGCATGGAATGGCATGGAATGGCATGGAATGGCATGGAATGGCATGGAATGGCATGGAATGGCATGGAATGGCATGGAATGGCATGGAATGGCATGGAATGGCATGGAATGGCATGGAATGGCATGGAATGGCATGGAATGGCATGGAATGGCATGGAATGGCATGGAATGGCATGGAATGGCATGGAATGGCATGGAATGGCATGGAATGGCATGGAATGGCATGGAATGGCATGGAATGGCATGGAATGGCATGGAATGGCATGGAATGGCATGGAATGGCATGGAATGGCATGGAATGGCATGGAATGGCATGGAATGGCATGGAATGGCATGGAATGGCATGGAATGGCATGGAATGGCATGGAATGGCATGGAATGGCATGGAATGGCATGGAATGGCATGGAATGGCATGGAATGGCATGGAATAGCATGGAATGGCATGGAATGGCATGGAATGGCATGGAATGGCATGGAATGGCATGGAATAGCATGGAATGGCATGGAATGGCATGGAATGGCATGGAATGGCATGGAATGACATGGAATGGCATGGAATGACATGGAATGGCATGGAATGGCATGGAATGGCATGGAATGGCATGGCACCGGCATGGCACCGGCATGGCACCGGCATGGCACCGGCATGGCACCGGCATGGCACCGGCATGGCACGGCATGGCACGGCATGGCACGGCATGGCACCGGCATGGCACGGCATGGCACGGCATGGCACCGGCATGGCACGGCATGGCACCGGCATGGCACGGCATGGCACCGGCATGGCACGGCATGGCACCGGCATGGCACCGGCATGGCACGGCATGGCACCGGCATGGCACGGCATGGCACGGCATGGCACCGGCATGGCACGGCATGGCACGGCATGGCACCGGCATGGCACGGCATGGCACCGGCATGGCACGGCATGGCACCGGCATGGCACGGCATGGCACGGCATGGCACCGGCATGGCACCGGCATGGCACGGCATGGCACCGGCATGGCACGGCATGGCACCGGCATGGCACGGCATGGCACGGCATGGCACGGCATGGCACCGGCATGGCACGGCATGGCACCGGCATGGCACGGCATTGAATGGCATTGAATGGCATGGAATGGCATGGAATGGCATGGAATGGCATGGAATGGCATGGAATGGCATGGAATGGCATGGAATGGCATGGAATGGCATGGAATGGCATGGAATGGCATGGAATGGCATGGAATGGCATGGAATGGCATGGAATGGCATGGAATGGCATGGAATGGCATGGAATGGCATGGAATGGCATGGAATGGCATGGAATGGCATGGAATGGCATGGAATGGCATGGAATGGCATGGAATGGCATGGAATGGCATGGAATGGCATGGAATGGCATGGAATGGCATGGAATGGCATGGAATGGCATGGAATGGCATGGAATGGCATGGAATGGCATGGAATGGCATGGAATGGCATGGAATGGCATGGAATAGCATGGAATGGCATGGAATGGCATGGAATGGCATGGAATGGCATGGAATGGCATGGAATAGCATGGAATGGCATGGAATGGCATGGAATGGCATGGAATGGCATGGAATGACATGGAATGGCATGGAATGGCATGGAATGGCATGGCACCGGCATGGCACCGGCATGGCACCGGCATGGCACCGGCATGGCACCGGCATGGCACCGGCATGGCACGGCATGGCACGGCATGGCACCGGCATGGCACGGCATGGCACCGGCATGGCACGGCATGGCACCGGCATGGTACGGCATGGCACGGCATGGCACCGGCATGGCACCGGCATGGCACGGCATGGCACGGCATGGCACCGGCATGGCACGGCATGGCACCGGCATGGCACGGCATGGCACGGCATGGCACCGGCATGGTACGGCATGGCACGGCATGGCACCGGCATGGCACCGGCATGGCACGGCATGGCACGGCATGGCACCGGCATGGCACGGCATGGCACGGCATGGCACGGCATGGCACCGGCATGGCACCGGCATTGAATGGCATGGAATGGCATGGAATGGCATGGAATGGCATGGAATGGCATGGAATGGCATGGAATGGCATGGAATGGCATGGAATGGCATGGAATGGCATGGAATGGCATGGAATGGCATGGAATGGCATGGAATGGCATGGAATGGCATGGAATGGCATGGAATGGCATGGAATGGCATGGAATGGCATGGAATGGCATGGAATGGCATGGAATGGCATGGAATGGCATGGAATGGCATGGAATGGCATGGAATGGCATGGAATGGCATGGAATGGCATGGAATAACATGGAATGGCATGGAATGACATGGAATGGCATGGCACCGGCATGGCACCGGCATGGCACCGGCATGGCACCGGCATGGCACCGGCATGGCACCGGCATGGCACCGGCATGGCACCGGCATGGCACCGGCATGGCACCGGCATGGCACCGGCATGGCACCGGCATGGCACCGGCATGGCACGGCATGGCACCGGCATGGCACGGCATGGCACCGGCATGGCACGGCATGGCACCGGCATGGTACGGCATGGCACGGCATGGCACGGCATGGCACCGGCATGGCACGGCATGGCACCGGCATGGCACCGGCATGGCACCGGCATGGCACGGCATGGCACCGGCATGGCACCGGCATGGCACCGGCATGGCACCGGCATGGCACCGGCATGGCACCGGCATGGCACGGCATGGCACGGCATGGCACCGGCATGGCACGGCATGGCACCGGCATGGCACGGCATGGCACCGGCATGGCACGGCATTGAATGGCATGGAATGGCATGGAATGGCATGGAATGGCATGGAATGGCATGGAATGGCATGGAATGGCATGGAATGGCATGGAATGGCATGGAATGGCATGGAATGGCATGGAATGGCATGGAATGGCATGGAATGGCATGGAATGGCATGGAATGGCATGGAATGGCATGGAATGGCATGGAATGGCATGGAATGGCATGGAATGGCATGGAATGGCATGGAATGGCATGGAATGGCATGGAATGGCATGGAATGGCATGGAATGGCATGGAATGGCATGGAATGGCATGGAATGGCATGGAATGGCATGGAATGGCATGGAATGGCATGGAATGGCATGGAATGGCATGGAATGGCATGGAATGGCATGGAATGGCATGGAATGGCATGGAATGGCATGGAATGGCATGGAATGGCATGGAATGGCATGGAATGGCATGGAATGGCATGGAATGGCATGGAATGGCATGGAATGACATGGAATGACATGGAATGGCATGGAATGACATGGAATGGCATGGCACCGGCATGGCACCGGCATGGCACCGGCATGGCACCGGCATGGCACGGCATGGCACGGCATGGCACCGGCATGGCACGGCATGGCACCGGCATGGCACGGCATGGCACCGGCATGGTACGGCATGGCACGGCATGGCACCGGCATGGCACCGGCATGGCACGGCATGGCACGGCATGGCACCGGCATGGCACGGCATGGCACCGGCATGGCACGGCATGGCACCGGCATGGCACCGGCATGGCACGGCATGGCACCGGCATGGCACGGCATGGCACCGGCATGGCACGGCATGGCACCGGCATGGCACGGCATGGCACGGCATGGCACGGCATGGCACGGCATGGCACCGGCATGGCACGGCATGGCACCGGCATGGCACCGGCATGGCACGGCATGGCACCGGCATGGCACGGCATGGCACCGGCATGGCACGGCATGGCACGGCATGGCACCGGCATGGCACGGCATTGAATGGCATGGAATGGCATGGAATGGCATGGAATGGCATGGAATGGCATGGAATGGCATGGAATGGCATGGAATGGCATGGAATGGCATGGAATGGCATGGAATGGCATGGAATGGCATGGAATGGCATGGAATGGCATGGAATGGCATGGAATGGCATGGAATGGCATGGAATGGCATGGAATGGCATGGAATGGCATGGAATGGCATGGAATGGCATGGAATGGCATGGAATGGCATGGAATGGCATGGAATGGCATGGAATGACATGGAATGGCATGGAATGACATGGCACCGGCATGGCACCGGCATGGCACCGGCATGGCACCGGCATGGCACCGGCATGGCACCGGCATGGCACCGGCATGGCACCGGCATGGCACCGGCATGGCACCGGCATGGCACGGCATGGCACCGGCATGGCACGGCATGGCACCGGCATGGCACGGCATGGCACCGGCATGGCACGGCATGGCACCGGCATGGTACGGCATGGCACGGCATGGCACCGGCATGGCACGGCATGGCACCGGCATGGCACCGGCATGGCACCGGCATGGCACCGGCATGGCACCGGCATGGCACCGGCATGGCACCGGCATGGCACGGCATGGCACGGCATGGCACCGGCATGGCACGGCATGGCACCGGCATGGCACGGCATGGCACCGGCATGGCACGGCATTGAATGGCATGGAATGGCATGGAATGGCATGGAATGGCATGGAATGGCATGGAATGGCATGGAATGGCATGGAATGGCATGGAATGGCATGGAATGGCATGGAATGGCATGGAATGGCATGGAATGGCATGGAATGGCATGGAATGGCATGGAATGGCATGGAATGGCATGGAATGGCATGGAATGGCATGGAATGGCATGGAATGGCATGGAATGGCATGGAATGGCATGGAATAGCATGGAATGGCATGGAATGGCATGGAATGGCATGGAATGGCATGGAATGACATGGAATGGCATGGAATGGCATGGAATGGCATGGCACCGGCATGGCACCGGCATGGCACCGGCATGGCACCGGCATGGCACCGGCATGGCACCGGCATGGCACGGCATGGCACGGCATGGCACCGGCATGGCACGGCATGGCACCGGCATGGCACGGCATGGCACCGGCATGGTACGGCATGGCACGGCATGGCACCGGCATGGCACCGGCATGGCACGGCATGGCACGGCATGGCACCGGCATGGCACGGCATGGCACCGGCATGGCACGGCATGGCACGGCATGGCACCGGCATGGTACGGCATGGCACGGCATGGCACCGGCATGGCACCGGCATGGCACGGCATGGCACGGCATGGCACCGGCATGGCACGGCATGGCACGGCATGGCACGGCATGGCACCGGCATGGCACCGGCATTGAATGGCATGGAATGGCATGGAATGGCATGGAATGGCATGGAATGGCATGGAATGGCATGGAATGGCATGGAATGGCATGGAATGGCATGGAATGGCATGGAATGGCATGGAATGGCATGGAATGGCATGGAATGGCATGGAATGGCATGGAATGGCATGGAATGGCATGGAATGGCATGGAATGGCATGGAATGGCATGGAATGGCATGGAATGGCATGGAATGGCATGGAATGGCATGGAATGGCATGGAATGGCATGGAATGGCATGGAATGGCATGGAATGGCATGGAATGGCATGGAATAACATGGAATGGCATGGAATGACATGGAATGGCATGGCACCGGCATGGCACCGGCATGGCACCGGCATGGCACCGGCATGGCACCGGCATGGCACCGGCATGGCACCGGCATGGCACCGGCATGGCACCGGCATGGCACCGGCATGGCACCGGCATGGCACCGGCATGGCACGGCATGGCACCGGCATGGCACGGCATGGCACCGGCATGGCACGGCATGGCACCGGCATGGTACGGCATGGCACGGCATGGCACGGCATGGCACCGGCATGGCACGGCATGGCACCGGCATGGCACCGGCATGGCACCGGCATGGCACGGCATGGCACCGGCATGGCACCGGCATGGCACCGGCATGGCACCGGCATGGCACCGGCATGGCACCGGCATGGCACGGCATGGCACGGCATGGCACCGGCATGGCACGGCATGGCACCGGCATGGCACGGCATGGCACCGGCATGGCACGGCATTGAATGGCATGGAATGGCATGGAATGGCATGGAATGGCATGGAATGGCATGGAATGGCATGGAATGGCATGGAATGGCATGGAATGGCATGGAATGGCATGGAATGGCATGGAATGGCATGGAATGGCATGGAATGGCATGGAATGGCATGGAATGGCATGGAATGGCATGGAATGGCATGGAATGGCATGGAATGGCATGGAATGGCATGGAATGGCATGGAATGGCATGGAATGGCATGGAATGGCATGGAATGGCATGGAATGGCATGGAATGGCATGGAATGGCATGGAATGGCATGGAATGGCATGGAATGGCATGGAATGGCATGGAATGGCATGGAATGGCATGGAATGGCATGGAATGGCATGGAATGGCATGGAATGGCATGGAATGGCATGGAATGGCATGGAATGGCATGGAATGGCATGGAATGGCATGGAATGGCATGGAATGGCATGGAATGGCATGGAATGGCATGGAATGACATGGAATGACATGGAATGGCATGGAATGACATGGAATGGCATGGCACCGGCATGGCACCGGCATGGCACCGGCATGGCACCGGCATGGCACGGCATGGCACGGCATGGCACCGGCATGGCACGGCATGGCACCGGCATGGCACGGCATGGCACCGGCATGGTACGGCATGGCACGGCATGGCACCGGCATGGCACCGGCATGGCACGGCATGGCACGGCATGGCACCGGCATGGCACGGCATGGCACCGGCATGGCATGGCATGGCACCGGCATGGCACCGGCATGGCACGGCATGGCACCGGCATGGCACGGCATGGCACCGGCATGGCACGGCATGGCACCGGCATGGCACGGCATGGCACGGCATGGCACGGCATGGCACGGCATGGCACCGGCATGGCACGGCATGGCACCGGCATGGCACCGGCATGGCACGGCATGGCACCGGCATGGCACGGCATGGCACCGGCATGGCACGGCATGGCACGGCATGGCACGGCATGGCACCGGCATGGCACGGCATTGAATGGCATGGAATGGCATGGAATGGCATGGAATGGCATGGAATGGCATGGAATGGCATGGAATGGCATGGAATGGCATGGAATGGCATGGAATGGCATGGAATGGCATGGAATGGCATGGAATGGCATGGAATGGCATGGAATGGCATGGAATGGCATGGAATGGCATGGAATGGCATGGAATGGCATGGAATGGCATGGAATGGCATGGAATGACATGGAATGGCATGGAATGACATGGCACCGGCATGGCACCGGCATGGCACCGGCATGGCACCGGCATGGCACCGGCATGGCACCGGCATGGCACCGGCATGGCACCGGCATGGCACCGGCATGGCACCGGCATGGCACGGCATGGCACCGGCATGGCACGGCATGGCACCGGCATGGCACGGCATGGCACCGGCATGGTACGGCATGGCACGGCATGGCACCGGCATGGCACGGCATGGCACCGGCATGGCACCGGCATGGCACCGGCATGGCACCGGCATGGCACCGGCATGGCACCGGCATGGCACGGCATGGCACGGCATGGCACCGGCATGGCACGGCATGGCACCGGCATGGCACGGCATGGCACCGGCATGGCACGGCATTGAATGGCATGGAATGGCATGGAATGGCATGGAATGGCATGGAATGGCATGGAATGGCATGGAATGGCATGGAATGGCATGGAATGGCATGGAATGGCATGGAATGGCATGGAATGGCATGGAATGGCATGGAATGGCATGGAATGGCATGGAATGGCATGGAATGGCATGGAATGGCATGGAATGGCATGGAATGGCATGGAATGGCATGGAATGGCATGGAATGACATGGAATGGCATGGAATGGCATGGAATGGCATGGAATGGCATGGAATGGCATGGAATGGCATGGAATGGCATGGAATGGCATGGAATGGCATGGAATGGCATGGAATGGCATGGAATGGCATGGAATGGCATGGAATGGCATGGAATGGCATGGAATGGCATGGAATGGCATGGAATGGCATGGAATGACATGGAATGACATGGAATGGCATGGAATGACATGGAATGGCATGGCACCGGCATGGCACCGGCATGGCACCGGCATGGCACCGGCATGGCACCGGCATGGCACGGCATGGCACGGCATGGCACCGGCATGGCACGGCATGGCACCGGCATGGCACGGCATGGCACCGGCATGGTACGGCATGGCAAGGCATGGCACCGGCATGGCACCGGCATGGCACGGCATGGCACGGCATGGCACCGGCATGGCACGGCATGGCACCGGCATGGCACGGCATGGCACCGGCATGGCACCGGCATGGCACGGCATGGCACCGGCATGGCACGGCATGGCACCGGCATGGCACGGCATGGCACCGGCATGGCACGGCATGGCACGGCATGGCACGGCATGGCACGGCATGGCACCGGCATGGCACGGCATGGCACCGGCATGGCACCGGCATGGCACGGCATGGCACCGGCATGGCACGGCATGGCACCGGCATGGCACGGCATGGCACGGCATGGCACGGCATGGCACCGGCATGGCACGGCATTGAATGGCATGGAATGGCATGGAATGGCATGGAATGGCATGGAATGGCATGGAATGGCATGGAATGGCATGGAATGGCATGGAATGGCATGGAATGGCATGGAATGGCATGGAATGGCATGGAATGGCATGGAATGGCATGGAATGGCATGGAATGGCATGGAATGGCATGGAATGGCATGGAATGGCATGGAATGGCATGGAATGGCATGGAATGGCATGGAATGGCATGGAATGGCATGGAATGGCATGGAATGGCATGGAATGGCATGGAATGGCATGGAATGGCATGGAATGGCATGGAATGACATGGAATGGCATGGAATGACATGGAATGGCATGGCACCGGCATGGCACCGGCATGGCACCGGCATGGCACCGGCATGGCACCGGCATGGCACCGGCATGGCACCGGCATGGCACCGGCATGGCACCGGCATGGCACCGGCATGGCACCGGCATGGCACCGGCATGGCACCGGCATGGCACCGGCATGGCACCGGCATGGCACCGGCATGGCACGGCATGGCACCGGCATGGCACGGCATGGCACCGGCATGGCACCGGCATGGCACCGGCATGGCACCGGCATGGCACCGGCATGGCACCGGCATGGCACGGCATGGCACCGGCATGGCACGGCATGGCACCGGCATGGCACGGCATGGCACCGGCATGGCACGGCATGGCACCGGCATGGTACGGCATGGCACGGCATGGCACCGGCATGGCACGGCATGGCACCGGCATGGCACCGGCATGGCACCGGCATGGCACGGCATGGCACCGGCATGGCACCGGCATGGCACCGGCATGGCACCGGCATGGCACCGGCATGGCACCGGCATGGCACCGGCATGGCACCGGCATGGCACCGGCATGGCACCGGCATGGCACGGCATGGCACCGGCATGGCACCGGCATGGCACGGCATGGCACCGGCATGGCACCGGCATGGCACCGGCATGGCACGGCATGGCACCGGCATGGCACCGGCATGGCACCGGCATGGCACCGGCATGGCACCGGCATGGCACGGCATGGCACCGGCATGGCACGGCATGGCACCGGCATGGTACGGCATGGCACGGCATGGCACCGGCATGGCACGGCATGGCACCGGCATGGCACCGGCATGGCACCGGCATGGCACGGCATGGCACCGGCATGGCACGGCATGGCACCGGCATGGCACGGCATGGCACCGGCATGGCACGGCATGGCACCGGCATGGCACGGCATGGCACCGGCATGGCACCGGCATGGCACGGCATGGCACCGGCATGGCACGGCATGGCACCGGCATGGCACGGCATGGCACCGGCATGGCACGGCATGGCACCGGCATGGCACCGGCATGGCACGGCATGGCACCGGCATGGCACCAGCATGGCACGGCATGGCACCGGCATGGCACGGCATGGCACGGCATGGCACGGCATGGAATGGCATGGCACGGCATGGAATGGCATGGAATGGCATGGAATGGCATGGAATGGCATGGAATGGCATGGAATGGCATGGAATGGCATGGAATGGCATGGAATGGCATGGAATGGCATGGAATGGCATGGAATGGCATGGAATGGCATGGAATGGCATGGAATGGCATGGAATGGCATGGAATGGCATGGAATGGCATGGAATGGCATGGAATGGCATGGAATGGCATGGAATGGCATGGAATGGCATGGAATGGCATGGAATGGCATGGAATGGCATGGAATGGCATGGAATGGCATGGAATGGCATGGAATGGCATGGAATGGCATGGAATGGCATGGAATGGCATGGAATGGCATGGAATGGCATGGAATGGCATGGAATGGCATGGAATGGCATGGAATGGCATGGAATGGCATGGAATGGCATGGAATGGCATGGAATGGCATGGAATGGCATGGAATGGCATGGAATGGCATGGAATGGCATGGAATGGCATGGAATGGCATGGAATGGCATGGAATGGCATGGAATGGCATGGAATGGCATGGAATGGCATGGAATGGCATGGAATGGCATGGAATGGCATGGAATGGCATGGAATGGCATGGAATGGCATGGAATGGCATGGAATGGCATGGAATGGCATGGAATGGCATGGAATGGCATGGAATGGCATGGAATGGCATGGAATGGCATGGAATAGCATGGAATGGCATGGAATGGCATGGAATGGCATGGAATGGCATGGAATGGCATGGAATGGCATGGAATGGCATGGAATGGCATGGAATGGCATGGAATGGCATGGAATGGCATGGAATGGCATGGAATGACATGGAATGGCATGGAATGACATGGAATGGCATGGAATGGCATGGAATGGCATGGAATGGCATGGCACCGGCATGGCACCGGCATGGCACCGGCATGGCACCGGCATGGCACCGGCATGGCACCGGCATGGCACCGGCATGGCACCGGCATGGCACGGCATGGCACGGCATGGCACGGCATGGCACCGGCATGGCACGGCATGGCACGGCATGGCACCGGCATGGCACGGCATGGCACCGGCATGGCACGGCATGGCACCGGCATGGCACGGCATGGCACCGGCATGGCACCGGCATGGCACGGCATGGCACCGGCATGGCACGGCATGGCACGGCATGGCACCGGCATGGCACGGCATGGCACGGCATGGCACCGGCATGGCACGGCATGGCACGGCATGGCACGGCATGGCACCGGCATGGCACCGGCATTGAATGGCATGGAATGGCATGGAATGGCATGGAATGGCATGGAATGGCATGGAATGGCATGGAATGGCATGGAATGGCATGGAATGGCATGGAATGGCATGGAATGGCATGGAATGGCATGGAATGGCATGGAATGGCATGGAATGGCATGGAATGGCATGGAATGGCATGGAATGGCATGGAATGGCATGGAATGGCATGGAATGGCATGGAATGGCATGGAATGGCATGGAATGGCATGGAATGGCATGGAATGGCATGGAATGGCATGGAATGGCATGGAATGGCATGGAATGGCATGGAATGGCATGGAATGGCATGGAATGGCATGGAATGGCATGGAATGGCATGGAATGGCATGGAATGGCATGGAATGACATGGAATGGCATGGAATGACATGGAATGGCATGGCACCGGCATGGCACCGGCATGGCACCGGCATGGCACCGGCATGGCACCGGCATGGCACCGGCATGGCACCGGCATGGCACCGGCATGGCACCGGCATGGCACCGGCATGGCACCGGCATGGCACCGGCATGGCACCGGCATGGCACGGCATGGCACCGGCATGGCACGGCATGGCACCGGCATGGCACGGCATGGCACCGGCATGGTACGGCATGGCACGGCATGGCACGGCATGGCACCGGCATGGCACGGCATGGCACCGGCATGGCACCGGCATGGCACCGGCATGGCACGGCATGGCACCGGCATGGCACCGGCATGGCACCGGCATGGCACGGCATGGCACGGCATGGCACCGGCATGGCACGGCATGGCACCGGCATGGCACGGCATGGCACCGGCATGGCACGGCATGGCACCGGCATGGCACGGCATGGCACCGGCATGGCACGGCATGGCACCGGCATGGCACCGGCATGGCACGGCATGGCACCGGCATGGCACGGCATGGCACCGGCATGGCACGGCATGGCACCGGCATGGCACGGCATGGCACCGGCATGGCACGGCATGGCACCGGCATGGCACCGGCATGGCACGGCATGGCACCGGCATGGCACCAGCATGGCACGGCATGGCACCGGCATGGCACGGCATGGCACGGCATGGCACGGCATGGAATGGCATGGCACGGCATGGAATGGCATGGAATGGCATGGAATGGCATGGAATGGCATGGAATGGCATGGAATGGCATGGAATGGCATGGAATGGCATGGAATGGCATGGAATGGCATGGAATGGCATGGAATGGCATGGAATGGCATGGAATGGCATGGAATGGCATGGAATGGCATGGAATGGCATGGAATGGCATGGAATGGCATGGAATGGCATGGAATGGCATGGAATGGCATGGAATGGCATGGAATGGCATGGAATGGCATGGAATGGCATGGAATGGCATGGAATGGCATGGAATGGCATGGAATGGCATGGAATGGCATGGAATGGCATGGAATGGCATGGAATGGCATGGAATGGCATGGAATGGCATGGAATGACATGGAATGACATGGAATGGCATGGAATGACATGGAATGGCATGGCACCGGCATGGCACCGGCATGGCACCGGCATGGCACCGGCATGGCACCGGCATGGCACGGCATGGCACGGCATGGCACCGGCATGGCACGGCATGGCACCGGCATGGCACGGCATGGCACCGGCATGGTACGGCATGGCACGGCATGGCACCGGCATGGCACCGGCATGGCACGGCATGGCACGGCATGGCACCGGCATGGCACGGCATGGCACCGGCATGGCACGGCATGGCACCGGCATGGCACCGGCATGGCACGGCATGGCACCGGCATGGCACGGCATGGCACCGGCATGGCACGGCATGGCACCGGCATGGCACGGCATGGCACGGCATGGCACGGCATGGCACGGCATGGCACCGGCATGGCACGGCATGGCACCGGCATGGCACCGGCATGGCACGGCATGGCACCGGCATGGCACGGCATGGCACCGGCATGGCACGGCATGGCACGGCATGGCACGGCATGGCACCGGCATGGCACGGCATTGAATGGCATGGAATGGCATGGAATGGCATGGAATGGCATGGAATGGCATGGAATGGCATGGAATGGCATGGAATGGCATGGAATGGCATGGAATGGCATGGAATGGCATGGAATGGCATGGAATGGCATGGAATGGCATGGAATGGCATGGAATGGCATGGAATGACATGGAATGGCATGGAATGACATGGCACCGGCATGGCACCGGCATGGCACCGGCATGGCACCGGCATGGCACCGGCATGGCACCGGCATGGCACCGGCATGGCACCGGCATGGCACCGGCATGGCACGGCATGGCACCGGCATGGCACGGCATGGCACCGGCATGGCACGGCATGGCACCGGCATGGCACGGCATGGCACCGGCATGGTACGGCATGGCACGGCATGGCACCGGCATGGCACGGCATGGCACCGGCATGGCACCGGCATGGCACCGGCATGGCACGGCATGGCACCGGCATGGCACCGGCATGGCACCGGCATGGCACCGGCATGGCACCGGCATGGCACGGCATGGCACGGCATGGCACCGGCATGGCACGGCATGGCACCGGCATGGCACGGCATGGCACCGGCATGGCACGGCATTGAATGGCATGGAATGGCATGGAATGGCATGGAATGGCATGGAATGGCATGGAATGGCATGGAATGGCATGGAATGGCATGGAATGGCATGGAATGGCATGGAATGGCATGGAATGGCATGGAATGGCATGGAATGGCATGGAATGGCATGGAATGGCATGGAATGGCATGGAATGGCATGGAATGGCATGGAATGGCATGGAATGGCATGGAATGGCATGGAATGGCATGGAATGGCATGGAATGGCATGGAATGGCATGGAATGGCATGGAATGGCATGGAATGGCATGGAATGGCATGGAATGGCATGGAATGGCATGGAATGGCATGGAATGGCATGGAATGGCATGGAATGGCATGGAATGGCATGGAATGGCATGGAATGGCATGGAATGGCATGGAATGGCATGGAATGGCATGGAATGGCATGGAATGGCATGGAATGGCATGGAATGGCATGGAATGGCATGGAATGGCATGGAATGGCATGGAATGGCATGGAATGGCATGGAATGACATGGAATGACATGGAATGGCATGGAATGACATGGAATGGCATGGCACCGGCATGGCACCGGCATGGCACCGGCATGGCACCGGCATGGCACGGCATGGCACGGCATGGCACCGGCATGGCACGGCATGGCACCGGCATGGCACGGCATGGCACCGGCATGGTACGGCATGGCAAGGCATGGCACCGGCATGGCACCGGCATGGCACGGCATGGCACGGCATGGCACCGGCATGGCACGGCATGGCACCGGCATGGCACGGCATGGCACCGGCATGGCACCGGCATGGCACGGCATGGCACCGGCATGGCACGGCATGGCACCGGCATGGCACGGCATGGCACCGGCATGGCACCGGCATGGCACGGCATGGCACGGCATGGCACGGCATGGCACGGCATGGCACCGGCATGGCACGGCATGGCACCGGCATGGCACCGGCATGGCACGGCATGGCACCGGCATGGCACGGCATGGCACCGGCATGGTACGGCATGGCACGGCATGGCACCGGCATGGCACGGCATGGCACCGGCATGGCACCGGCATGGCACCGGCATGGCACGGCATGGCACCGGCATGGCACCGGCATGGCACCGGCATGGCACCGGCATGGCACCGGCATGGCACGGCATGGCACGGCATGGCACCGGCATGGCACGGCATGGCACCGGCATGGCACGGCATGGCACCGGCATGGCACGGCATTGAATGGCATGGAATGGCATGGAATGGCATGGAATGGCATGGAATGGCATGGAATGGCATGGAATGGCATGGAATGGCATGGAATGGCATGGAATGGCATGGAATGGCATGGAATGGCATGGAATGGCATGGAATGGCATGGAATGGCATGGAATGGCATGGAATGGCATGGAATGGCATGGAATGGCATGGAATGGCATGGAATGGCATGGAATGGCATGGAATGGCATGGAATGGCATGGAATGGCATGGAATGGCATGGAATGGCATGGAATGGCATGGAATGGCATGGAATGGCATGGAATGGCATGGAATGGCATGGAATGGCATGGAATGGCATGGAATGGCATGGAATGGCATGGAATGGCATGGAATGGCATGGAATGGCATGGAATGGCATGGAATGGCATGGAATGGCATGGAATGGCATGGAATGGCATGGAATGGCATGGAATGGCATGGAATGGCATGGAATGGCATGGAATGGCATGGAATGGCATGGAATGGCATGGAATGGCATGGAATGGCATGGAATGGCATGGAATGGCATGGAATGGCATGGAATGGCATGGAATGACATGGAATGACATGGAATGGCATGGAATGACATGGAATGGCATGGCACCGGCATGGCACCGGCATGGCACCGGCATGGCACCGGCATGGCACGGCATGGCACGGCATGGCACCGGCATGGCACGGCATGGCACCGGCATGGCACGGCATGGCACCGGCATGGTACGGCATGGCAAGGCATGGCACCGGCATGGCACCGGCATGGCACGGCATGGCACGGCATGGCACCGGCATGGCACGGCATGGCACCGGCATGGCACGGCATGGCACCGGCATGGCACCGGCATGGCACGGCATGGCACCGGCATGGCACGGCATGGCACCGGCATGGCACCGGCATGGCACGGCATGGCACGGCATGGCACGGCATGGCACGGCATGGCACCGGCATGGCACGGCATGGCACCGGCATGGCACCGGCATGGCACGGCATGGCACCGGCATGGCACGGCATGGCACCGGCATGGCACGGCATGGCACGGCATGGCACGGCATGGCACCGGCATGGCACGGCATTGAATGGCATGGAATGGCATGGAATGGCATGGAATGGCATGGAATGGCATGGAATGGCATGGAATGGCATGGAATGGCATGGAATGGCATGGAATGGCATGGAATGGCATGGAATGGCATGGAATGGCATGGAATGGCATGGAATGGCATGGAATGGCATGGAATGGCATGGAATGGCATGGAATGGCATGGAATGGCATGGAATGGCATGGAATGGCATGGAATGGCATGGAATGGCATGGAATGGCATGGAATGGCATGGAATGGCATGGAATGACATGGAATGGCATGGAATGACATGGAATGGCATGGCACCGGCATGGCACCGGCATGGCACCGGCATGGCACCGGCATGGCACCGGCATGGCACCGGCATGGCACCGGCATGGCACCGGCATGGCACCGGCATGGCACCGGCATGGCACCGGCATGGCACCGGCATGGCACCGGCATGGCACCGGCATGGCACCGGCATGGCACCGGCATGGCACCGGCATGGCACGGCATGGCACCGGCATGGCACGGCATGGCACCGGCATGGCACCGGCATGGCACCGGCATGGCACCGGCATGGCACCGGCATGGCACCGGCATGGCACCGGCATGGCACCGGCATGGCACCGGCATGGCACCGGCATGGCACCGGCATGGCACGGCATGGCACCGGCATGGCACGGCATGGCACCGGCATGGTACGGCATGGCACGGCATGGCACCGGCATGGCACGGCATGGCACCGGCATGGCACCGGCATGGCACCGGCATGGCACGGCATGGCACCGGCATGGCACCGGCATGGCACCGGCATGGCACCGGCATGGCACCGGCATGGCACCGGCATGGCACCGGCATGGCACGGCATGGCACCGGCATGGCACCGGCATGGCACGGCATGGCACCGGCATGGCACCGGCATGGCACCGGCATGGCACGGCATGGCACCGGCATGGCACCGGCATGGCACCGGCATGGCACCGGCATGGCACGGCATGGCACGGCATGGCACCGGCATGGCACGGCATGGCACCGGCATGGCACGGCATGGCACCGGCATGGTACGGCATGGCACGGCATGGCACCGGCATGGCACGGCATGGCACCGGCATGGCACCGGCATGGCACCGGCATGGCACGGCATGGCACCGGCATGGCACGGCATGGCACCGGCATGGCACGGCATGGCACCGGCATGGCACGGCATGGCACCGGCATGGCACGGCATGGCACCGGCATGGCACCGGCATGGCACGGCATGGCACCGGCATGGCACGGCATGGCACCGGCATGGCACGGCATGGCACCGGCATGGCACGGCATGGCACCGGCATGGCACGGCATGGCACCGGCATGGCACGGCATGGCACCGGCATGGCACCGGCATGGCACGGCATGGCACCGGCATGGCACCAGCATGGCACGGCATGGCACCGGCATGGCACGGCATGGCACGGCATGGCACGGCATGGAATGGCATGGCACGGCATGGAATGGCATGGAATGGCATGGAATGGCATGGAATGGCATGGAATGGCATGGAATGGCATGGAATGGCATGGAATGGCATGGAATGGCATGGAATGGCATGGAATGGCATGGAATGGCATGGAATGGCATGGAATGGCATGGAATGGCATGGAATGGCATGGAATGGCATGGAATGGCATGGAATGGCATGGAATGGCATGGAATGGCATGGAATGGCATGGAATGGCATGGAATGGCATGGAATGGCATGGAATGGCATGGAATGGCATGGAATGGCATGGAATGGCATGGAATGGCATGGAATGGCATGGAATGGCATGGAATGGCATGGAATGGCATGGAATGGCATGGAATGGCATGGAATGGCATGGAATGGCATGGAATGGCATGGAATGGCATGGAATGGCATGGAATGGCATGGAATGGCATGGAATGGCATGGAATGGCATGGAATGGCATGGAATGGCATGGAATGGCATGGAATGGCATGGAATGGCATGGAATGGCATGGAATGGCATGGAATGGCATGGAATGGCATGGAATGGCATGGAATGGCATGGAATGGCATGGAATGGCATGGAATGGCATGGAATGGCATGGAATGGCATGGAATGGCATGGAATGGCATGGAATGGCATGGAATGGCATGGAATGGCATGGAATGGCATGGAATGGCATGGAATGGCATGGAATGGCATGGAATGGCATGGAATGGCATGGAATGGCATGGAATGGCATGGAATGGCATGGAATGGCATGGAATGGCATGGAATGGCATGGAATGGCATGGAATGGCATGGAATGGCATGGAATGGCATGGAATGGCATGGAATGGCATCGCACCGGCATGGCACCGGCATGGCACGGCATGGCACGGCATGGCACGGCATGGCACGGCATGGCACGGCATGGCACGGCATGGCACCGGCATGGCACGGCATGGCACCGGCATGGCACGGCATGGAACCGGCATGGCACCGGCATGGCACGGCATGGCACCGGCATGGCACGGCATGGCACCGGCATGGCACGGCATGGCACGGCATGGCACGGCATGGCACGGCATGGCACGGCATGGCACGGCATTGAATGGCATGGAATGGCATGGAATGGCATGGAATGGCATGGAATGGCATGGAATGGCATCGCACCGGCATGGCACCGGCATGGCACGGCATGGCACCGGCATGGCACCGGCATGGCACGGCATGGCACCGGCATGGCACCGGCATGGCACGGCATGGCACCGGCATGGCACGGCATGGCACCGGCATGGCACGGCATGGCACCGGCATGGCACCGGCATGGCACGGCATGGCACCGGCATGGCACGGCATGGCACGGCATTGAATGGCATGGAATGGCATGGAATGGCATGGAATGGCATGGAATGGCATGGAATGGCATGGAATGGCATGGAATGGCATGGAATGGCATGGCACCGGCATGGCACCGGCATGGCACGGCATGGCACCGGCATGGCACGGCATGGCACCGGCATGGCACGGCATAGCACCGGCATGGCACGGCATGGCTCGGGCATGGCACGGCATGGCACCGGCATGGCACCGGCATGGCACGGCATGGCACCGGCATGGCACGGCATGGCACCGGCATGGCACGGCATGGCACCGGCATGGCACGGCATGGCACCGGCATGGCACCGGCATGGCACGGCATGGCACGGCATGGCACGGCATTGAATGGCATGGAATGGCATGGAATGGCATGGAATGGCATGGAATGGCATGGCACCGGCATGGCACCGGCATGGCACGGCATGGCACCGGCATGGCACGGCATGGCACGGCATGGCACCGGCATGGCACGGCATGGCACGGCATGGCACCGGCATGGCACGGCATGGCACCGGCATGGCACCGGCATGGCACCGGCATGGCACGGCATGGCACCGGCATGGCACGGCATGGAATGGCATGGAATGGCATGGAATGACATGGAATGGCATGGCACCGGCATGGCACCGGCATGGCACGGCATGGCACGGCATGGCACGGCATGGCACCGGCATGGCACGGCATGGCACCGGCATGGCACGGCATGGCACCGGCATGGCACGGCATGGCACCGGCATGGCACGGCATGGCACGGCATGGCACGGCATGGCACGGCATGGCACGGCATGGCACGGCATGGCACGGCATTGAATGGCATGGAATGGCATGGAATGGCATGGAATGGCATGGAATGGCATGGAATGGCATCGCACCGGCATGGCACCGGCATGGCACGGCATGGCACCGGCATGGCACCGGCATGGCACGGCATGGCACCGGCATGGCACGGCATGGCACCGGCATGGCACGGCATGGCACCGGCATGGCACGGCATGGCACCGGCATGGCACCGGCATGGCACGGCATGGCACCGGCATGGCACGGCATGGCACGGCATTGAATGGCATGGAATGGCATGGAATGGCATGGAATGGCATGGAATGGCATGGAATGGCATGGAATGGCATGGAATGGCATGGAATGGCATGGAATGGCATGGCACCGGCATGGCACCGGCATGGCACGGCATGGCACCGGCATGGCACGGCATGGCACCGGCATGGCACGGCATAGCACCGGCATGGCACGGCATGGCTCGGGCATGGCACGGCATGGCACCGGCATGGCACCGGCATGGCACGGCATGGCACCGGCATGGCACGGCATGGCACCGGCATGGCACGGCATGGCACCGGCATGGCACGGCATGGCACCGGCATGGCACCGGCATGGCACGGCATGGCACGGCATGGCACGGCATTGAATGGCATGGAATGGCATGGAATGGCATGGAATGGCATGGAATGGCATGGCACCGGCATGGCACCGGCATGGCACGGCATGGCACCGGCATGGCACGGCATGGCACGGCATGGCACCGGCATGGCACGGCATGGCACGGCATGGCACCGGCATGGCACGGCATGGCACCGGCATGGCACCGGCATGGCACCGGCATGGCACGGCATGGCACCGGCATGGCACGGCATGGAATGGCATGGAATGGCATGGAATGACATGGAATGGCATGGCACCGGCATGGCACCGGCATGGCACGGCATGGCACGGCATGGCACGGCATGGCACCGGCATGGCACGGCATGGCACCGGCATGGCACGGCATGGCACCGGCATGGCACGGCATGGCACCGCATTGAGTGGCATGGAATGGCATGGAATGGCATGGAATGGCATGGCACGGCATGGCACGGCATGGAATGGCATGGAATGGCATGGAATGGCATGGAATGGCATGGAATGGCATGGAATGGCATGGAATGGCATGGAATGGCATGGAATGGCATGGAATGGCATGGAATGGCATGGAATGGCATGGAATGGCATGGAATGGCATGGAATGGCATGGAATGGCATGGAATGGCATGGAATGGCATGGAATGGTATGGAATGGCATGGAATGGCATGGAATGGCATGGAATGGCATGGAATGGCATGGAATGGCATGGAATGGAATGGAATGGCATGGAATGGCATGGAATGGCATGGAATGGCATGGAATGGCATGGAATGGCATGGAATGGCATCGCACCGGCATGGCACCGGCATGGCACGGCATGGCACGGCATGGCACGGCATGGCACGGCATGGCACGGCATGGCACGGCATGGCACGGCATGGCACGGCATGGCACGGCATGGCACCGGCATGGCACGGCATGGCACCGGCATGGCACGGCATGGAACCGGCATGGCACCGGCATGGCACGGCATGGCACCGGCATGGCACGGCATGGCACCGGCATGGCACGGCATGGCACGGCATGGCACGGCATGGCACGGCATGGCACGGCATGGCACGGCATGGCACGGCATGGCACGGCATGGCACGGCATGGCACGGCATTGAATGGCATGGAATGGCATGGAATGGCATGGAATGGCATGGAATGGCATCGCACCGGCATGGCACCGGCATGGCACGGCATGGCACCGGCATGGCACGGCATGGCACCGGCATGGCACGGCATGGCACCGGCATGGCACGGCATGGCACCGGCATGGCACGGCATGGCACCGGCATGGCACGGCATGGCACCGGCATGGCACGGCATGGCACCGGCATGGCACCGGCATGGCACGGCATGGCACCGGCATGGCACGGCATGGCACGGCATTGAATGGCATGGAATGGCATGGAATGGCATGGAATGGCATGGAATGGCATGGAATGGCATGGAATGGCATGGAATGGCATGGAATGGCATGGAATGGCATGGCACCGGCATGGCACCGGCATGGCACGGCATGGCACCGGCATGGCACGGCATGGCACCGGCATGGCACGGCATAGCACCGGCATGGCACGGCATGGCTCGGGCATGGCACGGCATGGCACCGGCATGGCACCGGCATGGCACGGCATGGCACCGGCATGGCACGGCATTGAATGGCATTGAATGGCATGGAATGGCATGGAATGGCATGGAATGGCATGGAATGGCATGGAATGGCATGGAATGGCATGGAATGGCATGGAATGGCATGCAATGGCATGGAATGGCATGGAATGGCATGGAATGGCATGGAATGGCATGGAATGGCATGGAATGGCATGGAATGGCATGGAATGGCATGGAATGGCATGGAATGGCATGGAATGGCATGGAATGGCATGGAATGGCATGGAATGGCATGGAATGGCATGGAATGGCATGGAATGGCATGGAATGGCATGGAATGGCATGGAATGGCATGGAATGGCATGGAATGGCATGGAATGGCATGGAATGGCATGGAATGGCATGGAATGGCATGGAATGGCATGGAATGGCATGGAATGGCATGGAATGGCATGGAATAGCATGGAATGGCATGGAATGGCATGGAATGGCATGGAATGACATGGAATGGCATGGAATGGCATGGAATGGCATGGCACCGGCATGGCACCGGCATGGCACCGGCATGGCACCGGCATGGCACCGGCATGGCACCGGCATGGCACCGGCATGGCACCGGCATGGCACGGCATGGCACGGCATGGCACCGGCATGGCACGGCATGGCACCGGCATGGCACGGCATGGCACCGGCATGGTACGGCATGGCACGGCATGGCACCGGCATGGCACCGGCATGGCACGGCATGGCACGGCATGGCACCGGCATGGCACGGCATGGCACCGGCATGGCACGGCATGGCACGGCATGGCACCGGCATGGTACGGCATGGCACGGCATGGCACCGGCATGGCACCGGCATGGCACGGCATGGCACGGCATGGCACCGGCATGGCACGGCATGGCACGGCATGGCACGGCATGGCACCGGCATGGCACGGCATGGCACGGCATGGCACGGCATGGCACCGGCATGGCACCGGCATTGAATGGCATGGAATGGCATGGAATGGCATGGAATGGCATGGAATGGCATGGAATGGCATGGAATGGCATGGAATGGCATGGAATGGCATGGAATGGCATGGAATGGCATGGAATGGCATGGAATGGCATGGAATGGCATGGAATGGCATGGAATGGCATGGAATGGCATGGAATGGCATGGAATGGCATGGAATGGCATGGAATGGCATGGAATGGCATGGAATGGCATGGAATGGCATGGAATGGCATGGAATGGCATGGAATGGCATGGAATGGCATGGAATGGCATGGAATGGCATGGAATGGCATGGAATGGCATGGAATGGCATGGAATGACATGGAATGGCATGGAATGACATGGAATGGCATGGCACCGGCATGGCACCGGCATGGCACCGGCATGGCACCGGCATGGCACCGGCATGGCACCGGCATGGCACCGGCATGGCACCGGCATGGCACCGGCATGGCACCGGCATGGCACCGGCATGGCACGGCATGGCACCGGCATGGCACGGCATGGCACCGGCATGGCACGGCATGGCACCGGCATGGCACGGCATGGCACCGGCATGGTACGGCATGGCACGGCATGGCACGGCATGGCACCGGCATGGCACGGCATGGCACCGGCATGGCACCGGCATGGCACCGGCATGGCACGGCATGGCACCGGCATGGCACCGGCATGGCACCGGCATGGCACCGGCATGGCACCGGCATGGCACGGCATGGCACGGCATGGCACCGGCATGGCACGGCATGGCACCGGCATGGCACGGCATGGCACCGGCATGGCACGGCATTGAATGGCATGGAATGGCATGGAATGGCATGGAATGGCATGGAATGGCATGGAATGGCATGGAATGGCATGGAATGGCATGGAATGGCATGGAATGGCATGGAATGGCATGGAATGGCATGGAATGGCATGGAATGGCATGGAATGGCATGGAATGGCATGGAATGGCATGGAATGGCATGGAATGGCATGGAATGGCATGGAATGGCATGGAATGGCATGGAATGGCATGGAATGGCATGGAATGGCATGGAATGGCATGGAATGGCATGGAATGGCATGGAATGGCATGGAATGGCATGGAATGGCATGGAATGGCATGGAATGGCATGGAATGGCATGGAATGGCATGGAATGGCATGGAATGGCATGGAATGGCATGGAATGGCATGGAATGGCATGGAATGGCATGGAATGGCATGGAATGGCATGGAATGGCA
Source organism: Cryptus armator (assembly GCA_963971235.1). Classification (NCBI taxonomy): domain Eukaryota; kingdom Metazoa; phylum Arthropoda; class Insecta; order Hymenoptera; family Ichneumonidae; genus Cryptus; species Cryptus armator. The sequence continues at coordinate 274,997 of CAXARG010000090.1, read as the reverse complement.
TGGAATGGCATGGAATGGCATGGAATGGCATGGAATGACATGGAATGACATGGAATGGCATGGAATGACATGGAATGGCATGGCACCGGCATGGCACCGGCATGGCACCGGCATGGCACCGGCATGGCACGGCATGGCACGGCATGGCACCGGCATGGCACGGCATGGCACCGGCATGGCACGGCATGGCACCGGCATGGTACGGCATGGCACGGCATGGCACCGGCATGGCACCGGCATGGCACGGCATGGCACGGCATGGCACCGGCATGGCACGGCATGGCACCGGCATGGCACGGCATGGCACCGGCATGGCACCGGCATGGCACGGCATGGCACCGGCATGGCACGGCATGGCACCGGCATGGCACGGCATGGCACCGGCATGGCACGGCATGGCACCGGCATGGCACGGCATGGCACGGCATGGCACGGCATGGCACCGGCATGGCACGGCATGGCACCGGCATGGCACCGGCATGGCACGGCATGGCACCGGCATGGCACGGCATGGCACCGGCATGGCACGGCATGGCACGGCATGGCACGGCATGGCACCGGCATGGCACGGCATTGAATGGCATGGAATGGCATGGAATGGCATGGAATGGCATGGAATGGCATGGAATGGCATGGAATGGCATGGAATGGCATGGAATGGCATGGAATGGCATGGAATGGCATGGAATGGCATGGAATGGCATGGAATGGCATGGAATGGCATGGAATGGCATGGAATGGCATGGAATGGCATGGAATGGCATGGAATGGCATGGAATGGCATGGAATGGCATGGAATGGCATGGAATGGCATGGAATGGCATGGAATGACATGGAATGGCATGGAATGACATGGCACCGGCATGGCACCGGCATGGCACCGGCATGGCACCGGCATGGCACCGGCATGGCACCGGCATGGCACGGCATGGCACCGGCATGGCACGGCATGGCACCGGCATGGCACGGCATGGCACCGGCATGGCACGGCATGGCACCGGCATGGTACGGCATGGCACGGCATGGCACCGGCATGGCACGGCATGGCACCGGCATGGCACCGGCATGGCACCGGCATGGCACGGCATGGCACCGGCATGGCACCGGCATGGCACCGGCATGGCACCGGCATGGCACCGGCATGGCACGGCATGGCACGGCATGGCACCGGCATGGCACGGCATGGCACCGGCATGGCACGGCATGGCACCGGCATGGCACGGCATTGAATGGCATGGAATGGCATGGAATGGCATGGAATGGCATGGAATGGCATGGAATGGCATGGAATGGCATGGAATGGCATGGAATGGCATGGAATGGCATGGAATGGCATGGAATGGCATGGAATGGCATGGAATGGCATGGAATGGCATGGAATGGCATGGAATGGCATGGAATGGCATGGAATGGCATGGAATGGCATGGAATGGCATGGAATGGCATGGAATGGCATGGAATGGCATGGAATGGCATGGAATGGCATGGAATGGCATGGAATGGCATGGAATGGCATGGAATGGCATGGAATGGCATGGAATGGCATGGAATGGCATGGAATGGCATGGAATGGCATGGAATGGCATGGAATGGCATGGAATGGCATGGAATGGCATGGAATGGCATGGAATGGCATGGAATGGCATGGAATGGCATGGAATGGCATGGAATGGCATGGAATGGCATGGAATGGCATGGAATGGCATGGAATGACATGGAATGACATGGAATGGCATGGAATGACATGGAATGGCATGGCACCGGCATGGCACCGGCATGGCACGGCATGGCACGGCATGGCACCGGCATGGCACGGCATGGCACCGGCATGGCACGGCATGGCACCGGCATGGTACGGCATGGCAAGGCATGGCACCGGCATGGCACCGGCATGGCACGGCATGGCACGGCATGGCACCGGCATGGCACGGCATGGCACCGGCATGGCACGGCATGGCACCGGCATGGCACCGGCATGGCACGGCATGGCACCGGCATGGCACGGCATGGCACCGGCATGGCACGGCATGGCACCGGCATGGCACCGGCATGGCACGGCATGGCACGGCATGGCACGGCATGGCACGGCATGGCACCGGCATGGCACGGCATGGCACCGGCATGGCACCGGCATGGCACGGCATGGCACCGGCATGGCACGGCATGGCACCGGCATGGCACGGCATGGCACGGCATGGCACGGCATGGCACCGGCATGGCACGGCATTGAATGGCATGGAATGGCATGGAATGGCATGGAATGGCATGGAATGGCATGGAATGGCATGGAATGGCATGGAATGGCATGGAATGGCATGGAATGGCATGGAATGGCATGGAATGGCATGGAATGGCATGGAATGGCATGGAATGGCATGGAATGGCATGGAATGGCATGGAATGGCATGGAATGGCATGGAATGGCATGGAATGGCATGGAATGGCATGGAATGGCATGGAATGGCATGGAATGGCATGGAATGGCATGGAATGGCATGGAATGGCATGGAATGGCATGGAATGTCATGGAATGACATGGAATGGCATGGAATGACATGGAATGGCATGGCACCGGCATGGCACCGGCATGGCACCGGCATGGCACCGGCATGGCACCGGCATGGCACCGGCATGGCACCGGCATGGCACCGGCATGGCACCGGCATGGCACCGGCATGGCACCGGCATGGCACCGGCATGGCACCGGCATGGCACCGGCATGGCACCGGCATGGCACCGGCATGGCACGGCATGGCACCGGCATGGTACGGCATGGCACGGCATGGCACCGGCATGGCACGGCATGGCACCGGCATGGCACCGGCATGGCACCGGCATGGCACGGCATGGCACCGGCATGGCACCGGCATGGCACCGGCATGGCACCGGCATGGCACCGGCATGGCACCGGCATGGCACCGGCATGGCACGGCATGGCACCGGCATGGCACCGGCATGGCACGGCATGGCACCGGCATGGCACCGGCATGGCACCGGCATGGCACGGCATGGCACCGGCATGGCACCGGCATGGCACCGGCATGGCACCGGCATGGCACGGCATGGCACGGCATGGCACCGGCATGGCACGGCATGGCACCGGCATGGCACGGCATGGCACCGGCATGGTACGGCATGGCACGGCATGGCACCGGCATGGCACGGCATGGCACCGGCATGGCACCGGCATGGCACCGGCATGGCACGGCATGGCACCGGCATGGCACGGCATGGCACCGGCATGGCACGGCATGGCACCGGCATGGCACGGCATGGCACCGGCATGGCACCGGCATGGCACGGCATGGCACCGGCATGGCACGGCATGGCACCGGCATGGCACGGCATGGCACCGGCATGGCACGGCATGGCACCGGCATGGCACGGCATGGCACCGGCATGGCACGGCATGGCACCGGCATGGCACCGGCATGGCACGGCATGGCACCGGCATGGCACCAGCATGGCACGGCATGGCACCGGCATGGCACGGCATGGCACGGCATGGCACGGCATGGAATGGCATGGCACGGCATGGAATGGCATGGAATGGCATGGAATGGCATGGAATGGCATGGAATGGCATGGAATGGCATGGAATGGCATGGAATGGCATGGAATGGCATGGAATGGCATGGAATGGCATGGAATGGCATGGAATGGCATGGAATGGCATGGAATGGCATGGAATGGCATGGAATGGCATGGAATGGCATGGAATGGCATGGAATGGCATGGAATGGCATGGAATGGCATGGAATGGCATGGAATGGCATGGAATGGCATGGAATGGCATGGAATGGCATGGAATGGCATGGAATGGCATGGAATGGCATGGAATGGCATGGAATGGCATGGAATGGCATGGAATGGCATGGAATGGCATGGAATGGCATGGAATGGCATGGAATGGCATGGAATGGCATGGAATGGCATGGAATGGCATGGAATGGCATGGAATGGCATGGAATGGCATGGAATGGCATGGAATGGCATGGAATGGCATGGAATGGCATGGAATGGCATGGAATGGCATGGAATGGCATGGAATGGCATGGAATGGCATGGAATGGCATGGAATGGCATGGAATGGCATGGAATGGCATGGAATGGCATGGAATGGCATGGAATGGCATGGAATGGCATGGAATGGCATGGAATGGCATGGAATGGCATGGAATGGCATGGAATGGCATCGCACCGGCATGGCACCGGCATGGCACGGCATGGCACGGCATGGCACGGCATGGCACGGCATGGCACGGCATGGCACGGCATGGCACCGGCATGGCACGGCATGGCACCGGCATGGCACGGCATGGAACCGGCATGGCACCGGCATGGCACGGCATGGCACCGGCATGGCACGGCATGGCACCGGCATGGCACGGCATGGCACGGCATGGCACGGCATGGCACGGCATGGCACGGCATGGCACGGCATTGAATGGCATGGAATGGCATGGAATGGCATGGAATGGCATGGAATGGCATGGAATGGCATCGCACCGGCATGGCACCGGCATGGCACGGCATGGCACCGGCATGGCACCGGCATGGCACGGCATGGCACCGGCATGGCACGGCATGGCACCGGCATGGCACGGCATGGCACCGGCATGGCACGGCATGGCACCGGCATGGCACCGGCATGGCACGGCATGGCACCGGCATGGCACGGCATGGCACGGCATTGAATGGCATGGAATGGCATGGAATGGCATGGAATGGCATGGAATGGCATGGAATGGCATGGAATGGCATGGAATGGCATGGAATGGCATGGAATGGCATGGCACCGGCATGGCACCGGCATGGCACGGCATGGCACCGGCATGGCACGGCATGGCACCGGCATGGCACGGCATAGCACCGGCATGGCACGGCATGGCTCGGGCATGGCACGGCATGGCACGGCATGGCTCGGGCATGGCACGGCATGGCACCGGCATGGCACCGGCATGGCACGGCATGGCACCGGCATGGCACGGCATGGCACCGGCATGGCACGGCATGGCACCGGCATGGCACGGCATGGCACCGGCATGGCACCGGCATGGCACGGCATGGCACGGCATGGCACGGCATTGAATGGCATGGAATGGCATGGAATGGCATGGAATGGCATGGAATGGCATGGCACCGGCATGGCACCGGCATGGCACGGCATGGCACCGGCATGGCACGGCATGGCACGGCATGGCACCGGCATGGCACGGCATGGCACGGCATGGCACCGGCATGGCACGGCATGGCACCGGCATGGCACCGGCATGGCACCGGCATGGCACGGCATGGCACCGGCATGGCACGGCATGGAATGGCATGGAATGGCATGGAATGACATGGAATGGCATGGCACCGGCATGGCACCGGCATGGCACGGCATGGCACGGCATGGCACGGCATGGCACCGGCATGGCACGGCATGGCACCGGCATGGCACGGCATGGCACCGGCATGGCACGGCATGGCACCGGCATGGCACGGCATGGCACGGCATGGCACGGCATGGCACGGCATGGCACGGCATGGCACGGCATGGCACGGCATTGAATGGCATGGAATGGCATGGAATGGCATGGAATGGCATGGAATGGCATGGAATGGCATCGCACCGGCATGGCACCGGCATGGCACGGCATGGCACCGGCATGGCACCGGCATGGCACGGCATGGCACCGGCATGGCACGGCATGGCACCGGCATGGCACGGCATGGCACCGGCATGGCACGGCATGGCACCGGCATGGCACCGGCATGGCACGGCATGGCACCGGCATGGCACGGCATGGCACGGCATTGAATGGCATGGAATGGCATGGAATGGCATGGAATGGCATGGAATGGCATGGAATGGCATGGAATGGCATGGAATGGCATGGAATGGCATGGAATGGCATGGAATGGCATGGCACCGGCATGGCACCGGCATGGCACGGCATGGCACCGGCATGGCACGGCATGGCACCGGCATGGCACGGCATAGCACCGGCATGGCACGGCATGGCTCGGGCATGGCACGGCATGGCACCGGCATGGCACCGGCATGGCACGGCATGGCACCGGCATGGCACGGCATGGCACCGGCATGGCACGGCATGGCACCGGCATGGCACGGCATGGCACCGGCATGGCACCGGCATGGCACGGCATGGCACGGCATGGCACGGCATTGAATGGCATGGAATGGCATGGAATGGCATGGAATGGCATGGAATGGCATGGCACCGGCATGGCACCGGCATGGCACGGCATGGCACCGGCATGGCACGGCATGGCACGGCATGGCACCGGCATGGCACGGCATGGCACGGCATGGCACCGGCATGGCACGGCATGGCACCGGCATGGCACCGGCATGGCACCGGCATGGCACGGCATGGCACCGGCATGGCACGGCATGGAATGGCATGGAATGGCATGGAATGACATGGAATGGCATGGCACCGGCATGGCACCGGCATGGCACGGCATGGCACGGCATGGCACGGCATGGCACCGGCATGGCACGGCATGGCACCGGCATGGCACGGCATGGCACCGGCATGGCACGGCATGGCACCGCATTGAGTGGCATGGAATGGCATGGAATGGCATGGAATGGCATGGCACGGCATGGCACGGCATGGAATGGCATGGAATGGCATGGAATGGCATGGAATGGCATGGAATGGCATGGAATGGCATGGAATGGCATGGAATGGCATGGAATGGCATGGAATGGCATGGAATGGCATGGAATGGCATGGAATGGCATGGAATGGCATGGAATGGCATGGAATGGCATGGAATGGCATGGAATGGCATGGAATGGCATGGAATGGAATGGAATGGCATGGAATGGCATGGAATGGCATGGAATGGCATGGAATGGAATGGAATGGCATGGAATGGCATGGAATGGCATGGAATGGCATGGAATGGCATGGAATGGCATGGAATGGCATCGCACCGGCATGGCACCGGCATGGCACGGCATGGCACGGCATGGCACGGCATGGCACGGCATGGCACGGCATGGCACGGCATGGCACGGCATGGCACGGCATGGCACGGCATGGCACGGCATGGCACCGGCATGGCACGGCATGGCACCGGCATGGCACGGCATGGAACCGGCATGGCACCGGCATGGCACGGCATGGCACCGGCATGGCACGGCATGGCACCGGCATGGCACGGCATGGCACGGCATGGCACGGCATGGCACGGCATGGCACGGCATGGCACGGCATGGCACGGCATTGAATGGCATGGAATGGCATGGAATGGCATGGAATGGCATGGAATGGCATGGCACCGGCATGGCACCGGCATGGCACGGCATGGCACGGCATGGCACCGGCATGGCACGGCATGGCACCGGCATGGCACGGCATGGCACGGCATGGCACCGGCATGGTACGGCATGGCACGGCATGGCACCGGCATGGCACCGGCATGGCACGGCATGGCACGGCATGGCACCGGCATGGCACGGCATGGCACGGCATGGCACGGCATGGCACCGGCATGGCACCGGCATTGAATGGCATGGAATGGCATGGAATGGCATGGAATGGCATGGAATGGCATGGAATGGCATGGAATGGCATGGAATGGCATGGAATGGCATGGAATGGCATGGAATGGCATGGAATGGCATGGAATGGCATGGAATGGCATGGAATGGCATGGAATGGCATGGAATGGCATTGAATGGCATGGAATGGCATGGAATGGCATGGAATGGCATGGAATGGCATGGAATGGCATGGAATGGCATGGAATGGCATGGAATGGCATGGAATGGCATGGAATGGCATGGCACCGGCATGGCACCGGCATGGCACGGCATGGCACCGGCATGGCACGGCATGGCACCGGCATGGCACGGCATAGCACCGGCATGGCACGGCATGGCTCGGGCATGGCACGGCATGGCACCGGCATGGCACCGGCATGGCACGGCATGGCACCGGCATGGCACGGCATTGAATGGCATTGAATGGCATGGAATGGCATGGAATGGCATGGAATGGCATGGAATGGCATGGAATGGCATGGAATGGCATGGAATGGCATGGAATGGCATGGAATGGCATGGAATGGCATGGAATGGCATGGAATGGCATGGAATGGCATGGAATGGCATGGAATGGCATGGAATGGCATGGAATGGCATGGAATGGCATGGAATGGCATGGAATGGCATGGAATGGCATGGAATGGCATGGAATGGCATGGAATGGCATGGAATGGCATGGAATGGCATGGAATGGCATGGAATGGCATGGAATGGCATGGAATGGCATGGAATGGCATGGAATGGCATGGAATGGCATGGAATGGCATGGAATGGCATGGAATGGCATGGAATGGCATGGAATGGCATGGAATGGCATGGAATGGCATGGAATGGCATGGAATGGCATGGAATGGCATGGAATGGCATGGAATAGCATGGAATGGCATGGAATGGCATGGAATGGCATGGAATGACATGGAATGGCATGGAATGGCATGGAATGGCATGGCACCGGCATGGCACCGGCATGGCACCGGCATGGCACCGGCATGGCACCGGCATGGCACCGGCATGGCACCGGCATGGCACGGCATGGCACGGCATGGCACCGGCATGGCACGGCATGGCACCGGCATGGCACGGCATGGCACCGGCATGGTACGGCATGGCACGGCATGGCACCGGCATGGCACCGGCATGGCACGGCATGGCACGGCATGGCACCGGCATGGCACGGCATGGCACCGGCATGGCACGGCATGGCACCGGCATGGTACGGCATGGCACGGCATGGCACCGGCATGGCACCGGCATGGCACGGCATGGCACGGCATGGCACCGGCATGGCACGGCATGGCACCGGCATGGCACGGCATGGCACCGGCATGGCACCGGCATGGCACGGCATGGCACCGGCATGGCACGGCATGGCACCGGCATGGCACGGCATGGCACCGGCATGGCACGGCATGGCACCGGCATGGCACGGCATGGCACGGCATGGCACGGCATGGCACGGCATGGCACCGGCATGGCACGGCATGGCACCGGCATGGCACCGGCATGGCACGGCATGGCACCGGCATGGCACGGCATGGCACCGGCATGGCACCGGCATGGCACCGGCATGGCACCGGCATGGCACCGGCATGGCACGGCATGGCACGGCATGGCACCGGCATGGCACGGCATGGCACCGGCATGGCACGGCATGGCACCGGCATGGTACGGCATGGCACGGCATGGCACCGGCATGGCACCGGCATGGCACGGCATGGCACGGCATGGCACGGCATGGCACCGGCATGGCACGGCATGGCACCGGCATGGCACGGCATGGCACGGCATGGCACGGCATGGCACCGGCATGGTACGGCATGGCACGGCATGGCACCGGCATGGCACCGGCATGGCACGGCATGGCACGGCATGGCACCGGCATGGCACGGCATGGCACGGCATGGCACGGCATGGCACCGGCATGGCACCGGCATTGAATGGCATGGAATGGCATGGAATGGCATGGAATGGCATGGAATGGCATGGAATGGCATGGAATGGCATGGAATGGCATGGAATGGCATGGAATGGCATGGAATGGCATGGAATGGCATGGAATGGCATGGAATGGCATGGAATGGCATGGAATGGCATGGAATGGCATGGAATGGCATGGAATGGCATGGAATGGCATGGAATGGCATGGAATGGCATGGAATGGCATGGAATGGCATGGAATGGCATGGAATGGCATGGAATGGCATGGAATGGCATGGAATGGCATGGAATGGCATGGAATGGCATGGAATGGCATGGAATGGCATGGAATGACATGGAATGGCATGGAATGACATGGAATGGCATGGCACCGGCATGGCACCGGCATGGCACCGGCATGGCACCGGCATGGCACCGGCATGGCACCGGCATGGCACCGGCATGGCACCGGCATGGCACCGGCATGGCACCGGCATGGCACGGCATGGCACCGGCATGGCACGGCATGGCACCGGCATGGCACGGCATGGCACCGGCATGGTACGGCATGGCACGGCATGGCACGGCATGGCACCGGCATGGCACGGCATGGCACCGGCATGGCACCGGCATGGCACCGGCATGGCACCGGCATGGCACGGCATGGCACCGGCATGGCACCGGCATGGCACCGGCATGGCACCGGCATGGCACCGGCATGGCACGGCATGGCACGGCATGGCACCGGCATGGCACGGCATGGCACCGGCATGGCACGGCATGGCACCGGCATGGCACGGCATTGAATGGCATGGAATGGCATGGAATGGCATGGAATGGCATGGAATGGCATGGAATGGCATGGAATGGCATGGAATGGCATGGAATGGCATGGAATGGCATGGAATGGCATGGAATGGCATGGAATGGCATGGAATGGCATGGAATGGCATGGAATGGCATGGAATGGCATGGAATGGCATGGAATGGCATGGAATGGCATGGAATGGCATGGAATGGCATGGAATGGCATGGAATGGCATGGAATGGCATGGAATGGCATGGAATGGCATGGAATGGCATGGAATGGCATGGAATGGCATGGAATGGCATGGAATGGCATGGAATGGCATGGAATGGCATGGAATGGCATGGAATGGCATGGAATGGCATGGAATGGCATGGAATGGCATGGAATGGCATGGAATGGCATGGAATGGCATGGAATGGCATGGAATGGCATGGAATGGCATGGAATGGCATGGAATGGCATGGAATGGCATGGAATGGCATGGAATGGCATGGAATGGCGTGGAATGGCATGGAATGGCATGGAATGGCATGGAATGGCATGGAATGGCATGGAATGGCATGGAATGGCATGGAATGGCATGGAATGGCATGGAATGGCATGGAATGGCATGGAATGGCATGGAATGGCATGGAATGGCATGGAATGGCATGGAATGGCATGGAATGGCATGGAATGGCATGGAATGGCATGGAATGGCATGGAATGGCATGGAATGGCATGGAATGACATGGAATGACATGGAATGGCATGGAATGACATGGAATGGCATGGCACCGGCATGGCACCGGCATGGCACCGGCATGGCACCGGCATGGCACGGCATGGCACGGCATGGCACCGGCATGGCACGGCATGGCACCGGCATGGCACGGCATGGCACCGGCATGGTACGGCATGGCACGGCATGGCACCGGCATGGCACCGGCATGGCACGGCATGGCACGGCATGGCACCGGCATGGCACGGCATGGCACCGGCATGGCACGGCATGGCACCGGCATGGCACCGGCATGGCACGGCATGGCACCGGCATGGCACGGCATGGCACCGGCATGGCACGGCATGGCACCGGCATGGCACGGCATGGCACCGGCATGGCACGGCATGGCACGGCATGGCACGGCATGGCACGGCATGGCACCGGCATGGCACGGCATGGCACCGGCATGGCACCGGCATGGCACGGCATGGCACCGGCATGGCACGGCATGGCACCGGCATGGCACGGCATGGCACCGGCATGGCACGGCATGGCACCGGCATGGCACGGCATGGCACGGCATGGCACGGCATGGCACCGGCATGGCACGGCATTGAATGGCATGGAATGGCATGGAATGGCATGGAATGGCATGGAATGGCATGGAATGGCATGGAATGGCATGGAATGGCATGGAATGGCATGGAATGGCATGGAATGGCATGGAATGGCATGGAATGGCATGGAATGGCATGGAATGGCATGGAATGGCATGGAATGGCATGGAATGGCATGGAATGGCATGGAATGGCATGGAATGGCATGGAATGGCATGGAATGGCATGGAATGGCATGGAATGGCATGGAATGGCATGGAATGACATGGAATGGCATGGAATGACATGGCACCGGCATGGCACCGGCATGGCACCGGCATGGCACCGGCATGGCACCGGCATGGCACCGGCATGGCACCGGCATGGCACCGGCATGGCACCGGCATGGCACGGCATGGCACCGGCATGGCACGGCATGGCACCGGCATGGCACGGCATGGCACCGGCATGGCACGGCATGGCACCGGCATGGTACGGCATGGCACGGCATGGCACCGGCATGGCACGGCATGGCACCGGCATGGCACCGGCATGGCACCGGCATGGCACGGCATGGCACCGGCATGGCACCGGCATGGCACCGGCATGGCACCGGCATGGCACCGGCATGGCACGGCATGGCACGGCATGGCACCGGCATGGCACGGCATGGCACCGGCATGGCACGGCATGGCACCGGCATGGCACGGCATTGAATGGCATGGAATGGCATGGAATGGCATGGAATGGCATGGAATGGCATGGAATGGCATGGAATGGCATGGAATGGCATGGAATGGCATGGAATGGCATGGAATGGCATGGAATGGCATGGAATGGCATGGAATGGCATGGAATGGCATGGAATGGCATGGAATGGCATGGAATGGCATGGAATGGCATGGAATGGCATGGAATGGCATGGAATGGCATGGAATGGCATGGAATGGCATGGAATGGCATGGAATGGCATGGAATGGCATGGAATGGCATGGAATGGCATGGAATGGCATGGAATGGCATGGAATGGCATGGAATGGCATGGAATGGCATGGAATGGCATGGAATGGCATGGAATGGCATGGAATGGCATGGAATGGCATGGAATGGCATGGAATGGCATGGAATGGCATGGAATGGCATGGAATGGCATGGAATGGCATGGAATGGCATGGAATGGCATGGAATGACATGGAATGACATGGAATGGCATGGAATGACATGGAATGGCATGGCACCGGCATGGCACCGGCATGGCACCGGCATGGCACCGGCATGGCACGGCATGGCACGGCATGGCACCGGCATGGCACGGCATGGCACCGGCATGGCACGGCATGGCACCGGCATGGTACGGCATGGCAAGGCATGGCACCGGCATGGCACCGGCATGGCACGGCATGGCACGGCATGGCACCGGCATGGCACGGCATGGCACCGGCATGGCACGGCATGGCACCGGCATGGCACCGGCATGGCACGGCATGGCACCGGCATGGCACGGCATGGCACCGGCATGGCACGGCATGGCACCGGCATGGCACCGGCATGGCACGGCATGGCACGGCATGGCACGGCATGGCACGGCATGGCACCGGCATGGCACGGCATGGCACCGGCATGGCACCGGCATGGCACGGCATGGCACCGGCATGGCACGGCATGGCACCGGCATGGCACGGCATGGCACGGCATGGCACGGCATGGCACCGGCATGGCACGGCATTGAATGGCATGGAATGGCATGGAATGGCATGGAATGGCATGGAATGGCATGGAATGGCATGGAATGGCATGGAATGGCATGGAATGGCATGGAATGGCATGGAATGGCATGGAATGGCATGGAATGGCATGGAATGGCATGGAATGGCATGGAATGGCATGGAATGGCATGGAATGGCATGGAATGGCATGGAATGGCATGGAATGGCATGGAATGGCATGGAATGGCATGGAATGGCATGGAATGGCATGGAATGGCATGGAATGGCATGGAATGGCATGGAATGGCATGGAATGGCATGGAATGACATGGAATGGCATGGAATGACATGGAATGGCATGGCACCGGCATGGCACCGGCATGGCACCGGCATGGCACCGGCATGGCACCGGCATGGCACCGGCATGGCACCGGCATGGCACCGGCATGGCACCGGCATGGCACCGGCATGGCACCGGCATGGCACCGGCATGGCACCGGCATGGCACGGCATGGCACCGGCATGGCACGGCATGGCACCGGCATGGCACCGGCATGGCACCGGCATGGCACCGGCATGGCACCGGCATGGCACCGGCATGGCACCGGCATGGCACCGGCATGGCACCGGCATGGCACCGGCATGGCACGGCATGGCACCGGCATGGCACGGCATGGCACCGGCATGGCACGGCATGGCACCGGCATGGTACGGCATGGCACGGCATGGCACCGGCATGGCACGGCATGGCACCGGCATGGCACCGGCATGGCACCGGCATGGCACGGCATGGCACCGGCATGGCACCGGCATGGCACCGGCATGGCACCGGCATGGCACCGGCATGGCACCGGCATGGCACGGCATGGCACCGGCATGGCACCGGCATGGCACGGCATGGCACCGGCATGGCACCGGCATGGCACCGGCATGGCACCGGCATGGCACCGGCATGGCACCGGCATGGCACCGGCATGGCACGGCATGGCACGGCATGGCACCGGCATGGCACGGCATGGCACCGGCATGGCACGGCATGGCACCGGCATGGTACGGCATGGCACGGCATGGCACCGGCATGGCACGGCATGGCACCGGCATGGCACCGGCATGGCACCGGCATGGCACGGCATGGCACCGGCATGGCACGGCATGGCACCGGCATGGCACGGCATGGCACCGGCATGGCACGGCATGGCACCGGCATGGCACCGGCATGGCACGGCATGGCACCGGCATGGCACGGCATGGCACCGGCATGGCACGGCATGGCACCGGCATGGCACGGCATGGCACCGGCATGGCACGGCATGGCACCGGCATGGCACGGCATGGCACCGGCATGGCACCGGCATGGCACGGCATGGCACCGGCATGGCACCAGCATGGCACGGCATGGCACCGGCATGGCACGGCATGGCACGGCATGGCACGGCATGGAATGGCATGGCACGGCATGGAATGGCATGGAATGGCATGGAATGGCATGGAATGGCATGGAATGGCATGGAATGGCATGGAATGGCATGGAATGGCATGGAATGGCATGGAATGGCATGGAATGGCATGGAATGGCATGGAATGGCATGGAATGGCATGGAATGGCATGGAATGGCATGGAATGGCATGGAATGGCATGGAATGGCATGGAATGGCATGGAATGGCATGGAATGGCATGGAATGGCATGGAATGGCATGGAATGGCATGGAATGGCATGGAATGGCATGGAATGGCATGGAATGGCATGGAATGGCATGGAATGGCATGGAATGGCATGGAATGGCATGGAATGGCATGGAATGGCATGGAATGGCATGGAATGGCATGGAATGGCATGGAATGGCATGGAATGGCATGGAATGGCATGGAATGGCATGGAATGGCATGGAATGGCATGGAATGGCATGGAATGGCATGGAATGGCATGGAATGGCATGGAATGGCATGGAATGGCATGGAATGGCATGGAATGGCATGGAATGGCATGGAATGGCATGGAATGGCATGGAATGGCATGGAATGGCATGGAATGGCATGGAATGGCATGGAATGGCATGGAATGGCATGGAATGGCATGGAATGGCATGGAATGGCATGGAATGGCATGGAATGGCATGGAATGGCATGGAATGGCATGGAATGGCATGGAATGGCATGGAATGGCATGGAATGGCATGGAATGGCATGGAATGGCATGGAATGGCATGGAATGGCATGGAATGGCATGGAATGGCATGGAATGGCATGGAATGGCATGGAATGGCATGGAATGGCATGGAATGGCATGGAATGGCATGGAATGGCATGGAATGGCATGGAATGGCATGGAATGGCATGGAATGGCATGGAATGGCATGGAATGGCATGGAATGGCATGGAATGGCATGGAATGGCATGGAATGGCATGGAATGGCATGGAATGGCATGGAATGGCATGGAATGGCATGGAATGGCATGGAATGGCATGGAATGGCATGGAATGGCATGGAATGGCATGGAATGGCATGGAATGGCATGGAATGGCATGGAATGGCATGGAATGGCATGGAATGGCATGGAATGGCATCGCACCGGCATGGCACCGGCATGGCACGGCATGGCACGGCATGGCACGGCATGGCACGGCATGGCACGGCATGGCACGGCATGGCACCGGCATGGCACGGCATGGCACCGGCATGGCACGGCATGGAACCGGCATGGCACCGGCATGGCACGGCATGGCACCGGCATGGCACGGCATGGCACCGGCATGGCACCGGCATGGCACGGCATGGCACGGCATGGCACGGCATGGCACGGCATGGCACGGCATGGCACGGCATTGAATGGCATGGAATGGCATGGAATGGCATGGAATGGCATGGAATGGCATGGAATGGCATCGCACCGGCATGGCACCGGCATGGCACGGCATGGCACCGGCATGGCACCGGCATGGCACGGCATGGCACCGGCATGGCACGGCATGGCACCGGCATGGCACGGCATGGCACCGGCATGGCACGGCATGGCACCGGCATGGCACCGGCATGGCACGGCATGGCACCGGCATGGCACGGCATGGCACGGCATTGAATGGCATGGAATGGCATGGAATGGCATGGAATGGCATGGAATGGCATGGAATGGCATGGAATGGCATGGAATGGCATGGAATGGCATGGAATGGCATGGCACCGGCATGGCACCGGCATGGCACGGCATGGCACCGGCATGGCACGGCATGGCACCGGCATGGCACGGCATAGCACCGGCATGGCACGGCATGGCTCGGGCATGGCACGGCATGGCACCGGCATGGCACCGGCATGGCACGGCATGGCACCGGCATGGCACGGCATGGCACCGGCATGGCACGGCATGGCACCGGCATGGCACGGCATGGCACCGGCATGGCACCGGCATGGCACGGCATGGCACGGCATGGCACGGCATTGAATGGCATGGAATGGCATGGAATGGCATGGAATGGCATGGAATGGCATGGCACCGGCATGGCACCGGCATGGCACGGCATGGCACCGGCATGGCACGGCATGGCACGGCATGGCACCGGCATGGCACGGCATGGCACGGCATGGCACCGGCATGGCACGGCATGGCACCGGCATGGCACCGGCATGGCACCGGCATGGCACGGCATGGCACCGGCATGGCACGGCATGGAATGGCATGGAATGGCATGGAATGACATGGAATGGCATGGCACCGGCATGGCACCGGCATGGCACGGCATGGCACGGCATGGCACGGCATGGCACCGGCATGGCACGGCATGGCACCGGCATGGCACGGCATGGCACCGGCATGGCACGGCATGGCACCGGCATGGCACGGCATGGCACGGCATGGCACGGCATGGCACGGCATGGCACGGCATGGCACGGCATGGCACGGCATTGAATGGCATGGAATGGCATGGAATGGCATGGAATGGCATGGAATGGCATCGCACCGGCATGGCACCGGCATGGCACGGCATGGCACCGGCATGGCACCGGCATGGCACGGCATGGCACCGGCATGGCACGGCATGGCACCGGCATGGCACGGCATGGCACCGGCATGGCACGGCATGGCACCGGCATGGCACCGGCATGGCACGGCATGGCACCGGCATGGCACGGCATGGCACGGCATTGAATGGCATGGAATGGCATGGAATGGCATGGAATGGCATGGAATGGCATGGAATGGCATGGAATGGCATGGAATGGCATGGAATGGCATGGAATGGCATGGAATGGCATGGCACCGGCATGGCACCGGCATGGCACGGCATGGCACCGGCATGGCACGGCATGGCACCGGCATGGCACGGCATAGCACCGGCATGGCACGGCATGGCTCGGGCATGGCACGGCATGGCACCGGCATGGCACCGGCATGGCACGGCATGGCACCGGCATGGCACCGGCATGGCACGGCATGGCACCGGCATGGCACGGCATGGCACGGCATGGCACCGGCATGGCACGGCATGGCACGGCATGGCACCGGCATGGCACGGCATGGCACCGGCATGGCACCGGCATGGCACCGGCATGGCACGGCATGGCACCGGCATGGCACGGCATGGAATGGCATGGAATGGCATGGAATGACATGGAATGGCATGGCACCGGCATGGCACCGGCATGGCACGGCATGGCACGGCATGGCACGGCATGGCACCGGCATGGCACGGCATGGCACCGGCATGGCACGGCATGGCACCGGCATGGCACGGCATGGCACCGCATTGAGTGGCATGGAATGGCATGGAATGGCATGGAATGGCATGGCACGGCATGGCACGGCATGGAATGGCATGGAATGGCATGGAATGGCATGGAATGGCATGGAATGGCATGGAATGGCATGGAATGGCATGGAATGGCATGGAATGGCATGGAATGGCATGGAATGGCATGGAATGGCATGGAATGGCATGGAATGGCATGGAATGGCATGGAATGGCATGGAATGGCATGGAATGGAATGGAATGGCATGGAATGGCATGGAATGGCATGGAATGGCATGGAATGGAATGGAATGGCATGGAATGGCATGGAATGGCATGGAATGGCATGGAATGGCATGGAATGACATGGAATGGCATGGAATGACATGGAATGGCATGGCACCGGCATGGCACCGGCATGGCACCGGCATGGCACCGGCATGGCACCGGCATGGCACCGGCATGGCACCGGCATGGCACCGGCATGGCACCGGCATGGCACCGGCATGGCACCGGCATGGCACCGGCATGGCACCGGCATGGCACCGGCATGGCACCGGCATGGCACCGGCATGGCACCGGCATGGCACCGGCATGGCACGGCATGGCACCGGCATGGCACGGCATGGCACCGGCATGGCACCGGCATGGCACCGGCATGGCACCGGCATGGCACCGGCATGGCACCGGCATGGCACCGGCATGGCACCGGCATGGCACCGGCATGGCACCGGCATGGCACCGGCATGGCACGGCATGGCACCGGCATGGCACGGCATGGCACCGGCATGGCACGGCATGGCACCGGCATGGTACGGCATGGCACGGCATGGCACCGGCATGGCACGGCATGGCACCGGCATGGCACCGGCATGGCACCGGCATGGCACGGCATGGCACCGGCATGGCACCGGCATGGCACCGGCATGGCACCGGCATGGCACCGGCATGGCACCGGCATGGCACGGCATGGCACCGGCATGGCACCGGCATGGCACGGCATGGCACCGGCATGGCACCGGCATGGCACCGGCATGGCACGGCATGGCACCGGCATGGCACCGGCATGGCACCGGCATGGCACCGGCATGGCACCGGCATGGCACGGCATGGCACCGGCATGGCACGGCATGGCACCGGCATGGTACGGCATGGCACGGCATGGCACCGGCATGGCACGGCATGGCACCGGCATGGCACCGGCATGGCACCGGCATGGCACGGCATGGCACCGGCATGGCACGGCATGGCACCGGCATGGCACGGCATGGCACCGGCATGGCACGGCATGGCACCGGCATGGCACCGGCATGGCACGGCATGGCACCGGCATGGCACGGCATGGCACCGGCATGGCACGGCATGGCACCGGCATGGCACGGCATGGCACCGGCATGGCACGGCATGGCACCGGCATGGCACCGGCATGGCACGGCATGGCACCGGCATGGCACCAGCATGGCACGGCATGGCACCGGCATGGCACGGCATGGCACGGCATGGCACGGCATGGAATGGCATGGCACGGCATGGAATGGCATGGAATGGCATGGAATGGCATGGAATGGCATGGAATGGCATGGAATGGCATGGAATGGCATGGAATGGCATGGAATGGCATGGAATGGCATGGAATGGCATGGAATGGCATGGAATGGCATGGAATGGCATGGAATGGCATGGAATGGCATGGAATGGCATGGAATGGCATGGAATGGCATGGAATGGCATGGAATGGCATGGAATGGCATGGAATGGCATGGAATGGCATGGAATGGCATGGAATGGCATGGAATGGCATGGAATGGCATGGAATGGCATGGAATGGCATGGAATGGCATGGAATGGCATGGAATGGCATGGAATGGCATGGAATGGCATGGAATGGCATGGAATGGCATGGAATGGCATGGAATGGCATGGAATGGCATGGAATGGCATGGAATGGCATGGAATGGCATGGAATGGCATGGAATGGCATGGAATGGCATGGAATGGCATGGAATGGCATGGAATGGCATGGAATGGCATGGAATGGCATGGAATGGCATGGAATGGCATGGAATGGCATGGAATGGCATGGAATGGCATGGCATGGCATGGAATGGCATGGAATGGCATGGAATGGCATGGAATGGCATGGAATGGCATGGAATGGCATGGAATGGCATGGAATGGCATGGAATGGCATGGAATGGCATGGAATGGCATGGAATGGCATGGAATGGCATGGAATGGCATGGAATGGCATGGAATGGCATGGAATGGCATGGAATGGCATGGAATGGCATGGAATGGCATGGAATGGCATGGAATGGCATGGAATGGCATGGAATGGCATGGAATGGCATGGAATGGCATGGAATGGCATGGAATGGCATGGAATGGCATGGAATGGCATGGAATGGCATGGAATGGCATGGAATGGCATGGAATGGCATGGAATGGCATGGAATGGCATGGAATGGCATGGAATGGCATGGAATGGCATGGAATGGCATCGCACCGGCATGGCACCGGCATGGCACGGCATGGCACGGCATGGCACGGCATGGCACGGCATGGCACGGCATGGCACGGCATGGCACCGGCATGGCACGGCATGGCACCGGCATGGCACGGCATGGAACCGGCATGGCACCGGCATGGCACGGCATGGCACCGGCATGGCACGGCATGGCACCGGCATGGCACCGGCATGGCACGGCATGGCACGGCATGGCACGGCATGGCACGGCATGGCACGGCATGGCACGGCATTGAATGGCATGGAATGGCATGGAATGGCATGGAATGGCATGGAATGGCATGGAATGGCATCGCACCGGCATGGCACCGGCATGGCACGGCATGGCACCGGCATGGCACGGCATGGCACGGCATGGAATGGCATGGAATGGCATGGAATGGCATGGAATGGCATGGAATGGCATGGAATGGCATGGAATGGCATGGAATGGCATGGAATGGCATGGAATGGCATGGAATGGCATGGAATGGCATGGAATGGCATGGAATGGCATGGAATGGCATGGAATGGCATGGAATGGCATGGAATGGCATGGAATGGAATGGAATGGCATGGAATGGCATGGAATGGCATGGAATGGCATGGAATGGAATGGAATGGCATGGAATGGCATGGAATGGCATGGAATGGCATGGAATGGCATGGAATGGCATGGAATGGCATGGAATGGCATCGCACCGGCATGGCACCGGCATGGCACGGCATGGCACGGCATGGCACGGCATGGCACGGCATGGCACGGCATGGCACGGCATGGCACGGCATGGCACGGCATGGCACGGCATGGCACGGCATGGCACCGGCATGGCACGGCATGGCACCGGCATGGCACACGGCATGGCACGGCATGGCACGGCATGGCACGGCATGGCACGGCATGGCACGGCATGGCACGGCATGGCACCGGCATGGCACGGCATGGCACCGGCATGGCACGGCATGGAACCGGCATGGCACCGGCATGGCACGGCATGGCACCGGCATGGCACGGCATGGCACCGGCATGGCACGGCATGGCACGGCATGGCACGGCATGGCACGGCATGGCACGGCATGGCACGGCATGGCACGGCATGGCACGGCATGGCACGGCATGGCACGGCATTGAATGGCATGGAATGGCATGGAATGGCATGGAATGGCATGGAATGGCATCGCACCGGCATGGCACCGGCATGGCACGGCATGGCACCGGCATGGCACGGCATGGCACCGGCATGGCACGGCATGGCACCGGCATGGCACGGCATGGCACCGGCATGGCACGGCATGGCACCGGCATGGCACGGCATGGCACCGGCATGGCACGGCATGGCACCGGCATGGCACCGGCATGGCACGGCATGGCACCGGCATGGCACGGCATGGCACGGCATTGAATGGCATGGAATGGCATGGAATGGCATGGAATGGCATGGAATGGCATGGAATGGCATGGAATGGCATGGCACCGGCATGGCACCGGCATGGCACGGCATGGCACCGGCATGGCACGGCATGGCACCGGCATGGCACGGCATAGCACCGGCATGGCACGGCATGGCTCGGGCATGGCACGGCATGGCACCGGCATGGCACCGGCATGGCACGGCATGGCACCGGCATGGCACGGCATGGCACCGGCATGGCACGGCATGGCACCGGCATGGCACGGCATGGCACCGGCATGGCACGGCATGGCACCGGCATGGCACCGGCATGGCACGGCATGGCACGGCATGGCACGGCATTGAATGGCATGGAATGGCATGGAATGGCATGGAATGGCATGGAATGGCATGGCACCGGCATGGCACCGGCATGGCACGGCATGGCACCGGCATGGCACGGCATGGCACGGCATGGCACCGGCATGGCACGGCATGGCACGGCATGGCACCGGCATGGCACGGCATGGCACCGGCATGGCACCGGCATGGCACCGGCATGGCACGGCATGGCACCGGCATGGCACCGGCATGGCACCGGCATGGCACCGGCATGGCACCGGCATGGCACCGGCATGGCACGGCATGGCACGGCATGGCACCGGCATGGCACGGCATGGCACCGGCATGGCACGGCATGGCACCGGCATGGTACGGCATGGCACGGCATGGCACCGGCATGGCACCGGCATGGCACGGCATGGCACGGCATGGCACCGGCATGGCACGGCATGGCACCGGCATGGCACGGCATGGCACGGCATGGCACCGGCATGGTACGGCATGGCACGGCATGGCACCGGCATGGCACCGGCATGGCACGGCATGGCACGGCATGGCACCGGCATGGCACGGCATGGCACGGCATGGCACGGCATGGCACCGGCATGGCACCGGCATTGAATGGCATGGAATGGCATGGAATGGCATGGAATGGCATGGAATGGCATGGAATGGCATGGAATGGCATGGAATGGCATGGAATGGCATGGAATGGCATGGAATGGCATGGAATGGCATGGAATGGCATGGAATGGCATGGAATGGCATGGAATGGCATGGAATGGCATGGAATGGCATGGAATGGCATGGAATGGCATGGAATGGCATGGAATGGCATGGAATGGCATGGAATGGCATGGAATGGCATGGAATGGCATGGAATGGCATGGAATGGCATGGAATGGCATGGAATGGCATGGAATGGCATGGAATGGCATGGAATGGCATGGAATGGCATGGAATGGCATGGAATGACATGGAATGGCATGGAATGACATGGAATGGCATGGCACCGGCATGGCACCGGCATGGCACCGGCATGGCACCGGCATGGCACCGGCATGGCACCGGCATGGCACCGGCATGGCACCGGCATGGCACCGGCATGGCACCGGCATGGCACGGCATGGCACCGGCATGGCACGGCATGGCACCGGCATGGCACGGCATGGCACCGGCATGGTACGGCATGGCACGGCATGGCACGGCATGGCACCGGCATGGCACGGCATGGCACCGGCATGGCACCGGCATGGCACCGGCATGGCACGGCATGGCACCGGCATGGCACCGGCATGGCACCGGCATGGCACCGGCATGGCACCGGCATGGCACGGCATGGCACGGCATGGCACCGGCATGGCACGGCATGGCACCGGCATGGCACGGCATGGCACCGGCATGGCACGGCATTGAATGGCATGGAATGGCATGGAATGGCATGGAATGGCATGGAATGGCATGGAATGGCATGGAATGGCATGGAATGGCATGGAATGGCATGGAATGGCATGGAATGGCATGGAATGGCATGGAATGGCATGGAATGGCATGGAATGGCATGGAATGGCATGGAATGGCATGGAATGGCATGGAATGGCATGGAATGGCATGGAATGGCATGGAATGGCATGGAATGGCATGGAATGGCATGGAATGGCATGGAATGGCATGGAATGGCATGGAATGGCATGGAATGGCATGGAATGGCATGGAATGGCATGGAATGGCATGGAATGGCATGGAATGGCATGGAATGGCATGGAATGGCATGGAATGGCATGGAATGGCATGGAATGGCATGGAATGGCATGGAATGGCATGGAATGGCATGGAATGGCATGGAATGGCATGGAATGGCATGGAATGGCATGGAATGGCATGGAATGGCATGGAATGGCATGGAATGGCATGGAATGGCATGGAATGGCATGGAATGGCATGGAATGGCATGGAATGGCATGGAATGACATGGAATGACATGGAATGGCATGGAATGACATGGAATGGCATGGCACCGGCATGGCACCGGCATGGCACCGGCATGGCACCGGCATGGCACGGCATGGCACGGCATGGCACCGGCATGGTACGGCATGGCAAGGCATGGCACCGGCATGGCACCGGCATGGCACGGCATGGCACGGCATGGCACCGGCATGGCACGGCATGGCACCGGCATGGCACGGCATGGCACCGGCATGGCACCGGCATGGCACGGCATGGCACCGGCATGGCACGGCATGGCACCGGCATGGCACGGCATGGCACCGGCATGGCACGGCATGGCACGGCATGGCACGGCATGGCACGGCATGGCACCGGCATGGCACGGCATGGCACCGGCATGGCACCGGCATGGCACGGCATGGCACCGGCATGGCACGGCATGGCACCGGCATGGCACGGCATGGCACGGCATGGCACGGCATGGCACCGGCATGGCACGGCATTGAATGGCATGGAATGGCATGGAATGGCATGGAATGGCATGGAATGGCATGGAATGGCATGGAATGGCATGGAATGGCATGGAATGGCATGGAATGGCATGGAATGGCATGGAATGGCATGGAATGGCATGGAATGGCATGGAATGGCATGGAATGGCATGGAATGGCATGGAATGGCATGGAATGGCATGGAATGGCATGGAATGGCATGGAATGGCATGGAATGGCATGGAATGGCATGGAATGGCATGGAATGGCATGGAATGGCATGGAATGGCATGGAATGGCATGGAATGACATGGAATGGCATGGAATGACATGGAATGGCATGGCACCGGCATGGCACCGGCATGGCACCGGCATGGCACCGGCATGGCACCGGCATGGCACCGGCATGGCACCGGCATGGCACCGGCATGGCACCGGCATGGCACCGGCATGGCACCGGCATGGCACCGGCATGGCACCGGCATGGCACCGGCATGGCACCGGCATGGCACCGGCATGGCACCGGCATGGCACCGGCATGGCACCGGCATGGCACCGGCATGGCACGGCATGGCACCGGCATGGCACCGGCATGGCACCGGCATGGCACCGGCATGGCACCGGCATGGCACCGGCATGGCACCGGCATGGCACCGGCATGGCACCGGCATGGCACCGGCATGGCACCGGCATGGCACCGGCATGGCACCGGCATGGCACGGCATGGCACCGGCATGGCACGGCATGGCACCGGCATGGTACGGCATGGCACGGCATGGCACCGGCATGGCACGGCATGGCACCGGCATGGCACCGGCATGGCACCGGCATGGCACGGCATGGCACCGGCATGGCACCGGCATGGCACCGGCATGGCACCGGCATGGCACCGGCATGGCACCGGCATGGCACGGCATGGCACCGGCATGGCACCGGCATGGCACGGCATGGCACCGGCATGGCACCGGCATGGCACCGGCATGGCACGGCATGGCACCGGCATGGCACCGGCATGGCACCGGCATGGCACCGGCATGGCACGGCATGGCACGGCATGGCACCGGCATGGCACGGCATGGCACCGGCATGGCACGGCATGGCACCGGCATGGTACGGCATGGCACGGCATGGCACCGGCATGGCACGGCATGGCACCGGCATGGCACCGGCATGGCACCGGCATGGCACGGCATGGCACCGGCATGGCACGGCATGGCACCGGCATGGCACGGCATGGCACCGGCATGGCACGGCATGGCACCGGCATGGCACCGGCATGGCACGGCATGGCACCGGCATGGCACGGCATGGCACCGGCATGGCACGGCATGGCACCGGCATGGCACGGCATGGCACCGGCATGGCACGGCATGGCACCGGCATGGCACGGCATGGCACCGGCATGGCACCGGCATGGCACGGCATGGCACCGGCATGGCACCAGCATGGCACGGCATGGCACCGGCATGGCACGGCATGGCACGGCATGGCACGGCATGGAATGGCATGGCACGGCATGGAATGGCATGGAATGGCATGGAATGGCATGGAATGGCATGGAATGGCATGGAATGGCATGGAATGGCATGGAATGGCATGGAATGGCATGGAATGGCATGGAATGGCATGGAATGGCATGGAATGGCATGGAATGGCATGGAATGGCATGGAATGGCATGGAATGGCATGGAATGGCATGGAATGGCATGGAATGGCATGGAATGGCATGGAATGGCATGGAATGGCATGGAATGGCATGGAATGGCATGGAATGGCATGGAATGGCATGGAATGGCATGGAATGGCATGGAATGGCATGGAATGGCATGGAATGGCATGGAATGGCATGGAATGGCATGGAATGGCATGGAATGGCATGGAATGGCATGGAATGGCATGGAATGGCATGGAATGGCATGGAATGGCATGGAATGGCATGGAATGGCATGGAATGGCATGGAATGGCATGGAATGGCATGGAATGGCATGGAATGGCATGGAATGGCATGGAATGGCATGGAATGGCATGGAATGGCATGGAATGGCATGGAATGGCATGGAATGGCATGGAATGGCATGGAATGGCATGGAATGGCATGGAATGGCATGGAATGGCATGGAATGGCATGGAATGGCATGGAATGGCATGGAATGGCATGGAATGGCATGGAATGGCATGGAATGGCATGGAATGGCATGGAATGGCATGGAATGGCATGGAATGGCATGGAATGGCATGGAATGGCATGGAATGGCATGGAATGGCATGGAATGGCATGGAATGGCATGGAATGGCATGGAATGGCATGGAATGGCATGGAATGGCATGGAATGGCATGGAATGGCATGGAATGGCATGGAATGGCATGGAATGGCATCGCACCGGCATGGCACCGGCATGGCACGGCATGGCACGGCATGGCACGGCATGGCACGGCATGGCACGGCATGGCACGGCATGGCACCGGCATGGCACGGCATGGCACCGGCATGGCACGGCATGGAACCGGCATGGCACCGGCATGGCACGGCATGGCACCGGCATGGCACGGCATGGCACCGGCATGGCACCGGCATGGCACGGCATGGCACGGCATGGCACGGCATGGCACGGCATGGCACGGCATTGAATGGCATGGAATGGCATGGAATGGCATGGAATGGCATGGAATGGCATGGAATGGCATCGCACCGGCATGGCACCGGCATGGCACGGCATGGCACCGGCATGGCACCGGCATGGCACGGCATGGCACCGGCATGGCACGGCATGGCACCGGCATGGCACGGCATGGCACCGGCATGGCACGGCATGGCACCGGCATGGCACCGGCATGGCACGGCATGGCACCGGCATGGCACGGCATGGCACGGCATTGAATGGCATGGAATGGCATGGAATGGCATGGAATGGCATGGAATGGCATGGAATGGCATGGAATGGCATGGAATGGCATGGAATGGCATGGCACCGGCATGGCACCGGCATGGCACGGCATGGCACCGGCATGGCACGGCATGGCACCGGCATGGCACGGCATAGCACCGGCATGGCACGGCATGGCTCGGGCATGGCACGGCATGGCACCGGCATGGCACCGGCATGGCACGGCATGGCACCGGCATGGCACGGCATGGCACCGGCATGGCACGGCATGGCACCGGCATGGCACGGCATGGCACCGGCATGGCACCGGCATGGCACGGCATGGCACGGCATGGCACGGCATTGAATGGCATGGAATGGCATGGAATGGCATGGAATGGCATGGAATGGCATGGCACCGGCATGGCACCGGCATGGCACGGCATGGCACCGGCATGGCACGGCATGGCACGGCATGGCACCGGCATGGCACGGCATGGCACGGCATGGCACCGGCATGGCACGGCATGGCACCGGCATGGCACCGGCATGGCACCGGCATGGCACGGCATGGCACCGGCATGGCACGGCATGGAATGGCATGGAATGGCATGGAATGACATGGAATGGCATGGCACCGGCATGGCACCGGCATGGCACGGCATGGCACGGCATGGCACGGCATGGCACCGGCATGGCACGGCATGGCACCGGCATGGCACGGCATGGCACCGGCATGGCACGGCATGGCACCGGCATGGCACGGCATGGCACGGCATGGCACGGCATGGCACGGCATGGCACGGCATGGCACGGCATGGCACGGCATTGAATGGCATGGAATGGCATGGAATGGCATGGAATGGCATGGAATGGCATCGCACCGGCATGGCACCGGCATGGCACGGCATGGCACCGGCATGGCACCGGCATGGCACGGCATGGCACCGGCATGGCACGGCATGGCACCGGCATGGCACGGCATGGCACCGGCATGGCACGGCATGGCACCGGCATGGCACCGGCATGGCACGGCATGGCACCGGCATGGCACGGCATGGCACGGCATTGAATGGCATGGAATGGCATGGAATGGCATGGAATGGCATGGAATGGCATGGAATGGCATGGAATGGCATGGAATGGCATGGAATGGCATGGCACCGGCATGGCACCGGCATGGCACGGCATGGCACCGGCATGGCACGGCATGGCACCGGCATGGCACGGCATAGCACCGGCATGGCACGGCATGGCTCGGGCATGGCACGGCATGGCACCGGCATGGCACCGGCATGGCACGGCATGGCACCGGCATGGCACGGCATGGCACCGGCATGGCACGGCATGGCACCGGCATGGCACGGCATGGCACCGGCATGGCACCGGCATGGCACGGCATGGCACGGCATGGCACGGCATTGAATGGCATGGAATGGCATGGAATGGCATGGAATGGCATGGAATGGCATGGAATGGCATGGAATGGCATGGAATGGCATGGAATGGCATGGAATGGCATGGCACCGGCATGGCACCGGCATGGCACGGCATGGCACCGGCATGGCACGGCATGGCACGGCATGGCACCGGCATGGCACGGCATGGCACGGCATGGCACCGGCATGGCACGGCATGGCACCGGCATGGCACCGGCATGGCACCGGCATGGCACGGCATGGCACCGGCATGGCACGGCATGGAATGGCATGGAATGGCATGGAATGACATGGAATGGCATGGCACCGGCATGGCACCGGCATGGCACGGCATGGCACGGCATGGCACGGCATGGCACCGGCATGGCACGGCATGGCACCGGCATGGCACGGCATGGCACCGGCATGGCACGGCATGGAACCGGCATGGCACCGGCATGGCACGGCATGGCACCGGCATGGCACGGCATGGCACCGGCATGGCACGGCATGGCACGGCATGGCACGGCATGGCACGGCATGGCACGGCATGGCACGGCATGGCACGGCATGGCACGGCATTGAATGGCATGGAATGGCATGGAATGGCATGGAATGGCATGGAATGGCATCGCACCGGCATGGCACCGGCATGGCACGGCATGGCACCGGCATGGCACGGCATGGCACCGGCATGGCACGGCATGGCACCGGCATGGCACGGCATGGCACCGGCATGGCACGGCATGGCACCGGCATGGCACGGCATGGCACCGGCATGGCACGGCATGGCACCGGCATGGCACCGGCATGGCACGGCATGGCACCGGCATGGCACGGCATGGCACGGCATTGAATGGCATGGAATGGCATGGAATGGCATGGAATGGCATGGAATGGCATGGAATGGCATGGAATGGCATGGAATGGCATGGAATGGCATGGCACCGGCATGGCACCGGCATGGCACGGCATGGCACCGGCATGGCACGGCATGGCACCGGCATGGCACGGCATAGCACCGGCATGGCACGGCATGGCTCGGGCATGGCACGGCATGGCACCGGCATGGCACCGGCATGGCACGGCATGGCACCGGCATGGCACGGCATGGCACCGGCATGGCACGGCATGGCACCGGCATGGCACGGCATGGCACCGGCATGGCACGGCATGGCACCGGCATGGCACGGCATGGCACCGGCATGGCACCGGCATGGCACGGCATGGCACGGCATGGCACGGCATTGAATGGCATGGAATGGCATGGAATGGCATGGAATGGCATGGAATGGCATGGCACCGGCATGGCACCGGCATGGCACGGCATGGCACCGGCATGGCACGGCATGGCACGGCATGGCACCGGCATGGCACGGCATGGCACGGCATGGCACCGGCATGGCACGGCATGGCACCGGCATGGCACCGGCATGGCACCGGCATGGCACGGCATGGCACCGGCATGGCACGGCATGGAATGGCATGGAATGGCATGGAATGACATGGAATGGCATGGAATGGCATGGAATGGCATGGCACGGCATGGCACGGCATGGAATGGCATGGAATGGCATGGAATGGCATGGAATGGCATGGAATGGCATGGAATGGCATGGAATGGCATGGAATGGCATGGAATGGCATGGAATGGCATGGAATGGCATGGAATGGCATAGAATGGCATGGAATGGCATGGAATGGCATGGAATGGCATGGAATGGCATGGAATGGCATGGAATGGCATGGAATGGCATGGAATGGCATGGAATGGCATGGAATGGCATGGAATGGCATGGAATGGCATGGAATGGCATGGAATGGCATGGAATGGCATGGAATGGCATGGAATGGCATGGAATGGCATGGAATGGCATGGAATGGCATGGAATGGCATGGAATGGCATGGAATAGCATGGAATGGCATGGAATGGCATGGAATGGCATGGAATGACATGGAATGGCATGGCACCGGCATGGCACGGCATGGCACGGCATGGCACCGGCATGGCACGGCATGGCACCGGCATGGCACGGCATGGCACCGGCATGGCACGGCATGGCACGGCATGGCACGGCATGGCACGGCATGGCACGGCATGGCACGGCATGGCACGGCATGGCACCGGCATGGCACCGGCATGGCACCGGCATAGCACGGCATGGCACCGGCATGGCACGGCATGGCACCGGCATGGCACGGCATGGCACCGGCATGGCACGGCATGGCACGGCATGGCACGGCATTGAATGGCATGGAATGGCATGGAATGGCATGGAATGGCATGGAATGGCATGGAATGGCATGGAATGGCATGGAATGGCATGGAATGGCATGGAATGGCATGGAATGGCATGGAATGGCATGGAATGGCATGGAATGGCATGGAATGGCATGGAATGGCATGGAATGGCATGGAATGGCATGGAATGGCATGGCACCGCATGGCACGGCATGGCACGGCATTGAATGGCATTGAATGGCATGGAATGGCACGGCATGGCACGGCATGGCACGGCATGGCACGGCATGGCACGGCATGGCACGGCATGGCACGGCATGGCACGGCATGGCACCGCATTGAGTGGCATGGAATGGCATGGAATGGCATGGACTGGCATGGACTGGCATGGAATGGCATGGAATGGCATGGCACCGCATGGCCCGGCATGGCACGGCATGGCATGGCATGGCACCGGCATGGCACGGCATGGCACGGCATGGCACCGGCATGGCACGGCATGGCACGGCATGGCACGGCATGGCACGGCATGGCACGGCATGGCACGGCATGGAATGGCATGGAATGGCATGGAATGGCATGGAATGGCATGGAATGGCATGGAATGGCATGGAATGGCATGGAATGGCATGGAATGGCATGGAATGGCATGGAATGGCATGGAATGGCATGGAATGACATGGAATGGCATGGAATGGCATGGAATGGCATGGAATGGCATGGAATGGCATGGAATGGCATGGAATGGCATGGAATGGCATGGAATGGCATGGAATGGCATGGAATGGCATGGAATGGCATGGAATGGCATGGAATGGCATGGAATGGCATGGAATGGCATGGAATGGCATGGAATGGCATGGAATGGCATGGAATGGCATGGAATGGCATCGCACCGGCATGGCACGGCATGGCACGGCATGGCACGGCATGGCACGGCATGGCACGGCATGGCACCGGCATGGCACGGCATGGCACGGCATGGCACCGGCATGGCACGGCATGGCACCGGCATGGCACCGGCATGGCACCGGCATGGCACGGCATGGCACCGGCATGGCACGGCATGGCACGGCATGGCACGGCATGGCACGGCATGGCACCGGCATGGCACGGCATGGCACCGGCATGGCACCGGCATGGCACGGCATGGCACCGGCATGGCACCGGCATGGCACCGGCATGGCACGGCATGGCACGGCATGGCACCGGCATGGCACGGCATGGCACCGGCATGGCACGGCATGGCACGGGCATGGCACGGCATGGCACCGGCATGGCACCGGCATGGCACGGCATGGCACCGGCATGGCACCGGCATGGCACCGGCATGGCACGGCATGGCACCGGCATGGCACGGCATGGAATGGCATGGAATGGCATGGAATGACATGGAATGGCATGGCACCGGCATGGCACCGGCATGGCACGGCATGGCACGGCATGGCACGGCATGGCACCGGCATGGCACGGCATGGCACCGGCATGGCACGGCATGGCACCGGCATGGCACGGCATGGCACCGCATTGAGTGGCATGGAATGGCATGGAATGGCATGGAATGGCATGGCACGGCATGGCACGGCATGGAATGGCATGGAATGGCATGGAATGGCATGGAATGGCATGGAATGGCATGGAATGGCATGGAATGGCATGGAATGGCATGGAATGGCATGGAATGGCATGGAATGGCATGGAATGGCATGGAATGGCATGGAATGGCATGGAATGGCATGGAATGGCATGGAATGGCATGGAATGGCATGGAATGGCATGGAATGGAATGGAATGGCATGGAATGGCATGGAATGGCATGGAATGGCATGGAATGGCATGGAATGGCATGGAATGGCATGGAATGGCATGGAATGGCATGGAATGGCATGGAATGGCATGGAATGGCATGGAATGGCATGGAATGGCATGGAATGGCATGGAATGGCATGGAATGGCATGGAATGGCATGGAATGGCATCGCACCGGCATGGCACCGGCATGGCACGGCATGGCACGGCATGGCACGGCATGGCACGGCATGGCACGGCATGGCACGGCATGGCACCGGCATGGCACGGCATGGCACCGGCATGGCACGGCATGGAACCGGCATGGCACCGGCATGGCACGGCATGGCACCGGCATGGCACGGCATGGCACCGGCATGGCACGGCATGGCACGGCATGGCACGGCATGGCACGGCATGGCACGGCATGGCACGGCATTGAATGGCATGGAATGGCATGGAATGGCATGGAATGGCATGGAATGGCATCGCACCGGCATGGCACCGGCATGGCACGGCATGGCACCGGCATGGCACGGCATGGCACCGGCATGGCACGGCATGGCACCGGCATGGCACGGCATGGCACCGGCATGGCACGGCATGGCACCGGCATGGCACGGCATGGCACCGGCATGGCACCGGCATGGCACGGCATGGCACCGGCATGGCACGGCATGGCACGGCATTGAATGGCATGGAATGGCATGGAATGGCATGGAATGGCATGGAATGGCATGGAATGGCATGGAATGGCATGGAATGGCATGGAATGGCATGGCACCGGCATGGCACCGGCATGGCACGGCATGGCACCGGCATGGCACGGCATGGCACCGGCATGGCACGGCATAGCACCGGCATGGCACGGCATGGCTCGGGCATGGCACGG
Organism: Cryptus armator; assembly: GCA_963971235.1. NCBI lineage: Eukaryota > Metazoa > Arthropoda > Insecta > Hymenoptera > Ichneumonidae > Cryptus > Cryptus armator. Next base: position 241,079 of record CAXARG010000090.1, on the reverse strand, counting down.
CATGGCACCGGCATGGCACCGGCATGGCACGGCATGGCACCGGCATGGCACGGCATGGCACCGGCATGGCACGGCATGGCACCGGCATGGCACGGCATGGCACCGGCATGGCACCGGCATGGCACGGCATGGCACGGCATGGCACGGCATTGAATGGCATGGAATGGCATGGAATGGCATGGAATGGCATGGAATGGCATGGCACCGGCATGGCACCGGCATGGCACGGCATGGCACCGGCATGGCACGGCATGGCACGGCATGGCACCGGCATGGCACGGCATGGCACGGCATGGCACCGGCATGGCACGGCATGGCACCGGCATGGCACCGGCATGGCACCGGCATGGCACGGCATGGCACCGGCATGGCACGGCATGGAATGGCATGGAATGGCATGGAATGACATGGAATGGCATGGAATGGCATGGAATGGCATGGCACGGCATGGCACGGCATGGAATGGCATGGAATGGCATGGAATGGCATGGAATGGCATGGAATGGCATGGAATGGCATGGAATGGCATGGAATGGCATAGAATGGCATGGAATGGCATGGAATGGCATGGAATGGCATGGAATGGCATGGAATGGCATGGAATGGCATGGAATGGCATGGAATGACATGGAATGGCATGGCACCGGCATGGCACGGCATGGCACCGGCATGGCACGGCATGGCACCGCATTGAGTGGCATGGAATGGCATGGAATGGCATGGAATGGCATGGCACGGCATGGCACGGCATGGAATGGCATGGAATGGCATGGAATGGCATGGAATGGCATGGAATGGCATGGAATGGCATGGAATGGCATGGAATGGCATGGAATGGCATGGAATGGCATGGAATGGCATGGAATGGCATGGAATGGCATGGAATGGCATGGAATGGCATGGAATGGCATGGAATGGCATGGAATGGCATGGAATGGCATGGAATGGCATGGAATGGCATGGAATGGCATGGAATGGAATGGAATGGCATGGAATGGCATGGAATGGCATGGAATGGCATGGAATGGCATGGAATGGCATGGAATGGCATGGAATGGCATGGAATGGCATGGAATGGCATGGAATGGCATGGAATGGCATGGAATGGCATGGAATGGCATGGAATGGCATGGAATGGCATGGAATGGCATGGAATGGCATGGAATGGCATGGAATGGCATCGCACCGGCATGGCACCGGCATGGCACGGCATGGCACGGCATGGCACGGCATGGCACGGCATGGCACGGCATGGCACGGCATGGCACGGCATGGCACCGGCATGGCACGGCATGGCACCGGCATGGCACGGCATGGAACCGGCATGGCACCGGCATGGCACGGCATGGCACCGGCATGGCACGGCATGGCACCGGCATGGCACGGCATGGCACGGCATGGCACGGCATGGCACGGCATGGCACGGCATGGCACGGCATGGCACGGCATTGAATGGCATGGAATGGCATGGAATGGCATGGAATGGCATGGAATGGCATCGCACCGGCATGGCACCGGCATGGCACGGCATGGCACCGGCATGGCACGGCATGGCACCGGCATGGCACGGCATGGCACCGGCATGGCACGGCATGGCACCGGCATGGCACGGCATGGCACCGGCATGGCACGGCATGGCACCGGCATGGCACGGCATGGCACCGGCATGGCACCGGCATGGCACGGCATGGCACCGGCATGGCACGGCATGGCACGGCATTGAATGGCATGGAATGGCATGGAATGGCATGGAATGGCATGGAATGGCATGGAATGGCATGGAATGGCATGGAATGGCATGGCACCGGCATGGCACCGGCATGGCACGGCATGGCACCGGCATGGCACGGCATGGCACCGGCATGGCACGGCATAGCACCGGCATGGCACGGCATGGCTCGGGCATGGCACGGCATGGCACCGGCATGGCACCGGCATGGCACGGCATGGCACCGGCATGGCACCGGCATGGCACCGGCATGGCACCGGCATGGCACGGCATGGCACCGGCATGGCACGGCATGGAATGGCATGGAATGGCATGGAATGACATGGAATGGCATGGCACCGGCATGGCACCGGCATGGCACGGCATGGCACGGCATGGCACGGCATGGCACCGGCATGGCACGGCATGGCACCGGCATGGCACGGCATGGCACGGCATGGCACCGGCATGGCACGGCATGGCACGGCATGGCACCGGCATGGCACGGCATGGCACCGGCATGGCACCGGCATGGCACCGGCATGGCACGGCATGGCACCGGCATGGCACGGCATGGAATGGCATGGAATGGCATGGAATGACATGGAATGGCATGGAATGGCATGGAATGGCATGGCACGGCATGGCACGGCATGGAATGGCATGGAATGGCATGGAATGGCATGGAATGGCATGGAATGGCATGGAATGGCATGGAATGGCATGGAATGGCATAGAATGGCATGGAATGGCATGGAATGGCATGGAATGGCATGGAATGGCATGGAATGGCATGGAATGGCATGGAATGGCATGGAATGGCATGGAATGGCATGGAATGGCATGGAATGGCATGGAATGGCATGGAATGGCATGGAATGGTATGGAATGGCATGGAATGGCATGGAATGGCATGGAATGGCATGGAATGGCATGGAATGGCATGGAATGGCATGGAATGGCATGGAATAGCATGGAATGGCATGGAATGGCATGGAATGGCATGGAATGACATGGAATGGCATGGCACCGGCATGGCACGGCATGGCACGGCATGGCACCGGCATGGCACGGCATGGCACCGGCATGGCACGGCATGGCACGGCATGGCACCGGCATGGCACGGCATGGCACCGGCATGGCACGGCATGGCACCGGCATGGCACGGCATGGCACGGCATGGCACGGCATGGCACGGCATGGCACGGCATGGCACGGCATGGCACGGCATGGCACGGCATGGCACCGGCATGGCACCGGCATGGCACCGGCATAGCACGGCATGGCACCGGCATGGCACGGCATGGCACCGGCATGGCACGGCATGGCACCGGCATGGCACGGCATGGCACGGCATGGCACGGCATTGAATGGCATGGAATGGCATGGAATGGCATGGAATGGCATGGAATGGCATGGAATGGCATGGAATGGCATGGAATGGCATGGAATGGCATGGAATGGCATGGAATGGCATGGAATGGCATGGAATGGCATGGAATGGCATGGAATGGCATGGAATGGCATGGAATGGCATGGAATGGCATGGCACCGCATGGCACGGCATGGCACGGCATTGAATGGCATTGAATGGCATGGAATGGCACGGCATGGCACGGCATGGCACGGCATGGACTGGCATGGAATGGCATGGACTGGCATGGACTGGCATGGAATGGCATGGAATGGCATGGCACCGCATGGCCCGGCATGGCACGGCATGGCATGGCATGGCACCGGCATGGCACGGCATGGCACGGCATGGCACCGCATGGCCCGGCATGGCACGGCATGGCACGGCATGGCACGGCATGGCACGGCATGGCACGGCATGGAATGGCATGGAATGGCATGGCACGGCATGGCACGGCATGGCACGGCATGGCACGGCATGGCACGGCATGGAATGGCATGGAATGGCATGGAATGGCATGGAATGGCATGGAATGGCATGGAATGGCATGGAATGGCATGGAATGGCATGGAATGGCATGGAATGGCATGGAATGGCATGGAATGGCATGGAATGGCATGGAATGGCATGGAATGGCATGGAATGGCATGGAATGGCATGGAATGACATGGAATGGCATGGAATGGCATGGAATGGCATGGAATGGCATGGAATGGCATGGAATGGCATGGAATGGCATGGAATGGCATGGAATGGCATGGAATGGCATGGAATGGCATGGAATGGCATGGAATGGCATGGAATGGCATGGAATGGCATCGCACCGGCATGGCACGGCATGGCACGGCATGGCACGGCATGGCACGGCATGGCACGGCATGGCACGGCATGGCACCGGCATGGCACGGCATGGCACGGCATGGCACCGGCATGGCACGGCATGGCACCGGCATGGCACGGCATGGCACCGGCATGGCACGGCATGGCACCGGCATGGCACGGCATGGCACGGCATGGCACGGCATGGCACGGCATGGCACCGGCATGGCACGGCATGGCACCGGCATGGCACCGGCATGGCACGGCATGGCACCGGCATGGCACCGGCATGGCACCGGCATGGCACGGCATGGCACGGCATGGCACCGGCATGGCACGGCATGGCACCGGCATGGCACGGCATGGCACGGGCATGGCACGGCATGGCACCGGCATGGCACCGGCATGGCACGGCATGGCACCGGCATGGCACGGCATGGCACCGGCATGGCACGGCATGGCACCGGCATGGCACGGCATGGCACCGGCATGGCACGGCATGGCACCGGCATGGCACCGGCATGGCACGGCATGGCACGGCATGGCACGGCATTGAATGGCATGGAATGGCATGGAATGGCATGGAATGGCATGGAATGGCATGGAATGGCATGGAATGGCATGGAATGGCATGGAATGGCATGGAATGGCATGGCACCGGCATGGCACCGGCATGGCACCGGCATGGCACGGCATGGCACCGGCATGGCACCGGCATGGCACGGCATGGCACCGGCATGGCACGGCATGGCACGGCATGGCACCGGCATGGAATGGCATGGAATGGCATGGAATGGCATGGAATGGCATGGAATGGCATGGAATGGCATGGAATGGCATGGAATGGCATGGAATGGCATGGAATGGCATGGAATGGCATGGCACGGCATGGCACCGCATGGCACGGCATGGCACGGCATTGAATGGCATGGAATGGCATTGAATGGCATGGAATGGCATGGAATGGCATTGAATGGCATGGAATGGCATGGAATGGCATGGAATGGCATGGAATGGCATGGAATGGCATGGAATGGCATGGAATGGCATGGAATGGCATGGAATGGCATGGAATGGCATGGAATGGCATGGAATGGCATGGAATGGCATGGAATGGCATGGAATGGCATGGAATGGCATGGAATGGCATGGAATGGCATGGAATGGCATGGAATGGCATGGAATGGCATGGAATAGCATGGAATGGCATGGAATGGCATGGAATGGCATGGAATGACATGGAATGGCATGGCACCGGCATGGCACGGCATGGCACGGCATGGCACCGGCATGGCACGGCATGGCACCGGCATGGCACGGCATGGCACCGGCATGGCACGGCATGGCACGGCATGGCACGGCATGGCACGGCATGGCACGGCATGGCACGGCATGGCACGGCATGGCACGGCATGGCACCGGCATGGCACCGGCATGGCACCGGCATAGCACGGCATGGCACCGGCATGGCACGGCATGGCACCGGCATGGCACGGCATGGCACCGGCATGGCACGGCATGGCACGGCATGGCACGGCATTGAATGGCATGGAATGGCATGGAATGGCATGGAATGGCATGGAATGGCATGGAATGGCATGGAATGGCATGGAATGGCATGGAATGGCATGGAATGGCATGGAATGGCATGGAATGGCATGGAATGGCATGGAATGGCATGGAATGGCATGGAATGGCATGGAATGGCATGGAATGGCATGGAATGGCATGGAATGGCATGGCACCGCATGGCACGGCATGGCACGGCATTGAATGGCATTGAATGGCATGGAATGGCACGGCATGGCACGGCATGGCACGGCATGGCACGGCATGGCACGGCATGGCACGGCATGGCACGGCATGGCACGGCATGGCACGGCATGGCACCGCATTGAGTGGCATGGAATGGCATGGAATGGCATGGACTGGCATGGACTGGCATGGAATGGCATGGAATGGCATGGCACCGCATGGCCCGGCATGGCACGGCATGGCATGGCATGGCACCGGCATGGCACGGCATGGCACGGCATGGCACCGGCATGGCACGGCATGGCACGGCATGGCACGGCATGGCACGGCATGGCACGGCATGGCACGGCATGGAATGGCATGGAATGGCATGGAATGGCATGGAATGGCATGGAATGGCATGGAATGGCATGGAATGGCATGGAATGGCATGGAATGGCATGGAATGGCATGGAATGGCATGGAATGACATGGAATGGCATGGAATGGCATGGAATGGCATGGAATGGCATGGAATGGCATGGAATGGCATGGAATGGCATGGAATGGCATGGAATGGCATGGAATGGCATGGAATGGCATGGAATGGCATGGAATGGCATGGAATGGCATGGAATGGCATGGAATGGCATGGAATGGCATGGAATGGCATGGAATGGCATGGAATGGCATGGAATGGCATGGAATGGCATCGCACCGGCATGGCACGGCATGGCACGGCATGGCACGGCATGGCACGGCATGGCACGGCATGGCACCGGCATGGCACGGCATGGCACGGCATGGCACCGGCATGGCACGGCATGGCACCGGCATGGCACCGGCATGGCACCGGCATGGCACGGCATGGCACCGGCATGGCACGGCATGGCACGGCATGGCACGGCATGGCACGGCATGGCACCGGCATGGCACGGCATGGCACCGGCATGGCACCGGCATGGCACGGCATGGCACCGGCATGGCACCGGCATGGCACCGGCATGGCACGGCATGGCACGGCATGGCACCGGCATGGCACGGCATGGCACCGGCATGGCACGGCATGGCACGGGCATGGCACGGCATGGCACCGGCATGGCACCGGCATGGCACGGCATGGCACCGGCATGGCACCGGCATGGCACCGGCATGGCACGGCATGGCACCGGCATGGCACGGCATGGAATGGCATGGAATGGCATGGAATGACATGGAATGGCATGGCACCGGCATGGCACCGGCATGGCACGGCATGGCACGGCATGGCACGGCATGGCACCGGCATGGCACGGCATGGCACCGGCATGGCACGGCATGGCACCGGCATGGCACGGCATGGCACCGCATTGAGTGGCATGGAATGGCATGGAATGGCATGGAATGGCATGGCACGGCATGGCACGGCATGGAATGGCATGGAATGGCATGGAATGGCATGGAATGGCATGGAATGGCATGGAATGGCATGGAATGGCATGGAATGGCATGGAATGGCATGGAATGGCATGGAATGGCATGGAATGGCATGGAATGGCATGGAATGGCATGGAATGGCATGGAATGGCATGGAATGGCATGGAATGGCATGGAATGGAATGGAATGGCATGGAATGGCATGGAATGGCATGGAATGGCATGGAATGGCATGGAATGGCATGGAATGGCATGGAATGGCATGGAATGGCATGGAATGGCATGGAATGGCATGGAATGGCATGGAATGGCATGGAATGGCATGGAATGGCATGGAATGGCATGGAATGGCATGGAATGGCATGGAATGGCATCGCACCGGCATGGCACCGGCATGGCACGGCATGGCACGGCATGGCACGGCATGGCACGGCATGGCACGGCATGGCACGGCATGGCACCGGCATGGCACGGCATGGCACCGGCATGGCACGGCATGGAACCGGCATGGCACCGGCATGGCACGGCATGGCACCGGCATGGCACGGCATGGCACCGGCATGGCACGGCATGGCACGGCATGGCACGGCATGGCACGGCATGGCACGGCATGGCACGGCATGGCACGGCATTGAATGGCATGGAATGGCATGGAATGGCATGGAATGGCATGGAATGGCATCGCACCGGCATGGCACCGGCATGGCACGGCATGGCACCGGCATGGCACGGCATGGCACCGGCATGGCACGGCATGGCACCGGCATGGCACGGCATGGCACCGGCATGGCACGGCATGGCACCGGCATGGCACGGCATGGCACCGGCATGGCACCGGCATGGCACGGCATGGCACCGGCATGGCACGGCATGGCACGGCATTGAATGGCATGGAATGGCATGGAATGGCATGGAATGGCATGGAATGGCATGGAATGGCATGGAATGGCATGGAATGGCATGGAATGGCATGGAATGGCATGGCACCGGCATGGCACCGGCATGGCACGGCATGGCACCGGCATGGCACGGCATGGCACCGGCATGGCACGGCATAGCACCGGCATGGCACGGCATGGCTCGGGCATGGCACGGCATGGCACCGGCATGGCACCGGCATGGCACGGCATGGCACCGGCATGGCACGGCATGGCACCGGCATGGCACGGCATGGCACCGGCATGGCACGGCATGGCACCGGCATGGCACCGGCATGGCACGGCATGGCACGGCATGGCACGGCATTGAATGGCATGGAATGGCATGGAATGGCATGGAATGGCATGGAATGGCATGGCACCGGCATGGCACCGGCATGGCACGGCATGGCACCGGCATGGCACGGCATGGCACGGCATGGCACCGGCATGGCACGGCATGGCACGGCATGGCACCGGCATGGCACGGCATGGCACCGGCATGGCACCGGCATGGCACCGGCATGGCACGGCATGGCACCGGCATGGCACGGCATGGAATGGCATGGAATGGCATGGAATGACATGGAATGGCATGGAATGGCATGGAATGGCATGGCACGGCATGGCACGGCATGGAATGGCATGGAATGGCATGGAATGGCATGGAATGGCATGGAATGGCATGGAATGGCATGGAATGGCATGGAATGGCATAGAATGGCATGGAATGGCATGGAATGGCATGGAATGGCATGGAATGGCATGGAATGGCATGGAATGGCATGGAATGGCATGGAATGACATGGAATGGCATGGCACCGGCATGGCACGGCATGGCACCGGCATGGCACGGCATGGCACCGCATTGAGTGGCATGGAATGGCATGGAATGGCATGGAATGGCATGGCACGGCATGGCACGGCATGGAATGGCATGGAATGGCATGGAATGGCATGGAATGGCATGGAATGGCATGGAATGGCATGGAATGGCATGGAATGGCATGGAATGGCATGGAATGGCATGGAATGGCATGGAATGGCATGGAATGGCATGGAATGGCATGGAATGGCATGGAATGGCATGGAATGGCATGGAATGGCATGGAATGGCATGGAATGGCATGGAATGGAATGGAATGGCATGGAATGGCATGGAATGGCATGGAATGGCATGGAATGGCATGGAATGGCATGGAATGGCATGGAATGGCATGGAATGGCATGGAATGGCATGGAATGGCATGGAATGGCATGGAATGGCATGGAATGGCATGGAATGGCATGGAATGGCATGGAATGGCATGGAATGGCATGGAATGGCATGGAATGGCATCGCACCGGCATGGCACCGGCATGGCACGGCATGGCACGGCATGGCACGGCATGGCACGGCATGGCACGGCATGGCACGGCATGGCACCGGCATGGCACGGCATGGCACCGGCATGGCACGGCATGGAACCGGCATGGCACCGGCATGGCACGGCATGGCACCGGCATGGCACGGCATGGCACCGGCATGGCACGGCATGGCACGGCATGGCACGGCATGGCACGGCATGGCACGGCATGGCACGGCATGGCACGGCATTGAATGGCATGGAATGGCATGGAATGGCATGGAATGGCATGGAATGGCATGGAATGGCATCGCACCGGCATGGCACCGGCATGGCACGGCATGGCACCGGCATGGCACGGCATGGCACCGGCATGGCACGGCATGGCACCGGCATGGCACGGCATGGCACCGGCATGGCACGGCATGGCACCGGCATGGCACGGCATGGCACCGGCATGGCACGGCATGGCACCGGCATGGCACCGGCATGGCACGGCATGGCACCGGCATGGCACGGCATGGCACGGCATTGAATGGCATGGAATGGCATGGAATGGCATGGAATGGCATGGAATGGCATGGAATGGCATGGAATGGCATGGAATGGCATGGCACCGGCATGGCACCGGCATGGCACGGCATGGCACCGGCATGGCACGGCATGGCACCGGCATGGCACGGCATAGCACCGGCATGGCACGGCATGGCTCGGGCATGGCACGGCATGGCACCGGCATGGCACCGGCATGGCACGGCATGGCACCGGCATGGCACCGGCATGGCACCGGCATGGCACCGGCATGGCACGGCATGGCACCGGCATGGCACGGCATGGAATGGCATGGAATGGCATGGAATGACATGGAATGGCATGGCACCGGCATGGCACCGGCATGGCACGGCATGGCACGGCATGGCACGGCATGGCACCGGCATGGCACGGCATGGCACCGGCATGGCACGGCATGGCACGGCATGGCACCGGCATGGCACGGCATGGCACGGCATGGCACCGGCATGGCACGGCATGGCACCGGCATGGCACCGGCATGGCACCGGCATGGCACGGCATGGCACCGGCATGGCACGGCATGGAATGGCATGGAATGGCATGGAATGACATGGAATGGCATGGAATGGCATGGAATGGCATGGCACGGCATGGCACGGCATGGAATGGCATGGAATGGCATGGAATGGCATGGAATGGCATGGAATGGCATGGAATGGCATGGAATGGCATGGAATGGCATGGAATGGCATGGAATGGCATAGAATGGCATGGAATGGCATGGAATGGCATGGAATGGCATGGAATGGCATGGAATGGCATGGAATGGCATGGAATGGCATGGAATGGCATGGAATGGCATGGAATGGCATGGAATGGCATGGAATGGCATGGAATGGCATGGAATGGCATGGAATGGCATGGAATGGCATGGAATGGCATGGAATGGCATGGAATGGCATGGAATAGCATGGAATGGCATGGAATGGCATGGAATGGCATGGAATGACATGGAATGGCATGGCACCGGCATGGCACGGCATGGCACGGCATGGCACCGGCATGGCACGGCATGGCACCGGCATGGCACGGCATGGCACGGCATGGCACCGGCATGGCACGGCATGGCACCGGCATGGCACGGCATGGCACCGGCATGGCACGGCATGGCACGGCATGGCACGGCATGGCACGGCATGGCACGGCATGGCACGGCATGGCACGGCATGGCACGGCATGGCACCGGCATGGCACCGGCATGGCACCGGCATAGCACGGCATGGCACCGGCATGGCACGGCATGGCACCGGCATGGCACGGCATGGCACCGGCATGGCACGGCATGGCACGGCATGGCACGGCATTGAATGGCATGGAATGGCATGGAATGGCATGGAATGGCATGGAATGGCATGGAATGGCATGGAATGGCATGGAATGGCATGGAATGGCATGGAATGGCATGGAATGGCATGGAATGGCATGGAATGGCATGGAATGGCATGGAATGGCATGGAATGGCATGGAATGGCATGGAATGGCATGGCACCGCATGGCACGGCATGGCACGGCATTGAATGGCATTGAATGGCATGGAATGGCACGGCATGGCACGGCATGGCACGGCATGGACTGGCATGGAATGGCATGGACTGGCATGGACTGGCATGGAATGGCATGGAATGGCATGGCACCGCATGGCCCGGCATGGCACGGCATGGCATGGCATGGCACCGGCATGGCACGGCATGGCACGGCATGGCACCGCATGGCCCGGCATGGCACGGCATGGCACGGCATGGCACGGCATGGCACGGCATGGCACGGCATGGAATGGCATGGAATGGCATGGCACGGCATGGCACGGCATGGCACGGCATGGCACGGCATGGCACGGCATGGAATGGCATGGAATGGCATGGAATGGCATGGAATGGCATGGAATGGCATGGAATGGCATGGAATGGCATGGAATGGCATGGAATGGCATGGAATGGCATGGAATGGCATGGAATGGCATGGAATGGCATGGAATGGCATGGAATGGCATGGAATGGCATGGAATGGCATGGAATGGCATGGAATGACATGGAATGGCATGGAATGGCATGGAATGGCATGGAATGGCATGGAATGGCATGGAATGGCATGGAATGGCATGGAATGGCATGGAATGGCATGGAATGGCATGGAATGGCATGGAATGGCATGGAATGGCATGGAATGGCATGGAATGGCATGGAATGGCATCGCACCGGCATGGCACGGCATGGCACGGCATGGCACGGCATGGCACGGCATGGCACGGCATGGCACGGCATGGCACCGGCATGGCACGGCATGGCACGGCATGGCACCGGCATGGCACGGCATGGCACCGGCATGGCACGGCATGGCACCGGCATGGCACGGCATGGCACCGGCATGGCACGGCATGGCACGGCATGGCACGGCATGGCACGGCATGGCACCGGCATGGCACGGCATGGCACCGGCATGGCACCGGCATGGCACGGCATGGCACCGGCATGGCACCGGCATGGCACCGGCATGGCACGGCATGGCACGGCATGGCACCGGCATGGCACGGCATGGCACCGGCATGGCACGGCATGGCACGGGCATGGCACGGCATGGCACCGGCATGGCACCGGCATGGCACGGCATGGCACCGGCATGGCACGGCATGGCACCGGCATGGCACGGCATGGCACCGGCATGGCACGGCATGGCACCGGCATGGCACGGCATGGCACCGGCATGGCACCGGCATGGCACGGCATGGCACGGCATGGCACGGCATTGAATGGCATGGAATGGCATGGAATGGCATGGAATGGCATGGAATGGCATGGAATGGCATGGAATGGCATGGAATGGCATGGAATGGCATGGAATGGCATGGCACCGGCATGGCACCGGCATGGCACCGGCATGGCACGGCATGGCACCGGCATGGCACCGGCATGGCACGGCATGGCACCGGCATGGCACGGCATGGCACGGCATGGCACCGGCATGGAATGGCATGGAATGGCATGGAATGGCATGGAATGGCATGGAATGGCATGGAATGGCATGGAATGGCATGGAATGGCATGGAATGGCATGGAATGGCATGGAATGGCATGGAATGGCATGGAATGGCATGGAATGGCATGGAATGGCATGGAATGGCATGGAATGGCATGGCACGGCATGGCACCGCATGGCACGGCATGGCACGGCATTGAATGGCATGGAATGGCATTGAATGGCATGGAATGGCATGGAATGGCATTGAATGGCATGGAATGGCATGGAATGGCATGGAATGGCATGGAATGGCATGGAATGGCATGGAATGGCATGGAATGGCATGGAATGGCATGGAATGGCATGGAATGGCATGGAATGGCATGGAATGGCATGGAATGGCATGGAATGGCATGGAATGGCATGGAATGGCATGGAATGGCATGGAATGGCATGGAATGGCATGGAATGGCATGGAATGGCATGGAATGGCATGGAATGGCATGGAATGGCATGGAATGGCATGGAATGGCATGGAATGGCATGGAATGGCATGGAATGGCATGGAATGGCATGGAATGGCATGGAATGGCATGGAATGGCATGGAATGGCATGGAATGGCATGGAATGGCATGGAATGGCATGGAATGGCATGGAATGGCATGGAATGGCATGGAATGGCATGGAATGGCATGGAATGGCATGGAATGGCATGGAATGGCATGGAATGGCATGGAATGGCATGGAATGGCATGGAATGGCATGGAATGGCATGGAATGGCATGGAATGACATGGAATGACATGGAATGGCATGGCACCGGCATGGCACCGGCATGGCACCGGCATGGCACCGGCATGGCACGGCATGGCACGGCATGGCACCGGCATGGCACGGCATGGCACCGGCATGGCACGGCATGGCACCGGCATGGTACGGCATGGCACGGCATGGCACCGGCATGGCACCGGCATGGCACGGCATGGCACGGCATGGCACCGGCATGGCACGGCATGGCACCGGCATGGCACGGCATGGCACCGGCATGGCACCGGCATGGCACGGCATGGCACCGGCATGGCACGGCATGGCACCGGCATGGCACGGCATGGCACGGCATGGCACGGCATGGCACGGCATGGCACCGGCATGGCACGGCATGGCACCGGCATGGCACCGGCATGGCACGGCATGGCACCGGCATGGCACGGCATGGCACCGGCATGGCACGGCATGGCACGGCATGGCACGGCATGGCACCGGCATGGCACGGCATTGAATGGCATGGAATGGCATGGAATGGCATGGAATGGCATGGAATGGCATGGAATGGCATGGAATGGCATGGAATGGCATGGAATGGCATGGAATGGCATGGAATGGCATGGAATGGCATGGAATGGCATGGAATGGCATGGAATGGCATGGAATGGCATGGAATGGCATGGAATGGCATGGAATGGCATGGAATGGCATGGAATGGCATGGAATGGCATGGAATGGCATGGAATGGCATGGAATGGCATGGAATGGCATGGAATGGCATGGAATGGCATGGAATGGCATGGAATGGCATGGAATGGCATGGAATGACATGGAATGGCATGGAATGACATGGCACCGGCATGGCACCGGCATGGCACCGGCATGGCACCGGCATGGCACCGGCATGGCACCGGCATGGCACCGGCATGGCACGGCATGGCACCGGCATGGCACGGCATGGCACCGGCATGGCACCGGCATGGCACCGGCATGGCACCGGCATGGCACCGGCATGGCACGGCATGGCACCGGCATGGCACGGCATGGCACCGGCATGGCACGGCATGGCACCGGCATGCCACGGCATGGCACCGGCATGGTACGGCATGGCACGGCATGGCACCGGCATGGCACGGCATGGCACCGGCATGGCACCGGCATGGCACCGGCATGGCACGGCATGGCACCGGCATGGCACCGGCATGGCACCGGCATGGCACCGGCATGGCACCGGCATGGCACGGCATGGCACCGGCATGGCACCGGCATGGCACGGCATGGCACCGGCATGGCACCGGCATGGCACCGGCATGGCACGGCATGGCACCGGCATGGCACCGGCATGGCACCGGCATGGCACCGGCATGGCACCGGCATGGCACGGCATGGCACGGCATGGCACCGGCATGGCACGGCATGGCACCGGCATGGCACGGCATGGCACCGGCATGGTACGGCATGGCACGGCATGGCACCGGCATGGCACGGCATGGCACCGGCATGGCACCGGCATGGCACCGGCATGGCACGGCATGGCACCGGCATGGCACGGCATGGCACCGGCATGGCACGGCATGGCACCGGCATGGCACCGGCATGGCACGGCATGGCACCGGCATGGCACGGCATGGCACCGGCATGGCACGGCATGGCACCGGCATGGCACGGCATGGCACCGGCATGGCACGGCATGGCACCGGCATGGCACCGGCATGGCACGGCATGGCACCGGCATGGCACCAGCATGGCACGGCATGGCACCGGCATGGCACGGCATGGCACGGCATGGCACGGCATGGAATGGCATGGCACGGCATGGAATGGCATGGAATGGCATGGAATGGCATGGAATGGCATGGAATGGCATGGAATGGCATGGAATGGCATGGAATGGCATGGAATGGCATGGAATGGCATGGAATGGCATGGAATGGCATGGAATGGCATGGAATGGCATGGAATGGCATGGAATGGCATGGAATGGCATGGAATGGCATGGAATGGCATGGAATGGCATGGAATGGCATGGAATGGCATGGAATGGCATGGAATGGCATGGAATGGCATGGAATGGCATGGAATGGCATGGAATGGCATGGAATGGCATGGAATGGCATGGAATGGCATGGAATGGCATGGAATGGCATGGAATGGCATGGAATGGCATGGAATGGCATGGAATGGCATGGAATGGCATGGAATGGCATGGAATGGCATGGAATGGCATGGAATGGCATGGAATGGCATGGAATGGCATGGAATGGCATGGAATGGCATGGAATGGCATGGAATGGCATGGAATGGCATGGAATGGCATGGAATGGCATGGAATGGCATGGAATGGCATGGAATGGCATGGAATGGCATGGAATGGCATGGAATGGCATGGAATGGCATGGAATGGCATGGAATGGCATGGAATGGCATGGAATGGCATGGAATGGCATGGAATGGCATGGAATGGCATGGAATGGCATGGAATGGCATGGAATGGCATGGAATGGCATGGAATGGCATGGAATGGCATGGAATGGCATGGAATGGCATGGAATGGCATGGAATGGCATGGAATGGCATGGAATGGCATGGAATGGCATGGAATGGCATGGAATGGCATGGAATGGCATGGAATGGCATGGAATGGCATGGAATGGCATGGAATGGCATGGAATGGCATGGAATGGCATGGAATGGCATGGAATGGCATGGAATGGCATGGAATGGCATGGAATGGCATGGAATGGCATGGAATGGCATGGAATGGCATGGAATGGCATGGAATGGCATGGAATGGCATGGAATGGCATGGAATGGCATGGAATGGCATGGAATGGCATGGAATGGCATGGAATGGCATGGAATGGCATGGAATGGCATGGAATGGCATGGAATGGCATCGCACCGGCATGGCACCGGCATGGCACGGCATGGCACGGCATGGCACGGCATGGCACGGCATGGCACGGCATGGCACCGGCATGGCACGGCATGGCACCGGCATGGCACGGCATGGAACCGGCATGGCACCGGCATGGCACGGCATGGCACCGGCATGGCACCGGCATGGCACGGCATGGCACCGGCATGGCACGGCATGGCACGGCATGGCACCGGCATGGAATGGCATGGAATGGCATGGAATGGCATGGAATGGCATGGAATGGCATGGAATGGCATGGAATGGCATGGAATGGCATGGAATGGCATGGAATGGCATGGAATGGCATGGAATGGCATGGAATGGCATGGAATGGCATGGCACGGCATGGCACCGCATGGCACGGCATGGCACGGCATTGAATGGCATGGAATGGCATTGAATGGCATGGAATGGCATGGAATGGCATGGAATGGCATGGAATGGCATGGAATGGCATGGAATGGCATGGAATGGCATGGAATGGCATGGAATGGCATGGAATGGCATGGAATGGCATGGAATGGCATGGAATGGCATGGAATGGCATGGAATGGCATGGAATGGCATGGAATGGCATGGAATGGCATGGAATGGCATGGAATGGCATGGAATGGCATGGAATGGCATGGAATGGCATGGAATGGCATGGAATGGCATGGAATGGCATGGAATGGCATGGAATGGCATGGAATGGCATGGAATGGCATGGAATGGCATGGAATGGCATGGAATGGCATGGAATGGCATGGAATGGCATGGAATGGCATGGAATGGCATGGAATGGCATGGAATGGCATGGAATGGCATGGAATGGCATGGAATGGCATGGAATGGCATGGAATGGCATGGAATGGCATGGAATGGCATGGAATGGCATGGAATGGCATGGAATGGCATGGAATGGCATGGAATGGCATGGAATGACATGGAATGACATGGAATGGCATGGAATGACATGGAATGGCATGGCACCGGCATGGCACCGGCATGGCACCGGCATGGCACCGGCATGGCACGGCATGGCACGGCATGGCACCGGCATGGCACGGCATGGCACCGGCATGGCACGGCATGGCACCGGCATGGTACGGCATGGCACGGCATGGCACCGGCATGGCACCGGCATGGCACGGCATGGCACGGCATGGCACCGGCATGGCACGGCATGGCACCGGCATGGCACGGCATGGCACCGGCATGGCACCGGCATGGCACGGCATGGCACCGGCATGGCACGGCATGGCACCGGCATGGCACGGCATGGCACCGGCATGGCACGGCATGGCACGGCATGGCACGGCATGGCACGGCATGGCACCGGCATGGCACGGCATGGCACCGGCATGGCACCGGCATGGCACGGCATGGCACCGGCATGGCACGGCATGGCACCGGCATGGCACGGCATGGCACGGCATGGCACGGCATGGCACCGGCATGGCACGGCATTGAATGGCATGGAATGGCATGGAATGGCATGGAATGGCATGGAATGGCATGGAATGGCATGGAATGGCATGGAATGGCATGGAATGGCATGGAATGGCATGGAATGGCATGGAATGGCATGGAATGGCATGGAATGGCATGGAATGGCATGGAATGGCATGGAATGACATGGAATGGCATGGAATGACATGGAATGGCATGGAATGACATGGAATGGCATGGCACCGGCATGGCACCGGCATGGCACCGGCATGGCACCGGCATGGCACCGGCATGGCACCGGCATGGCACCGGCATGGCACCGGCATGGCACCGGCATGGCACCGGCATGGCACGGCATGGCACCGGCATGGCACGGCATGGCACCGGCATGGCACCGGCATGGCACCGGCATGGCACCGGCATGGCACCGGCATGGCACGGCATGGCACCGGCATGGCACGGCATGGCACCGGCATGGCACGGCATGGCACCGGCATGGCACGGCATGGCACCGGCATGGTACGGCATGGCACGGCATGGCACCGGCATGGCACGGCATGGCACCGGCATGGCACCGGCATGGCACCGGCATGGCACGGCATGGCACCGGCATGGCACCGGCATGGCACCGGCATGGCACCGGCATGGCACCGGCATGGCACGGCATGGCACCGGCATGGCACCGGCATGGCACCGGCATGGCACCGGCATGGCACCGGCATGGCACCGGCATGGCACCGGCATGGCACGGCATGGCACCGGCATGGCACCGGCATGGCACGGCATGGCACCGGCATGGCACCGGCATGGCACCGGCATGGCACGGCATGGCACCGGCATGGCACCGGCATGGCACCGGCATGGCACCGGCATGGCACGGCATGGCACGGCATGGCACCGGCATGGCACGGCATGGCACCGGCATGGCACGGCATGGCACCGGCATGGTACGGCATGGCACGGCATGGCACCGGCATGGCACGGCATGGCACCGGCATGGCACGGCATGGCACCGGCATGGCACCGGCATGGCACCGGCATGGCACCGGCATGGCACCGGCATGGCACGGCATGGCACCGGCATGGCACGGCATGGCACCGGCATGGCACGGCATGGCACCGGCATGGCACCGGCATGGCACGGCATGGCACCGGCATGGCACCAGCATGGCACGGCATGGCACCAGCATGGCACGGCATGGCACCGGCATGGCACGGCATGGAATGGCATGGAATGGCATGGAATGGCATGGAATGGCATGGAATGGCATGGAATGGCATGGAATGGCATGGAATGGCATGGAATGGCATGGAATGGCATGGAATGGCATGGAATGGCATGGAATGGCATGGAATGGCATGGAATGGCATGGAATGGCATGGAATGGCATGGAATGGCATGGAATGGCATGGAATGGCATGGAATGGCATGGAATGGCATGGAATGGCATGGAATGGCATGGAATGGCATGGAATGGCATGGAATGGCATGGAATGGCATGGAATGGCATGGAATGGCATGGAATGGCATGGAATGGCATGGAATGGCATGGAATGGCATGGAATGGCATGGAATGGCATGGAATGGCATGGAATGGCATGGAATGGCATGGAATGGCATGGAATGGCATGGAATGGCATGGAATGGCATGGAATGGCATGGAATGGCATGGAATGGCATGGAATGGCATGGAATGGCATGGAATGGCATGGAATGGCATGGAATGGCATGGAATGGCATGGAATGGCATGGAATGGCATGGAATGGCATGGAATGGCATGGAATGGCATGGAATGGCATGGAATGGCATGGAATGGCATGGAATGGCATGGAATGGCATGGAATGGCATGGAATGGCATGGAATGGCATGGAATGGCATGGAATGGCATCGCACCGGCATGGCACCGGCATGGCACGGCATGGCACGGCATGGCACGGCATGGCACGGCATGGCACCGGCATGGCACGGCATGGCACCGGCATGGCACGGCATGGAACCGGCATGGCACCGGCATGGCACGGCATGGCACCGGCATGGCACGGCATGGCACCGGCATGGCACGGCATGGCACGGCATGGCACGGCATGGCACGGCATGGCACGGCATGGCACGGCATGGCACGGCATGGCACGGCATGGCACGGCATGGCACGGCATGGCACGGCATTGAATGGCATGGAATGGCATGGAATGGCATGGAATGGCATGGAATGGCATCACACCGGCATGGCACCGGCATGGCACGGCATGGCACCGGCATGGCACGGCATGGCACCGGCATGGCACGGCATGGCACCGGCATGGCACGGCATGGCACCGGCATGGCACGGCATGGCACCGGCATGGCACCGGCATGGCACGGCATGGCACCGGCATGGCACGGCATGGCACGGCATTGAATGGCATGGAATGGCATGGAATGGCATGGAATGGCATGGAATGGCATGGAATGGCATGGAATGGCATGGAATGGCATGGAATGGCATGGCACCGGCATGGCACCGGCATGGCACGGCATGGCACCGGCATGGCACGGCATGGCACCGGCATGGCACGGCATAGCACCGGCATGGCACGGCATGGCTCGGGCATGGCACGGCATGGCACCGGCATGGCACCGGCATGGCACGGCATGGCACCGGCATGGCACGGCATGGCACCGGCATGGCACGGCATGGCACCGGCATGGCACGGCATGGCACCGGCATGGCACCGGCATGGCACGGCATGGCACGGCATGGCACGGCATTGAATGGCATGGAATGGCATGGAATGGCATGGAATGGCATGGAATGGCATGGCACCGGCATGGCACCGGCATGGCACGGCATGGCACCGGCATGGCACGGCATGGCACCGGCATGGCACCGGCATGGCACGGCATGGCACCGGCATGGCACGGCATGGCACCGGCATGGCACGGCATGGCACGGCATGGCACCGGCATGGCACGGCATGGCACGGCATGGCACCGGCATGGCACGGCATGGCACCGGCATGGCACCGGCATGGCACCGGCATGGCACGGCATGGCACCGGCATGGCACGGCATGGAATGGCATGGAATGGCATGGAATGACATGGAATGGCATGGCACCGGCATGGCACCGGCATGGCACGGCATGGCACGGCATGGCACGGCATGGCACCGGCATGGCACGGCATGGCACCGGCATGGCACGGCATGGCACCGGCATGGCACGGCATGGCACCGCATTGAGTGGCATGGAATGGCATGGAATGGCATGGAATGGCATGGCACGGCATGGCACGGCATGGAATGGCATGGAATGGCATGGAATGGCATGGAATGGCATGGAATGGCATGGAATGGCATGGAATGGCATGGAATGGCATGGAATGGCATGGAATGGCATGGAATGGCATGGAATGGCATGGAATGGCATGGAATGGCATGGAATGGCATGGAATGGCATGGAATGGCATGGAATGGAATGGAATGGCATGGAATGGCATGGAATGGCATGGAATGGCATGGAATGGCATGGAATGGCATGGAATGGCATGGAATGGCATGGAATGGCATGGAATGGCATGGAATGGCATGGAATGGCATGGAATGGCATGGAATGGCATGGAATGGCATGGAATGGCATCGCACCGGCATGGCACCGGCATGGCACGGCATGGCACGGCATGGCACGGCATGGCACGGCATGGCACGGCATGGCACGGCATGGCACCGGCATGGCACGGCATGGCACCGGCATGGCACGGCATGGAACCGGCATGGCACCGGCATGGCACGGCATGGCACCGGCATGGCACGGCATGGCACCGGCATGGCACGGCATGGCACCGGCATGGCACGGCATGGCACGGCATGGCACGGCATGGCACGGCATGGCACGGCATGGCACGGCATTGAATGGCATGGAATGGCATGGAATGGCATGGAATGGCATGGAATGGCATGGAATGGCATGGAATGGCATGGAATGGCATCGCACCGGCATGGCACCGGCATGGCACGGCATGGCACCGGCATGGCACGGCATGGCACCGGCATGGCACGGCATGGCACCGGCATGGCACGGCATGGCACCGGCATGGCACGGCATGGCACCGGCATGGCACCGGCATGGCACGGCATGGCACCGGCATGGCACGGCATGGCACGGCATTGAATGGCATGGAATGGCATGGAATGGCATGGAATGGCATGGAATGGCATGGAATGGCATGGAATGGCATGGAATGGCATGGAATGGCATGGAATGGCATGGAATGGCATGGCACCGGCATGGCACCGGCATGGCACCGGCATGGCACGGCATGGCACCGGCATGGCACGGCATGGCACCGGCATGGCACGGCATAGCACCGGCATGGCACGGCATGGCTCGGGCATGGCACGGCATGGCACCGGCATGGCACCGGCATGGCACGGCATGGCACCGGCATGGCACGGCATGGCACCGGCATGGCACCGGCATGGCACGGCATGGCACCGGCATGGCACGGCATGGCACCGGCATGGCACGGCATGGCACCGGCATGGCACGGCATGGCACCGGCATGGCACCGGCATGGCACGGCATGGCACCGGCATGGCACGGCATGGCACGGCATTGAATGGCATGGAATGGCATGGAATGGCATGGAATGGCATGGAATGGCATGGAATGGCATGGAATGGCATGGAATGGCATGGAATGGCATGGCACCGGCATGGCACCGGCATGGCACGGCATGGCACCGGCATGGCACGGCATGGCACCGGCATGGCACGGCATAGCACCGGCATGGCACGGCATGGCTCGGGCATGGCACGGCATGGCACCGGCATGGCACCGGCATGGCACCGGCATGGCACGGCATGGCACCGGCATGGCACGGCATGGCACCGGCATGGCACGGCATGGCACCGGCATGGCACGGCATGGCACCGGCATGGCACCGGCATGGCACGGCATGGCACGGCATGGCACGGCATTGAATGGCATGGAATGGCATGGAATGGCATGGAATGGCATGGAATGGCATGGCACCGGCATGGCACCGGCATGGCACGGCATGGCACCGGCATGGCACGGCATGGCACGGCATGGCACCGGCATGGCACGGCATGGCACGGCATGGCACCGGCATGGCACGGCATGGCACCGGCATGGCACCGGCATGGCACCGGCATGGCACGGCATGGCACCGGCATGGCACGGCATGGAATGGCATGGAATGGCATGGAATGACATGGAATGGCATGGCACCGGCATGGCACCGGCATGGCACGGCATGGCACGGCATGGCACCGGCATGGCACGGCATGGCACGGCATGGCACCGGCATGGCACGGCATGGCACCGGCATGGCACCGGCATGGCACCGGCATGGCACGGCATGGCACCGGCATGGCACGGCATGGAATGGCATGGAATGGCATGGAATGACATGGAATGGCATGGAATGGCATGGAATGGCATGGCACGGCATGGCACGGCATGGAATGGCATGGAATGGCATGGAATGGCATGGAATGGCATGGAATGGCATGGAATGGCATGGAATGGCATAGAATGGCATGGAATGGCATGGAATGGCATGGAATGGCATGGAATGGCATGGAATGGCATGGAATGGCATGGAATGGCATGGAATGGCATGGAATGGCATGGAATGGCATGGAATGGCATGGAATGGCATGGAATGGCATGGAATGGCATGGAATGGCATGGAATAGCATGGAATGGCATGGAATGGCATGGAATGGCATGGAATGACATGGAATGGCATGGCACCGGCATGGCACGGCATGGCACGGCATGGCACCGGCATGGCACGGCATGGCACCGGCATGGCACGGCATGGCACCGGCATGGCACGGCATGGCACGGCATGGCACGGCATGGCACGGCATGGCACGGCATGGCACGGCATGGCACGGCATGGCACCGGCATGGCACCGGCATGGCACCGGCATAGCACGGCATGGCACCGGCATGGCACGGCATGGCACCGGCATGGCACGGCATGGCACCGGCATGGCACGGCATGGCACGGCATGGCACGGCATTGAATGGCATGGAATGGCATGGAATGGCATGGAATGGCATGGAATGGCATGGAATGGCATGGAATGGCATGGAATGGCATGGAATGGCATGGAATGGCATGGAATGGCATGGAATGGCATGGAATGGCATGGAATGGCATGGAATGGCATGGAATGGCATGGCACCGCATGGCACGGCATGGCACGGCATTGAATGGCATTGAATGGCATGGAATGGCACGGCATGGCACGGCATGGCACGGCATGGCACGGCATGGCACGGCATGGCACGGCATGGCACGGCATGGCACCGCATTGAGTGGCATGGAATGGCATGGAATGGCATGGACTGGCATGGAATGGCATGGACTGGCATGGACTGGCATGGAATGGCATGGAATGGCATGGCACCGCA
Source organism: Cryptus armator (assembly GCA_963971235.1). Lineage (NCBI taxonomy): Eukaryota > Metazoa > Arthropoda > Insecta > Hymenoptera > Ichneumonidae > Cryptus > Cryptus armator. The sequence goes on along the minus strand of CAXARG010000090.1, from coordinate 216,651 downwards.
TGGCCCGGCATGGCACGGCATGGCATGGCATGGCACCGGCATGGCACGGCATGGCACGGCATGGCACCGGCATGGCACGGCATGGCACGGCATGGCACGGCATGGCACGGCATGGCACGGCATGGCACGGCATGGAATGGCATGGAATGGCATGGAATGGCATGGAATGGCATGGAATGGCATGGAATGGCATGGAATGGCATGGAATGGCATGGAATGGCATGGAATGGCATGGAATGGCATGGAATGGCATGGAATGGCATGGAATGGCATGGAATGGCATGGAATGACATGGAATGGCATGGAATGGCATGGAATGGCATGGAATGGCATGGAATGGCATGGAATGGCATGGAATGGCATGGAATGGCATGGAATGGCATGGAATGGCATGGAATGGCATGGAATGGCATGGAATGGCATGGAATGGCATGGAATGGCATGGAATGGCATGGAATGGCATGGAATGGCATGGAATGGCATCGCACCGGCATGGCACCGGCATGGCACGGCATGGCACGGCATGGCACGGCATGGCACGGCATGGCACGGCATGGCACGGCATGGCACCGGCATGGCACGGCATGGCACCGGCATGGCACGGCATGGAACCGGCATGGCACCGGCATGGCACGGCATGGCACCGGCATGGCACCGGCATGGCACGGCATGGCACCGGCATGGCACGGCATGGCACGGCATGGCACCGGCATGGAATGGCATGGAATGGCATGGAATGGCATGGAATGGCATGGAATGGCATGGAATGGCATGGAATGGCATGGAATGGCATGGAATGGCATGGAATGGCATGGAATGGCATGGAATGGCATGGAATGGCATGGAATGGCATGGAATGGCATGGAATGGCATGGCACGGCATGGCACCGCATGGCACGGCATGGCACGGCATTGAATGGCATGGAATGGCATTGAATGGCATGGAATGGCATGGAATGGCATGGAATGGCATGGAATGGCATGGAATGGCATGGAATGGCATGGAATGGCATGGAATGGCATGGAATGGCATGGAATGGCATGGAATGGCATGGAATGGCATGGAATGGCATGGAATGGCATGGAATGGCATGGAATGGCATGGAATGGCATGGAATGGCATGGAATGGCATGGAATGGCATGGAATGGCATGGAATGGCATGGAATGGCATGGAATGGCATGGAATGGCATGGAATGGCATGGAATGGCATGGAATGGCATGGAATGGCATGGAATGGCATGGAATGGCATGGAATGGCATGGAATGGCATGGAATGGCATGGAATGGCATGGAATGGCATGGAATGGCATGGAATGGCATGGAATGGCATGGAATGGCATGGAATGGCATGGAATGGCATGGAATGGCATGGAATGGCATGGAATGGCATGGAATGGCATGGAATGGCATGGAATGGCATGGAATGGCATGGAATGGCATGGAATGGCATGGAATGGCATGGAATGGCATGGAATGGCATGGAATGGCATGGAATGGCATGGAATGGCATGGAATGGCATGGAATGGCATGGAATGGCATGGAATGACATGGAATGACATGGAATGGCATGGAATGACATGGAATGGCATGGCACCGGCATGGCACCGGCATGGCACCGGCATGGCACCGGCATGGCACGGCATGGCACGGCATGGCACCGGCATGGCACGGCATGGCACCGGCATGGCACGGCATGGCACCGGCATGGTACGGCATGGCACGGCATGGCACCGGCATGGCACCGGCATGGCACGGCATGGCACGGCATGGCACCGGCATGGCACGGCATGGCACCGGCATGGCACGGCATGGCACCGGCATGGCACCGGCATGGCACGGCATGGCACCGGCATGGCACGGCATGGCACCGGCATGGCACGGCATGGCACCGGCATGGCACGGCATGGCACGGCATGGCACGGCATGGCACGGCATGGCACCGGCATGGCACGGCATGGCACCGGCATGGCACCGGCATGGCACGGCATGGCACCGGCATGGCACGGCATGGCACCGGCATGGCACGGCATGGCACGGCATGGCACGGCATGGCACCGGCATGGCACGGCATTGAATGGCATGGAATGGCATGGAATGGCATGGAATGGCATGGAATGGCATGGAATGGCATGGAATGGCATGGAATGGCATGGAATGGCATGGAATGGCATGGAATGGCATGGAATGGCATGGAATGGCATGGAATGGCATGGAATGGCATGGAATGGCATGGAATGGCATGGAATGGCATGGAATGGCATGGAATGGCATGGAATGACATGGAATGGCATGGAATGACATGGAATGGCATGGCACCGGCATGGCACCGGCATGGCACCGGCATGGCACCGGCATGGCACCGGCATGGCACCGGCATGGCACCGGCATGGCACCGGCATGGCACCGGCATGGCACCGGCATGGCACGGCATGGCACCGGCATGGCACGGCATGGCACCGGCATGGCACGGCATGGCACCGGCATGGCACCGGCATGGCACCGGCATGGCACCGGCATGGCACCGGCATGGCACGGCATGGCACCGGCATGGCACGGCATGGCACCGGCATGGCACGGCATGGCACCGGCATGGCACGGCATGGCACCGGCATGGTACGGCATGGCACGGCATGGCACCGGCATGGCACGGCATGGCACCGGCATGGCACCGGCATGGCACCGGCATGGCACGGCATGGCACGGCATGGCACCGGCATGGCACGGCATGGCACCGGCATGGCACCGGCATGGCACGGCATGGCACCGGCATGGCACCGGCATGGCACCGGCATGGCACCGGCATGGCACCGGCATGGCACCGGCATGGCACGGCATGGCACCGGCATGGCACCGGCATGGCACCGGCATGGCACGGCATGGCACCGGCATGGCACCGGCATGGCACCGGCATGGCACGGCATGGCACCGGCATGGCACCGGCATGGCACCGGCATGGCACCGGCATGGCACCGGCATGGCACCGGCATGGCACGGCATGGCACCGGCATGGCACCGGCATGGCACCGGCATGGCACCGGCATGGCACGGCATGGCACGGCATGGCACCGGCATGGCACGGCATGGCACCGGCATGGCACGGCATGGCACCGGCATGGTACGGCATGGCACGGCATGGCACCGGCATGGCACGGCATGGCACCGGCATGGCACCGGCATGGCACCGGCATGGCACCGGCATGGCACCGGCATGGCACCGGCATGGCACGGCATGGCACCGGCATGGCACGGCATGGCACCGGCATGGCACGGCATGGCACCGGCATGGCACCGGCATGGCACGGCATGGCACCGGCATGGCACCAGCATGGCACGGCATGGCACCGGCATGGCACGGCATGGCACGGCATGGCACGGCATGGAATGGCATGGAATGGCATGGAATGGCATGGAATGGCATGGAATGGCATGGAATGGCATGGAATGGCATGGAATGGCATGGAATGGCATGGAATGGCATGGAATGGCATGGAATGGCATGGAATGGCATGGAATGGCATGGAATGGCATGGAATGGCATGGAATGGCATGGAATGGCATGGAATGGCATGGAATGACATGGAATGACATGGAATGGCATGGAATGACATGGAATGGCATGGCACCGGCATGGCACCGGCATGGCACCGGCATGGCACCGGCATGGCACGGCATGGCACGGCATGGCACCGGCATGGCACGGCATGGCACCGGCATGGCACGGCATGGCACCGGCATGGTACGGCATGGCACGGCATGGCACCGGCATGGCACCGGCATGGCACGGCATGGCACGGCATGGCACCGGCATGGCACGGCATGGCACCGGCATGGCACGGCATGGCACCGGCATGGCACCGGCATGGCACGGCATGGCACCGGCATGGCACGGCATGGCACCGGCATGGCACGGCATGGCACCGGCATGGCACGGCATGGCACGGCATGGCACGGCATGGCACGGCATGGCACCGGCATGGCACGGCATGGCACCGGCATGGCACCGGCATGGCACCGGCATGGCACGGCATGGCACCGGCATGGCACGGCATGGCACCGGCATGGCACGGCATGGCACGGCATGGCACGGCATGGCACCGGCATGGCACGGCATTGAATGGCATGGAATGGCATGGAATGGCATGGAATGGCATGGAATGGCATGGAATGGCATGGAATGGCATGGAATGGCATGGAATGGCATGGAATGGCATGGAATGGCATGGAATGGCATGGAATGGCATGGAATGGCATGGAATGGCATGGAATGGCATGGAATGGCATGGAATGGCATGGAATGACATGGAATGGCATGGCACCGGCATGGCACCGGCATGGCACCGGCATGGCACCGGCATGGCACCGGCATGGCACCGGCATGGCACCGGCATGGCACCGGCATGGCACCGGCATGGCACCGGCATGGCACCGGCATGGCACCGGCATGGCACGGCATGGCACCGGCATGGCACGGCATGGCACCGGCATGGCACGGCATGGCACCGGCATGGCACCGGCATGGCACCGGCATGGCACCGGCATGGCACCGGCATGGCACCGGCATGGCACGGCATGGCACCGGCATGGCACCGGCATGGCACCGGCATGGCACCGGCATGGCACCGGCATGGCACGGCATGGCACCGGCATGGCACCGGCATGGCACGGCATGGCACCGGCATGGCACCGGCATGGCACCGGCATGGCACGGCATGGCACCGGCATGGCACCGGCATGGCACCGGCATGGCACCGGCATGGCACGGCATGGCACGGCATGGCACCGGCATGGCACGGCATGGCACCGGCATGGCACGGCATGGCACCGGCATGGTACGGCATGGCACGGCATGGCACCGGCATGGCACGGCATGGCACCGGCATGGCACCGGCATGGCACCGGCATGGCACCGGCATGGCACCGGCATGGCACGGCATGGCACCGGCATGGCACGGCATGGCACCGGCATGGCACGGCATGGCACGGCATGGCACGGCATGGAATGGCATGGAATGGCATGGAATGGCATGGAATGGCATGGAATGGCATGGAATGGCATGGAATGGCATGGAATGGCATGGAATGGCATGGAATGGCATGGAATGGCATGGAATGGCATGGAATGGCATGGAATGGCATGGAATGGCATGGAATGGCATGGAATGGCATGGAATGGCATGGAATGGCATGGAATGGCATGGAATGGCATGGAATGGCATGGAATGGCATGGAATGGCATGGAATGGCATGGAATGGCATGGAATGGCATGGAATGGCATGGAATGGCATGGAATGGCATGGAATGGCATGGAATGGCATGGAATGGCATGGAATGGCATGGAATGGCATGGAATGGCATGGAATGGCATGGAATGGCATGGAATGGCATGGAATGGCATGGAATGGCATGGAATGGCATGGAATGGCATGGAATGGCATGGAATGGCATGGAATGGCATGGAATGGCATGGAATGGCATGGAATGGCATGGAATGGCATGGAATGGCATGGAATGGCATGGAATGGCATGGAATGGCATGGAATGGCATGGAATGGCATGGAATGGCATGGAATGGCATGGAATGGCATGGAATGGCATGGAATGGCATGGAATGGCATGGAATGGCATGGAATGGCATGGAATGGCATGGAATGGCATGGAATGGCATGGAATGGCATGGAATGGCATGGAATGGCATGGAATGGCATGGAATGGCATGGAATGGCATGGAATGGCATGGAATGGCATGGAATGGCATGGAATGGCATGGAATGGCATGGAATGGCATGGAATGGCATGGAATGGCATGGAATGGCATGGAATGGCATGGAATGGCATCGCACCGGCATGGCACCGGCATGGCACGGCATGGCACCGGCATGGCACGGCATGGCACGGCATGGCACGGCATGGCACGGCATGGCACGGCATGGCACGGCATGGCACCGGCATGGCACGGCATGGCACCGGCATGGCACGGCATGGAACCGGCATGGCACCGGCATGGCACGGCATGGCACCGGCATGGCACGGCATGGCACCGGCATGGCACGGCATGGCACGGCATGGCACGGCATGGCACGGCATGGCACGGCATGGCACGGCATGGCACGGCATGGCACGGCATGGCACGGCATTGAATGGCATGGAATGGCATGGAATGGCATGGAATGGCATGGAATGGCATCGCACCGGCATGGCACCGGCATGGCACGGCATGGCACCGGCATGGCACGGCATGGCACCGGCATGGCACGGCATGGCACCGGCATGGCACGGCATGGCACCGGCATGGCACGGCATGGCACCGGCATGGCACGGCATGGCACCGGCATGGCACCGGCATGGCACGGCATGGCACCGGCATGGCACGGCATGGCACGGCATTGAATGGCATGGAATGGCATGGAATGGCATGGAATGGCATGGAATGGCATGGAATGGCATGGAATGGCATGGAATGGCATGGAATGGCATGGCACCGGCATGGCACCGGCATGGCACGGCATGGCACCGGCATGGCACGGCATGGCACCGGCATGGCACCGGCATGGCACGGCATGGCACGGCATGGCACGGCATTGAATGGCATGGAATGGCATGGAATGGCATGGAATGGCATGGAATGGCATGGCACCGGCATGGCACCGGCATGGCACGGCATGGCACCGGCATGGCACGGCATGGCACGGCATGGCACCGGCATGGCACGGCATGGCACGGCATGGCACCGGCATGGCACGGCATGGCACCGGCATGGCACCGGCATGGCACCGGCATGGCACGGCATGGCACCGGCATGGCACGGCATGGAATGGCATGGAATGGCATGGAATGACATGGAATGGCATGGCACCGGCATGGCACCGGCATGGCACGGCATGGCACGGCATGGCACGGCATGGCACCGGCATGGCACGGCATGGCACCGGCATGGCACGGCATGGCACCGGCATGGCACGGCATGGCACCGCATTGAGTGGCATGGAATGGCATGGAATGGCATGGAATGGCATGGCACGGCATGGCACGGCATGGAATGGCATGGAATGGCATGGAATGGCATGGAATGGCATGGAATGGCATGGAATGGCATGGAATGGCATGGAATGGCATGGAATGGCATGGAATGGCATGGAATGGCATGGAATGGCATGGAATGGCATGGAATGGCATGGAATGGCATGGAATGGCATGGAATGGCATGGAATGGAATGGAATGGCATGGAATGGCATGGAATGGCATGGAATGGCATGGAATGGCATGGAATGGCATGGAATGGCATGGAATGGCATGGAATGGCATGGAATGGCATGGAATGGCATGGAATGGCATGGAATGGCATGGAATGGCATGGAATGGCATGGAATGGCATCGCACCGGCATGGCACCGGCATGGCACGGCATGGCACGGCATGGCACGGCATGGCACGGCATGGCACGGCATGGCACGGCATGGCACGGCATGGCACCGGCATGGCACGGCATGGCACCGGCATGGCACGGCATGGAACCGGCATGGCACCGGCATGGCACGGCATGGCACCGGCATGGCACGGCATGGCACCGGCATGGCACGGCATGGCACCGGCATGGCACGGCATGGCACGGCATGGCACGGCATGGCACGGCATGGCACGGCATGGCACGGCATGGCACGGCATGGCACGGCATTGAATGGCATGGAATGGCATGGAATGGCATGGAATGGCATGGAATGGCATGGAATGGCATGGAATGGCATGGAATGGCATGGAATGGCATGGAATGGCATGGAATGGCATCGCACCGGCATGGCACCGGCATGGCACGGCATGGCACCGGCATGGCACGGCATGGCACCGGCATGGCACGGCATGGCACCGGCATGGCACGGCATGGCACCGGCATGGCACGGCATGGCACCGGCATGGCACCGGCATGGCACGGCATGGCACCGGCATGGCACGGCATGGCACGGCATTGAATGGCATGGAATGGCATGGAATGGCATGGAATGGCATGGAATGGCATGGAATGGCATGGAATGGCATGGAATGGCATGGAATGGCATGGAATGGCATGGAATGGCATGGAATGGCATGGCACCGGCATGGCACCGGCATGGCACGGCATGGCACCGGCATGGCACGGCATGGCACCGGCATGGCACGGCATAGCACCGGCATGGCACGGCATGGCTCGGGCATGGCACGGCATGGCACCGGCATGGCACCGGCATGGCACGGCATGGCACCGGCATGGCACGGCATGGCACCGGCATGGCACCGGCATGGCACGGCATGGCACCGGCATGGCACGGCATGGCACCGGCATGGCACGGCATGGCACCGGCATGGCACGGCATGGCACCGGCATGGCACCGGCATGGCACGGCATGGCACCGGCATGGCACGGCATGGCACGGCATTGAATGGCATGGAATGGCATGGAATGGCATGGAATGGCATGGAATGGCATGGAATGGCATGGAATGGCATGGAATGGCATGGAATGGCATGGCACCGGCATGGCACCGGCATGGCACGGCATGGCACCGGCATGGCACGGCATGGCACCGGCATGGCACGGCATAGCACCGGCATGGCACGGCATGGCTCGGGCATGGCACGGCATGGCACCGGCATGGCACCGGCATGGCACGGCATGGCACCGGCATGGCACGGCATGGCACCGGCATGGCACGGCATGGCACCGGCATGGCACGGCATGGCACCGGCATGGCACCGGCATGGCACGGCATGGCACGGCATGGCACGGCATTGAATGGCATGGAATGGCATGGAATGGCATGGAATGGCATGGAATGGCATGGAATGGCATGGAATGGCATGGCACCGGCATGGCACCGGCATGGCACGGCATGGCACCGGCATGGCACGGCATGGCACGGCATGGCACCGGCATGGCACGGCATGGCACGGCATGGCACCGGCATGGCACGGCATGGCACCGGCATGGCACCGGCATGGCACCGGCATGGCACGGCATGGCACCGGCATGGCACGGCATGGAATGGCATGGAATGGCATGGAATGACATGGAATGGCATGGCACCGGCATGGCACCGGCATGGCACGGCATGGCACGGCATGGCACCGGCATGGCACGGCATGGCACGGCATGGCACCGGCATGGCACGGCATGGCACCGGCATGGCACCGGCATGGCACCGGCATGGCACGGCATGGCACCGGCATGGCACGGCATGGAATGGCATGGAATGGCATGGAATGACATGGAATGGCATGGAATGGCATGGAATGGCATGGCACGGCATGGCACGGCATGGAATGGCATGGAATGGCATGGAATGGCATGGAATGGCATGGAATGGCATGGAATGGCATGGAATGGCATGGAATGGCATGGAATGGCATGGAATGGCATGGAATGGCATGGAATGGCATGGAATGGCATGGAATGGCATGGAATGGCATGGAATGGCATGGAATGGCATGGAATGGCATGGAATGGCATGGAATGGCATGGAATGGCATGGAATGGCATGGAATGGCATGGAATGGCATGGAATGGCATGGAATGGCATGGAATGGCATGGAATGGCATGGAATGGCATGGAATAGCATGGAATGGCATGGAATGGCATGGAATGGCATGGAATGACATGGAATGGCATGGCACCGGCATGGCACGGCATGGCACGGCATGGCACCGGCATGGCACGGCATGGCACCGGCATGGCACGGCATGGCACCGGCATGGCACGGCATGGCACGGCATGGCACGGCATGGCACGGCATGGCACGGCATGGCACGGCATGGCACCGGCATGGCACCGGCATGGCACCGGCATAGCACGGCATGGCACCGGCATGGCACGGCATGGCACCGGCATGGCACGGCATGGCACCGGCATGGCACGGCATGGCACGGCATGGCACGGCATTGAATGGCATGGAATGGCATGGAATGGCATGGAATGGCATGGAATGGCATGGAATGGCATGGAATGGCATGGAATGGCATGGAATGGCATGGAATGGCATGGAATGGCATGGAATGGCATGGCACCGCATGGCACGGCATGGCACGGCATTGAATGGCATTGAATGGCATGGAATGGCACGGCATGGCACGGCATGGCACGGCATGGCACGGCATGGCACGGCATGGCACGGCATGGCACGGCATGGCACGGCATGGCACCGCATTGAGTGGCATGGAATGGCATGGAATGGCATGGACTGGCATGGAATGGCATGGACTGGCATGGACTGGCATGGAATGGCATGGAATGGCATGGCACCGCATGGCCCGGCATGGCACGGCATGGCATGGCATGGCACCGGCATGGCACGGCATGGCACGGCATGGCACCGGCATGGCACGGCATGGCACGGCATGGCACGGCATGGCACGGCATGGCACGGCATGGCACGGCATGGAATGGCATGGAATGGCATGGAATGGCATGGAATGGCATGGAATGGCATGGAATGGCATGGAATGGCATGGAATGGCATGGAATGGCATGGAATGGCATGGAATGGCATGGAATGGCATGGAATGGCATGGAATGGCATGGAATGGCATGGAATGGCATGGCACCGGCATGGCACCGGCATGGCACGGCATGGCACCGGCATGGCACGGCATGGCACCGGCATGGCACGGCATAGCACCGGCATGGCACGGCATGGCTCGGGCATGGCACGGCATGGCACCGGCATGGCACCGGCATGGCACGGCATGGCACCGGCATGGCACGGCATGGCACCGGCATGGCACGGCATGGCACCGGCATGGCACGGCATGGCACCGGCATGGCACCGGCATGGCACGGCATGGCACGGCATGGCACGGCATTGAATGGCATGGAATGGCATGGAATGGCATGGAATGGCATGGAATGGCATGGAATGGCATGGAATGGCATGGCACCGGCATGGCACCGGCATGGCACGGCATGGCACCGGCATGGCACGGCATGGCACGGCATGGCACCGGCATGGCACGGCATGGCACGGCATGGCACCGGCATGGCACGGCATGGCACCGGCATGGCACCGGCATGGCACCGGCATGGCACGGCATGGCACCGGCATGGCACGGCATGGAATGGCATGGAATGGCATGGAATGACATGGAATGGCATGGCACCGGCATGGCACCGGCATGGCACGGCATGGCACGGCATGGCACCGGCATGGCACGGCATGGCACGGCATGGCACCGGCATGGCACGGCATGGCACCGGCATGGCACCGGCATGGCACCGGCATGGCACGGCATGGCACCGGCATGGCACGGCATGGAATGGCATGGAATGGCATGGAATGACATGGAATGGCATGGAATGGCATGGAATGGCATGGCACGGCATGGCACGGCATGGAATGGCATGGAATGGCATGGAATGGCATGGAATGGCATGGAATGGCATGGAATGGCATGGAATGGCATAGAATGGCATGGAATGGCATGGAATGGCATGGAATGGCATGGAATGGCATGGAATGGCATGGAATGGCATGGAATGGCATGGAATGGCATGGAATGGCATGGAATGGCATGGAATGGCATGGAATGGCATGGAATGGCATGGAATGGCATGGAATGGCATGGAATGGCATGGAATGGCATGGAATGGCATGGAATGGCATGGAATAGCATGGAATGGCATGGAATGGCATGGAATGGCATGGAATGACATGGAATGGCATGGCACCGGCATGGCACGGCATGGCACGGCATGGCACCGGCATGGCACGGCATGGCACCGGCATGGCACGGCATGGCACCGGCATGGCACGGCATGGCACGGCATGGCACGGCATGGCACGGCATGGCACGGCATGGCACGGCATGGCACGGCATGGCACCGGCATGGCACCGGCATGGCACCGGCATAGCACGGCATGGCACCGGCATGGCACGGCATGGCACCGGCATGGCACGGCATGGCACCGGCATGGCACGGCATGGCACGGCATGGCACGGCATTGAATGGCATGGAATGGCATGGAATGGCATGGAATGGCATGGAATGGCATGGAATGGCATGGAATGGCATGGAATGGCATGGAATGGCATGGAATGGCATGGAATGGCATGGAATGGCATGGCACCGCATGGCACGGCATGGCACGGCATTGAATGGCATTGAATGGCATGGAATGGCACGGCATGGCACGGCATGGCACGGCATGGCACGGCATGGCACGGCATGGCACGGCATGGCACGGCATGGCACCGCATTGAGTGGCATGGAATGGCATGGAATGGCATGGACTGGCATGGAATGGCATGGACTGGCATGGACTGGCATGGAATGGCATGGAATGGCATGGCACCGCATGGCCCGGCATGGCACGGCATGGCATGGCATGGCACCGGCATGGCACGGCATGGCACGGCATGGCACCGGCATGGCACGGCATGGCACGGCATGGCACGGCATGGCACGGCATGGCACGGCATGGCACGGCATGGAATGGCATGGAATGGCATGGAATGGCATGGAATGGCATGGAATGGCATGGAATGGCATGGAATGGCATGGAATGGCATGGAATGGCATGGAATGGCATGGAATGGCATGGAATGGCATGGAATGGCATGGAATGGCATGGAATGGCATGGAATGGCATGGAATGGCATGGAATGGCATGGAATGGCATGGAATGACATGGAATGGCATGGAATGGCATGGAATGGCATGGAATGGCATGGAATGGCATGGAATGGCATGGAATGGCATGGAATGGCATGGAATGGCATGGAATGGCATGGAATGGCATGGAATGGCATGGAATGGCATGGAATGGCATGGAATGGCATGGAATGGCATGGAATGGCATGGAATGGCATGGAATGGCATGGAATGGCATGGAATGGCATGGAATGGCATGGAATGGCATGGAATGGCATGGAATGGCATGGAATGGCATGGAATGGCATGGAATGGCATGGAATGGCATGGAATGGCATCGCACCGGCATGGCACGGCATGGCACGGCATGGCACGGCATGGCACGGCATGGCACGGCATGGCACGGCATGGCACGGCATGGCACCGGCATGGCACGGCATGGCACGGCATGGCACCGGCATGGCACGGCATGGCACCGGCATGGCACGGCATGGCACCGGCATGGCACGGCATGGCACCGGCATGGCACGGCATGGCACGGCATGGCACGGCATGGCACGGCATGGCACGGCATGGCACCGGCATGGCACGGCATGGCACCGGCATGGCACCGGCATGGCACGGCATGGCACCGGCATGGCACCGGCATGGCACCGGCATGGCACGGCATGGCACGGCATGGCACCGGCATGGCACGGCATGGCACCGGCATGGCACGGCATGGCACGGGCATGGCACGGCATGGCACCGGCATGGCACCGGCATGGCACGGCATGGCACCGGCATGGCACCGGCATGGCACCGGCATGGCACGGCATGGCACCGGCATGGCACGGCATGGAATGGCATGGAATGGCATGGAATGACATGGAATGGCATGGCACCGGCATGGCACCGGCATGGCACGGCATGGCACGGCATGGCACGGCATGGCACCGGCATGGCACGGCATGGCACCGGCATGGCACGGCATGGCACCGGCATGGCACGGCATGGCACCGCATTGAGTGGCATGGAATGGCATGGAATGGCATGGAATGGCATGGCACGGCATGGCACGGCATGGAATGGCATGGAATGGCATGGAATGGCATGGAATGGCATGGAATGGCATGGAATGGCATGGAATGGCATGGAATGGCATGGAATGGCATGGAATGGCATGGAATGGCATGGAATGGCATGGAATGGCATGGAATGGCATGGAATGGAATGGAATGGCATGGAATGGCATGGAATGGCATGGAATGGCATGGAATGGCATGGAATGGCATGGAATGGCATGGAATGGCATGGAATGGCATGGAATGGCATGGAATGGCATGGAATGGCATCGCACCGGCATGGCACCGGCATGGCACGGCATGGCACGGCATGGCACGGCATGGCACGGCATGGCACGGCATGGCACGGCATGGCACGGCATGGCACCGGCATGGCACGGCATGGCACCGGCATGGCACGGCATGGAACCGGCATGGCACCGGCATGGCACGGCATGGCACCGGCATGGCACGGCATGGCACCGGCATGGCACGGCATGGCACGGCATGGCACGGCATGGCACGGCATGGCACGGCATGGCACGGCATGGCACGGCATTGAATGGCATGGAATGGCATGGAATGGCATGGAATGGCATGGAATGGCATGGAATGGCATCGCACCGGCATGGCACCGGCATGGCACGGCATGGCACCGGCATGGCACGGCATGGCACCGGCATGGCACGGCATGGCACCGGCATGGCACGGCATGGCACCGGCATGGCACGGCATGGCACCGGCATGGCACGGCATGGCACCGGCATGGCACGGCATGGCACCGGCATGGCACCGGCATGGCACGGCATGGCACCGGCATGGCACGGCATGGCACGGCATTGAATGGCATGGAATGGCATGGAATGGCATGGAATGGCATGGAATGGCATGGAATGGCATGGAATGGCATGGAATGGCATGGAATGGCATGGAATGGCATGGAATGGCATGGCACCGGCATGGCACCGGCATGGCACGGCATGGCACCGGCATGGCACGGCATGGCACCGGCATGGCACGGCATGGCACCGGCATGGCACGGCATAGCACCGGCATGGCACGGCATGGCTCGGGCATGGCACGGCATGGCACCGGCATGGCACCGGCATGGCACGGCATGGCACCGGCATGGCACGGCATGGCACCGGCATGGCACGGCATGGCACCGGCATGGCACGGCATGGCACCGGCATGGCACCGGCATGGCACGGCATGGCACGGCATGGCACGGCATTGAATGGCATGGAATGGCATGGAATGGCATGGAATGGCATGGAATGGCATGGCACCGGCATGGCACCGGCATGGCACGGCATGGCACCGGCATGGCACGGCATGGCACGGCATGGCACCGGCATGGCACGGCATGGCACGGCATGGCACCGGCATGGCACGGCATGGCACCGGCATGGCACCGGCATGGCACCGGCATGGCACGGCATGGCACCGGCATGGCACGGCATGGAATGGCATGGAATGGCATGGAATGACATGGAATGGCATGGAATGGCATGGAATGGCATGGCACGGCATGGCACGGCATGGAATGGCATGGAATGGCATGGAATGGCATGGAATGGCATGGAATGGCATGGAATGGCATAGAATGGCATGGAATGGCATGGAATGGCATGGAATGGCATGGAATGGCATGGAATGGCATGGAATGGCATGGAATGGCATGGAATGGCATGGAATGGCATGGAATGGCATGGAATGGCATGGAATGGCATGGAATGGCATGGAATGGCATGGAATGGCATGGAATGGCATGGAATGGCATGGAATGGCATGGAATGGCATGGAATAGCATGGAATGGCATGGAATGGCATGGAATGGCATGGAATGACATGGAATGGCATGGCACCGGCATGGCACGGCATGGCACGGCATGGCACCGGCATGGCACGGCATGGCACCGGCATGGCACGGCATGGCACCGGCATGGCACGGCATGGCACGGCATGGCACGGCATGGCACGGCATGGCACGGCATGGCACGGCATGGCACGGCATGGCACCGGCATGGCACCGGCATGGCACCGGCATAGCACGGCATGGCACCGGCATGGCACGGCATGGCACCGGCATGGCACGGCATGGCACCGGCATGGCACGGCATGGCACGGCATGGCACGGCATTGAATGGCATGGAATGGCATGGAATGGCATGGAATGGCATGGAATGGCATGGAATGGCATGGAATGGCATGGAATGGCATGGAATGGCATGGAATGGCATGGAATGGCATGGCACCGCATGGCACGGCATGGCACGGCATTGAATGGCATTGAATGGCATGGAATGGCACGGCATGGCACGGCATGGCACGGCATGGCACGGCATGGCACGGCATGGCACGGCATGGCACGGCATGGCACGGCATGGCACGGCATGGCACGGCATGGCACGGCATGGCACCGCATTGAGTGGCATGGAATGGCATGGAATGGCATGGACTGGCATGGAATGGCATGGACTGGCATGGACTGGCATGGAATGGCATGGAATGGCATGGCACCGCATGGCCCGGCATGGCACGGCATGGCATGGCATGGCACCGGCATGGCACGGCATGGCACGGCATGGCACCGGCATGGCACGGCATGGCACGGCATGGCACGGCATGGCACGGCATGGCACGGCATGGCACGGCATGGAATGGCATGGAATGGCATGGAATGGCATGGAATGGCATGGAATGGCATGGAATGGCATGGAATGGCATGGAATGGCATGGAATGGCATGGAATGGCATGGAATGGCATGGAATGGCATGGAATGGCATGGAATGGCATGGAATGGCATGGAATGGCATGGAATGGCATGGAATGGCATGGAATGGCATGGAATGGCATGGAATGGCATGGAATGGCATGGAATGGCATGGAATGGCATGGAATGGCATGGAATGACATGGAATGGCATGGAATGGCATGGAATGGCATGGAATGGCATGGAATGGCATGGAATGGCATGGAATGGCATGGAATGGCATGGAATGGCATGGAATGGCATGGAATGGCATGGAATGGCATGGAATGGCATGGAATGGCATGGAATGGCATGGAATGGCATGGAATGGCATGGAATGGCATGGAATGGCATGGAATGGCATGGAATGGCATCGCACCGGCATGGCACGGCATGGCACGGCATGGCACGGCATGGCACGGCATGGCACGGCATGGCACGGCATGGCACCGGCATGGCACGGCATGGCACGGCATGGCACCGGCATGGCACGGCATGGCACCGGCATGGCACGGCATGGCACCGGCATGGCACGGCATGGCACCGGCATGGCACGGCATGGCACGGCATGGCACGGCATGGCACGGCATGGCACCGGCATGGCACGGCATGGCACCGGCATGGCACCGGCATGGCACGGCATGGCACCGGCATGGCACCGGCATGGCACCGGCATGGCACGGCATGGCACGGCATGGCACCGGCATGGCACGGCATGGCACCGGCATGGCACGGCATGGCACGGGCATGGCACGGCATGGCACCGGCATGGCACCGGCATGGCACGGCATGGCACCGGCATGGCACGGCATGGCACCGGCATGGCACGGCATGGCACCGGCATGGCACGGCATGGCACCGGCATGGCACGGCATGGCACCGGCATGGCACGGCATGGCACCGGCATGGCACCGGCATGGCACGGCATGGCACGGCATGGCACGGCATTGAATGGCATGGAATGGCATGGAATGGCATGGAATGGCATGGAATGGCATGGAATGGCATGGAATGGCATGGAATGGCATGGAATGGCATGGAATGGCATGGCACCGGCATGGCACCGGCATGGCACCGGCATGGCACGGCATGGCACCGGCATGGCACCGGCATGGCACGGCATGGCACCGGCATGGCACGGCATGGCACGGCATGGCACCGGCATGGAATGGCATGGAATGGCATGGAATGGCATGGAATGGCATGGAATGGCATGGAATGGCATGGAATGGCATGGAATGGCATGGAATGGCATGGAATGGCATGGAATGGCATGGCACGGCATGGCACCGCATGGCACGGCATGGCACGGCATTGAATGGCATGGAATGGCATTGAATGGCATGGAATGGCATGGAATGGCATGGAATGGCATGGAATGGCATGGAATGGCATGGAATGGCATGGAATGGCATGGAATGGCATGGAATGGCATGGAATCGCATGGAATGGCATGGAATGGCATGGAATGGCATGGAATGGCATGGAATGGCATGGAATGGCATGGAATGGCATGGAATGGCATGGAATGGCATGGAATGGCATGGAATGGCATGGAATGGCATGGAATGGCATGGAATGGCATGGAATGGCATGGAATGGCATGGAATGGCATGGAATGGCATGGAATGGCATGGAATGGCATGGAATGGCATGGAATGGCATGGAATGGCATGGAATGGCATGGAATGGCATGGAATGGCATGGAATGGCATGGAATGGCATGGAATGGCATGGAATGGCATGGAATGGCATGGAATGGCATGGAATGGCATGGAATGGCATGGAATGGCATGGAATGGCATGGAATGGCATGGAATGGCATGGAATGGCATGGAATGGCATGGAATGGCATGGAATGGCATGGAATGGCATGGAATGGCATGGAATGGCATGGAATGGCATGGAATGGCATGGAATGGCATGGAATGGCATGGAATGGCATGGAATGGCATGGAATGGCATGGAATGACATGGAATGACATGGAATGGCATGGAATGACATGGAATGGCATGGCACCGGCATGGCACCGGCATGGCACCGGCATGGCACCGGCATGGCACGGCATGGCACCGGCATGGCACGGCATGGCACCGGCATGGCACGGCATGGCACCGGCATGGTACGGCATGGCACGGCATGGCACCGGCATGGCACCGGCATGGCACGGCATGGCACGGCATGGCACCGGCATGGCACGGCATGGCACCGGCATGGCACGGCATGGCACCGGCATGGCACCGGCATGGCACGGCATGGCACCGGCATGGCACGGCATGGCACCGGCATGGCACGGCATGGCACCGGCATGGCACGGCATGGCACGGCATGGCACGGCATGGCACGGCATGGCACGGCATGGCACGGCATGGCACCGGCATGGCACGGCATGGCACCGGCATGGCACCGGCATGGCACGGCATGGCACCGGCATGGCACGGCATGGCACCGGCATGGCACGGCATGGCACGGCATGGCACGGCATTGAATGGCATGGAATGGCATGGAATGGCATGGAATGGCATGGAATGGCATGGAATGGCATGGAATGGCATGGAATGGCATGGAATGGCATGGAATGGCATGGAATGGCATGGAATGGCATGGAATGGCATGGAATGGCATGGAATGGCATGGAATGGCATGGAATGGCATGGAATGGCATGGAATGGCATGGAATGGCATGGAATGGCATGGAATGGCATGGAATGGCATGGAATGGCATGGAATGACATGGAATGGCATGGAATGACATGGAATGGCATGGCACCGGCATGGCACCGGCATGGCACCGGCATGGCACCGGCATGGCACCGGCATGGCACCGGCATGGCACCGGCATGGCACCGGCATGGCACCGGCATGGCACCGGCATGGCACCGGCATGGCACGGCATGGCACCGGCATGGCACGGCATGGCACCGGCATGGCACGGCATGGCACCGGCATGGCACCGGCATGGCACCGGCATGGCACCGGCATGGCACCGGCATGGCACCGGCATGGCACCGGCATGGCACGGCATGGCACCGGCATGGCACGGCATGGCACCGGCATGGCACGGCATGGCACCGGCATGGCACGGCATGGCACCGGCATGGTACGGCATGGCACGGCATGGCACCGGCATGGCACGGCATGGCACCGGCATGGCACCGGCATGGCACCGGCATGGCACGGCATGGCACCGGCATGGCACCGGCATGGCACCGGCATGGCACCGGCATGGCACCGGCATGGCACGGCATGGCACCGGCATGGCACCGGCATGGCACGGCATGGCACCGGCATGGCACCGGCATGGCACCGGCATGGCACGGCATGGCACCGGCATGGCACCGGCATGGCACCGGCATGGCACCGGCATGGCACGGCATGGCACGGCATGGCACCGGCATGGCACGGCATGGCACCGGCATGGCACGGCATGGCACCGGCATGGTACGGCATGGCACGGCATGGCACCGGCATGGCACGGCATGGCACCGGCATGGCACCGGCATGGCACCGGCATGGCACGGCATGGCACCGGCATGGCACGGCATGGCACCGGCATGGCACGGCATGGCACCGGCATGGCACCGGCATGGCACGGCATGGCACCGGCATGGCACGGCATGGCACCGGCATGGCACGGCATGGCACCGGCATGGCACGGCATGGCACCGGCATGGCACGGCATGGCACGGCATGGCACCGGCATGGCACCGGCATGGCACGGCATGGCACCGGCATGGCACCAGCATGGCACGGCATGGCACCGGCATGGCACGGCATGGCACGGCATGGCACGGCATGGAATGGCATGGCACGGCATGGAATGGCATGGAATGGCATGGAATGGCATGGAATGGCATGGAATGGCATGGAATGGCATGGAATGGCATGGAATGGCATGGAATGGCATGGATTGGCATGGAATGGCATGGAATGGCATGGAATGGCATGGAATGGCATGGAATGGCATGGAATGGCATGGAATGGCATGGAATGGCATGGAATGGCATGGAATGGCATGGAATGGCATGGAATGGCATGGAATGGCATGGAATGGCATGGAATGGCATGGAATGGCATGGAATGGCATGGAATGGCATGGAATGGCATGGAATGGCATGGAATGGCATGGAATGGCATGGAATGGCATGGAATGGCATGGAATGGCATGGAATGGCATGGAATGGCATGGAATGGCATGGAATGGCATGGAATGGCATGGAATGGCATGGAATGGCATGGAATGGCATGGAATGGCATGGAATGGCATGGAATGGCATGGAATGGCATGGAATGGCATGGAATGGCATGGAATGGCATGGAATGGCATGGAATGGCATGGAATGGCATGGAATGGCATGGAATGGCATGGAATGGCATGGAATGGCATGGAATGGCATGGAATGGCATGGAATGGCATGGAATGGCATGGAATGGCATGGAATGGCATGGAATGGCATGGAATGGCATGGAATGGCATGGAATGGCATGGAATGGCATGGAATGGCATGGAATGGCATGGAATGGCATGGAATGGCATGGAATGGCATGGAATGGCATGGAATGGCATGGAATGGCATGGAATGGCATGGAATGGCATGGAATGGCATGGAATGGCATGGAATGGCATGGAATGGCATGGAATGGCATGGAATGGCATGGAATGGCATGGAATGGCATGGAATGGCATGGAATGGCATCGCACCGGCATGGCACCGGCATGGCACGGCATGGCACGGCATGGCACGGCATGGCACGGCATGGCACGGCATGGCACGGCATGGCACCGGCATGGCACGGCATGGCACCGGCATGGCACGGCATGGAACCGGCATGGCACCGGCATGGCACGGCATGGCACCGGCATGGCACCGGCATGGCACGGCATGGCACCGGCATGGCACGGCATGGCACGGCATGGCACGGCATGGCACCGGCATGGAATGGCATGGAATGGCATGGAATGGCATGGAATGGCATGGAATGGCATGGAATGGCATGGAATGGCATGGAATGGCATGGAATGGCATGGAATGGCATGGAATGGCATGGAATGGCATGGCACGGCATGGCACCGCATGGCACGGCATGGCACGGCATTGAATGGCATGGAATGGCATTGAATGGCATGGAATGGCATGGAATGGCATGGAATGGCATGGAATGGCATGGAATGGCATGGAATGGCATGGAATGGCATGGAATGGCATGGAATGGCATGGAATGGCATGGAATGGCATGGAATGGCATGGAATGGCATGGAATGGCATGGAATGGCATGGAATGGCATGGAATGGCATGGAATGGCATGGAATGGCATGGAATGGCATGGAATGGCATGGAATGGCATGGAATGGCATGGAATGGCATGGAATGGCATGGAATGGCATGGAATGGCATGGAATGGCATGGAATGGCATGGAATGGCATGGAATGGCATGGAATGGCATGGAATGGCATGGAATGGCATGGAATGGCATGGAATGGCATGGAATGGCATGGAATGGCATGGAATGGCATGGAATGGCATGGAATGGCATGGAATGGCATGGAATGGCATGGAATGGCATGGAATGGCATGGAATGGCATGGAATGGCATGGAATGGCATGGAATGGCATGGAATGGCATGGAATGGCATGGAATGGCATGGAATGGCATGGAATGACATGGAATGACATGGAATGGCATGGAATGACATGGAATGGCATGGCACCGGCATGGCACCGGCATGGCACCGGCATGGCACCGGCATGGCACGGCATGGCACGGCATGGCACCGGCATGGCACGGCATGGCACCGGCATGGCACGGCATGGCACCGGCATGGTACGGCATGGCACGGCATGGCACCGGCATGGCACCGGCATGGCACGGCATGGCACGGCATGGCACCGGCATGGCACGGCATGGCACCGGCATGGCACGGCATGGCACCGGCATGGCACCGGCATGGCACGGCATGGCACCGGCATGGCACGGCATGGCACCGGCATGGCACGGCATGGCACGGCATGGCACGGCATGGCACGGCATGGCACCGGCATGGCACGGCATGGCACCGGCATGGCACCGGCATGGCACGGCATGGCACCGGCATGGCACGGCATGGCACCGGCATGGCACGGCATGGCACGGCATGGCACGGCATGGCACCGGCATGGCACGGCATTGAATGGCATGGAATGGCATGGAATGGCATGGAATGGCATGGAATGGCATGGAATGGCATGGAATGGCATGGAATGGCATGGAATGGCATGGAATGGCATGGAATGGCATGGAATGGCATGGAATGGCATGGAATGGCATGGAATGGCATGGAATGGCATGGAATGGCATGGAATGGCATGGAATGGCATGGAATGGCATGGAATGGCATGGAATGGCATGGAATGGCATGGAATGACATGGAATGGCATGGAATGACATGGAATGGCATGGCACCGGCATGGCACCGGCATGGCACCGGCATGGCACCGGCATGGCACCGGCATGGCACCGGCATGGCACCGGCATGGCACCGGCATGGCACCGGCATGGCACCGGCATGGCACCGGCATGGCACCGGCATGGCACCGGCATGGCACCGGCATGGCACCGGCATGGCACGGCATGGCACCGGCATGGCACCGGCATGGCACGGCATGGCACCGGCATGGCACCGGCATGGCACCGGCATGGCACGGCATGGCACCGGCATGGCACCGGCATGGCACCGGCATGGCACCGGCATGGCACGGCATGGCACGGCATGGCACCGGCATGGCACGGCATGGCACCGGCATGGCACGGCATGGCACCGGCATGGTACGGCATGGCACGGCATGGCACCGGCATGGCACGGCATGGCACCGGCATGGCACCGGCATGGCACCGGCATGGCACGGCATGGCACCGGCATGGCACGGCATGGCACCGGCATGGCACGGCATGGCACCGGCATGGCACGGCATGGCACCGGCATGGCACGGCATGGCACCGGCATGGCACCGGCATGGCACGGCATGGCACCGGCATGGCACGGCATGGCACCGGCATGGCACGGCATGGCACCGGCATGGCACCGGCATGGCACGGCATGGCACCGGCATGGCACCAGCATGGCACGGCATGGCACCGGCATGGCACGGCATGGAATGGCATGGCACGGCATGGAATGGCATGGAATGGCATGGAATGGCATGGAATGGCATGGAATGGCATGGAATGGCATGGAATGGCATGGAATGGCATGGAATGGCATGGAATGGCATGGAATGGCATGGAATGGCATGGAATGGCATGGAATGGCATGGAATGGCATGGAATGGCATGGAATGGCATGGAATGGCATGGAATGGCATGGAATGGCATGGAATGGCATGGAATGGCATGGAATGGCATGGAATGGCATGGAATGGCATGGAATGGCATGGAATGGCATGGAATGGCATGGAATGGCATGGAATGGCATGGAATGGCATGGAATGGCATGGAATGGCATGGAATGGCATGGAATGGCATGGAATGGCATGGAATGGCATGGAATGGCATGGAATGGCATGGAATGGCATGGAATGGCATGGAATGGCATGGAATGGCATGGAATGGCATGGAATGGCATGGAATGGCATGGAATGGCATGGAATGGCATGGAATGGCATCGCACCGGCATGGCACCGGCATGGCACGGCATGGCACGGCATGGCACGGCATGGCACGGCATGGCACGGCATGGCACGGCATGGCACCGGCATGGCACGGCATGGCACCGGCATGGCACGGCATGGAACCGGCATGGCACCGGCATGGCACGGCATGGCACCGGCATGGCACGGCATGGCACCGGCATGGCACGGCATGGCACGGCATGGCACGGCATGGCACGGCATGGCACGGCATGGCACGGCATGGCACGGCATGGCACGGCATGGCACGGCATTGAATGGCATGGAATGGCATGGAATGGCATGGAATGGCATGGAATGGCATGGAATGGCATGGAATGGCATGGAATGGCATCGCACCGGCATGGCACCGGCATGGCACGGCATGGCACCGGCATGGCACGGCATGGCACCGGCATGGCACGGCATGGCACCGGCATGGCACGGCATGGCACCGGCATGGCACGGCATGGCACCGGCATGGCACCGGCATGGCACGGCATGGCACCGGCATGGCACGGCATGGCACGGCATTGAATGGCATGGAATGGCATGGAATGGCATGGAATGGCATGGAATGGCATGGAATGGCATGGCACCGGCATGGCACCGGCATGGCACGGCATGGCACCGGCATGGCACGGCATGGCACCGGCATGGCACGGCATAGCACCGGCATGGCACGGCATGGCTCGGGCATGGCACGGCATGGCACCGGCATGGCACCGGCATGGCACGGCATGGCACCGGCATGGCACGGCATGGCACCGGCATGGCACGGCATGGCACCGGCATGGCACGGCATGGCACCGGCATGGCACGGCATTGAATGGCATGGAATGGCATGGAATGGCATGGAATGGCATGGAATGGCATGGCACCGGCATGGCACCGGCATGGCACGGCATGGCACCGGCATGGCACGGCATGGCACGGCATGGCACGGCATGGCACCGGCATGGCACGGCATGGCACGGCATGGCACCGGCATGGCACGGCATGGCACCGGCATGGCACCGGCATGGCACCGGCATGGCACGGCATGGCACCGGCATGGCACGGCATGGAATGGCATGGAATGGCATGGAATGACATGGAATGGCATGGCACCGGCATGGCACCGGCATGGCACGGCATGGCACGGCATGGCACGGCATGGCACCGGCATGGCACGGCATGGCACCGGCATGGCACGGCATGGCACCGGCATGGCACGGCATGGCACCGCATTGAGTGGCATGGAATGGCATGGAATGGCATGGAATGGCATGGCACGGCATGGCACGGCATGGAATGGCATGGAATGGCATGGAATGGCATGGAATGGCATGGAATGGCATGGAATGGCATGGAATGGCATGGAATGGCATGGAATGGCATGGAATGGCATGGAATGGCATGGAATGGCATGGAATGGCATGGAATGGCATGGAATGGCATGGAATGGCATGGAATGGCATGGAATGGCATGGAATGGCATGGAATGGCATGGAATGGAATGGAATGGCATGGAATGGCATGGAATGGCATGGAATGGCATGGAATGGCATGGAATGGCATGGAATGGCATGGAATGGCATGGAATGGCATGGAATGGCATGGAATGGCATGGAATGGCATGGAATGGCATGGAATGGCATGGAATGGCATCGCACCGGCATGGCACCGGCATGGCACGGCATGGCACGGCATGGCACGGCATGGCACGGCATGGCACGGCATGGCACGGCATGGCACCGGCATGGCACGGCATGGCACCGGCATGGCACGGCATGGAACCGGCATGGCACCGGCATGGCACGGCATGGCACCGGCATGGCACGGCATGGCACCGGCATGGCACGGCATGGCACCGGCATGGCACGGCATGGCACGGCATGGCACGGCATGGCACGGCATGGCACGGCATGGCACGGCATTGAATGGCATGGAATGGCATGGAATGGCATGGAATGGCATGGAATGGCATGGAATGGCATGGAATGGCATCGCACCGGCATGGCACCGGCATGGCACGGCATGGCACCGGCATGGCACGGCATGGCACCGGCATGGCACGGCATGGCACCGGCATGGCACGGCATGGCACCGGCATGGCACGGCATGGCACCGGCATGGCACGGCATGGCACCGGCATGGCACCGGCATGGCACGGCATGGCACCGGCATGGCACGGCATGGCACGGCATTGAATGGCATGGAATGGCATGGAATGGCATGGAATGGCATGGAATGGCATGGAATGGCATGGAATGGCATGGAATGGCATGGAATGGCATGGCACCGGCATGGCACCGGCATGGCACGGCATGGCACCGGCATGGCACGGCATGGCACCGGCATGGCACGGCATAGCACCGGCATGGCACGGCATGGCTCGGGCATGGCACGGCATGGCACCGGCATGGCACCGGCATGGCACGGCATGGCACCGGCATGGCACGGCATGGCACCGGCATGGCACGGCATGGCACCGGCATGGCACGGCATGGCACCGGCATGGCACCGGCATGGCACGGCATGGCACGGCATGGCACGGCATTGAATGGCATGGAATGGCATGGAATGGCATGGAATGGCATGGAATGGCATGGAATGGCATGGCACCGGCATGGCACCGGCATGGCACGGCATGGCACCGGCATGGCACGGCATGGCACGGCATGGCACCGGCATGGCACGGCATGGCACGGCATGGCACCGGCATGGCACCGGCATGGCACGGCATGGCACCGGCATGGCACCGGCATGGCACCGGCATGGCACGGCATGGCACCGGCATGGCACGGCATGGAATGGCATGGAATGGCATGGAATGACATGGAATGGCATGGCACCGGCATGGCACCGGCATGGCACGGCATGGCACGGCATGGCACGGCATGGCACGGCATGGCACCGGCATGGCACGGCATGGCACCGGCATGGCACGGCATGGCACCGGCATGGCACGGCATGGCACCGCATTGAGTGGCATGGAATGGCATGGAATGGCATGGAATGGCATGGCACGGCATGGCACGGCATGGAATGGCATGGAATGGCATGGAATGGCATGGAATGGCATGGAATGGCATGGAATGGCATGGAATGGCATGGAATGGCATGGAATGGCATGGAATGGCATGGAATGGCATGGAATGGCATGGAATGGCATGGAATGGCATGGAATGGCATGGAATGGCATGGAATGGAATGGAATGGCATGGAATGGCATGGAATGGCATGGAATGGCATGGAATGGCATGGAATGGCATGGAATGGCATGGAATGGCATGGAATGGCATGGAATGGCATGGAATGGCATGGAATGGCATGGAATGGCATGGAATGGCATCGCACCGGCATGGCACCGGCATGGCACGGCATGGCACGGCATGGCACGGCATGGCACGGCATGGCACGGCATGGCACGGCATGGCACGGCATGGCACCGGCATGGCACGGCATGGCACCGGCATGGCACGGCATGGAACCGGCATGGCACCGGCATGGCACGGCATGGCACCGGCATGGCACGGCATGGCACCGGCATGGCACGGCATGGCACCGGCATGGCACGGCATGGCACGGCATGGCACGGCATGGCACGGCATGGCACGGCATGGCACGGCATGGCACGGCATTGAATGGCATGGAATGGCATGGAATGGCATGGAATGGCATGGAATGGCATGGAATGGCATCGCACCGGCATGGCACCGGCATGGCACGGCATGGCACCGGCATGGCACGGCATGGCACCGGCATGGCACGGCATGGCACCGGCATGGCACGGCATGGCACCGGCATGGCACGGCATGGCACCGGCATGGCACGGCATGGCACCGGCATGGCACGGCATGGCACCGGCATGGCACGGCATGGCACCGGCATGGCACCGGCATGGCACGGCATGGCACCGGCATGGCACGGCATGGCACGGCATTGAATGGCATGGAATGGCATGGAATGGCATGGAATGGCATGGAATGGCATGGAATGGCATCGCACCGGCATGGCACCGGCATGGCACGGCATGGCACGGCATGACACGGCATGGCACGGCATGGCACGGCATGGCACGGCATGGCACCGGCATGGCACGGCATGGCACCGGCATGGCACGGCATGGAACCGGCATGGCACCGGCATGGCACGGCATGGCACCGGCATGGCACGGCATGGCACCGGCATGGCACGGCATGGCACGGCATGGCACGGCATGGCACGGCATGGCACGGCATGGCACGGCATGGCACGGCATGGCACGGCATGGCACGGCATTGAATGGCATGGAATGGCATGGAATGGCATGGAATGGCATGGAATGGCATGGAATGGCATGGAATGGCATCGCACCGGCATGGCACCGGCATGGCACGGCATGGCACCGGCATGGCACGGCATGGCACCGGCATGGCACGGCATGGCACCGGCATGGCACGGCATGGCACCGGCATGGCACGGCATGGCACCGGCATGGCACGGCATGGCACCGGCATGGCACGGCATGGCACCGGCATGGCACCGGCATGGCACGGCATGGCACCGGCATGGCACGGCATGGCACGGCATTGAATGGCATGGAATGGCATGGAATGGCATGGAATGGCATGGAATGGCATGGAATGGCATGGAATGGCATGGAATGGCATGGAATGGCATGGAATGGCATGGCACCGGCATGGCACCGGCATGGCACGGCATGGCACCGGCATGGCACGGCATGGCACCGGCATCGCACGGCATAGCACCGGCATCGCACGGCATGGCTCGGGCATGGCACGGCATGGCACCGGCATGGCACCGGCATGGCACGGCATGGCACCGGCATGGCACGGCATGGCACCGGCATGGCACGGCATGGCACCGGCATGGCACGGCATGGCACCGGCATGGCACCGGCATGGCACGGCATTGAATGGCATGGAATGGCATGGAATGGCATGGAATGGCATGGAATGGCATGGCACCGGCATGGCACCGGCATGGCACGGCATGGCACCGGCATGGCACGGCATGGCACGGCATGGCACCGGCATGGCACGGCATGGCACGGCATGGCACCGGCATGGCACGGCATGGCACCGGCATGGCACCGGCATGGCACCGGCATGGCACGGCATGGCACCGGCATGGCACGGCATGGAATGGCATGGAATGGCATGGAATGACATGGAATGGCATGGCACCGGCATGGCACCGGCATGGCACGGCATGGCACGGCATGGCACGGCATGGCACCGGCATGGCACGGCATGGCACCGGCATGGCACGGCATGGCACCGGCATGGCACGGCATGGCACCGCATTGAGTGGCATGGAATGGCATGGAATGGCATGGAATGGCATGGCACGGCATGGCACGGCATGGAATGGCATGGAATGGCATGGAATGGCATGGAATGGCATGGAATGGCATGGAATGGCATGGAATGGCATGGAATGGCATGGAATGGCATGGAATGGCATGGAATGGCATGGAATGGCATGGAATGGCATGGAATGGCATGGAATGGCATGGAATGGCATGGAATGGCATGGAATGGAATGGAATGGCATGGAATGGCATGGAATGGCATGGAATGGCATGGAATGGCATGGAATGGCATGGAATGGCATGGAATGGCATGGAATGGCATGGAATGGCATGGAATGGCATGGAATGGCATGGAATGGCATGGAATGGCATGGAATGGCATGGAATGGCATGGAATGGCATCGCACCGGCATGGCACCGGCATGGCACGGCATGGCACGGCATGGCACGGCATGGCACGGCATGGCACGGCATGGCACGGCATGGCACCGGCATGGCACGGCATGGCACCGGCATGGCACGGCATGGAACCGGCATGGCACCGGCATGGCACGGCATGGCACCGGCATGGCACGGCATGGCACCGGCATGGCACGGCATGGCACCGGCATGGCACGGCATGGCACGGCATGGCACGGCATGGCACGGCATGGCACGGCATGGCACGGCATTGAATGGCATGGAATGGCATGGAATGGCATGGAATGGCATGGAATGGCATGGAATGGCATGGAATGGCATCGCACCGGCATGGCACCGGCATGGCACGGCATGGCACCGGCATGGCACGGCATGGCACCGGCATGGCACGGCATGGCACCGGCATGGCACGGCATGGCACCGGCATGGCACGGCATGGCACCGGCATGGCACGGCATGGCACCGGCATGGCACCGGCATGGCACGGCATGGCACCGGCATGGCACGGCATGGCACGGCATTGAATGGCATGGAATGGCATGGAATGGCATGGAATGGCATGGAATGGCATGGAATGGCATGGAATGGCATGGCACCGGCATGGCACCGGCATGGCACGGCATGGCACCGGCATGGCACGGCATGGCACCGGCATGGCACCGGCATGGCACGGCATAGCACCGGCATGGCACGGCATGGCTCGGGCATGGCACGGCATGGCACCGGCATGGCACCGGCATGGCACGGCATGGCACCGGCATGGCACGGCATGGCACCGGCATGGCACGGCATGGCACCGGCATGGCGCGGCATGGCACCGGCATGGCACCGGCATGGCACGGCATGGCACGGCATGGCACGGCATTGAATGGCATGGAATGGCATGGAATGGCATGGAATGGCATGGAATGGCATGGCACCGGCATGGCACCGGCATGGCACGGCATGGCACCGGCATGGCACGGCATGGCACGGCATGGCACCGGCATGGCACGGCATGGCACGGCATGGCACCGGCATGGCACCGGCATGGCACGGCATGGCACCGGCATGGCACCGGCATGGCACCGGCATGGCACGGCATGGCACCGGCATGGCACGGCATGGAATGGCATGGAATGGCATGGAATGACATGGAATGGCATGGCACCGGCATGGCACCGGCATGGCACGGCATGGCACGGCATG
Source organism: Cryptus armator (assembly GCA_963971235.1). Lineage (NCBI taxonomy): Eukaryota > Metazoa > Arthropoda > Insecta > Hymenoptera > Ichneumonidae > Cryptus > Cryptus armator. The sequence continues at coordinate 185,677 of CAXARG010000090.1, read as the reverse complement.
GCACGGCATGGCACGGCATGGCACCGGCATGGCACGGCATGGCACCGGCATGGCACGGCATGGCACCGGCATGGCACGGCATGGCACCGCATTGAGTGGCATGGAATGGCATGGAATGGCATGGAATGGCATGGAATGGCATGGCACGGCATGGCACGGCATGGAATGGCATGGAATGGCATGGAATGGCATGGAATGGCATGGAATGGCATGGAATGGCATGGAATGGCATGGAATGGCATGGAATGGCATGGAATGGCATGGAATGGCATGGAATGGCATGGAATGGCATGGAATGGCATGGAATGGCATGGAATGGCATGGAATGGCATGGAATGGAATGGAATGGCATGGAATGGCATGGAATGGCATGGAATGGCATGGAATGGCATGGAATGGCATGGAATGGCATGGAATGGCATGGAATGGCATGGAATGGCATGGAATGGCATGGAATGGCATGGAATGGCATGGAATGGCATGGAATGGCATGGAATGGCATCGCACCGGCATGGCACCGGCATGGCACGGCATGGCACGGCATGGCACGGCATGGCACGGCATGGCACGGCATGGCACGGCATGGCACGGCATGGCACCGGCATGGCACGGCATGGCACCGGCATGGCACGGCATGGAACCGGCATGGCACCGGCATGGCACGGCATGGCACCGGCATGGCACGGCATGGCACCGGCATGGCACGGCATGGCACCGGCATGGCACGGCATGGCACGGCATGGCACGGCATGGCACGGCATGGCACGGCATTGAATGGCATGGAATGGCATGGAATGGCATGGAATGGCATGGAATGGCATGGAATGGCATCGCACCGGCATGGCACCGGCATGGCACGGCATGGCACCGGCATGGCACGGCATGGCACCGGCATGGCACGGCATGGCACCGGCATGGCACGGCATGGCACCGGCATGGCACGGCATGGCACCGGCATGGCACGGCATGGCACCGGCATGGCACGGCATGGCACCGGCATGGCACCGGCATGGCACGGCATGGCACCGGCATGGCACGGCATGGCACGGCATTGAATGGCATGGAATGGCATGGAATAGCATGGAATGGCATGGAATGGCATGGAATGACATGGAATGGCATGGAATGGCATGGCACCGGCATGGCACCGGCATGGCACGGCATGGCACCGGCATGGCACGGCATGGCACCGGCATGGCACGGCATAGCACCGGCATGGCACGGCATGGCTCGGGCATGGCACGGCATGGCACCGGCATGGCACCGGCATGGCACGGCATGGCACCGGCATGGCACGGCATGGCACCGGCATGGCACGGCATGGCACCGGCATGGCACGGCATGGCACCGGCATGGCACCGGCATGGCACGGCATGGCACGGCATGGCACGGCATTGAATGGCATGGAATGGCATGGAATGGCATGGAATGGCATGGAATGGCATGGCACCGGCATGGGACCGGCATGGCACGGCATGGCACCGGCATGGCACGGCATGGCACCGGCATGGCACGGCATGGCACGGCATGGCACCGGCATGGCACGGCATGGCACCGGCATGGCACCGGCATGGCACCGGCATGGCACGGCATGGCACCGGCATGGCACGGCATGGAATGGCATGGAATGGCATGGAATGACATGGAATGGCATGGAATGGCATGGAATGGCATGGCACGGCATGGCACGGCATGGAATGGCATGGAATGGCATGGAATGGCATGGAATGGCATGGAATGGCATGGAATGGCATGGAATGGCATGGAATGGCATGGAATGGCATAGAATGGCATGGAATGGCATGGAATGGCATGGAATGGCATGGAATGGCATGGAATGGCATGGAATGGCATGGAATGGCATGGAATGGCATGGAATGGCATGGAATGGCATGGAATGGCATGGAATGGCATGGAATGGCATGGAATGGCATGGAATGGCATGGAATAGCATGGAATGGCATGGAATGGCATGGAATGGCATGGAATGACATGGAATGGCATGGCACCGGCATGGCACGGCATGGCACGGCATGGCACCGGCATGGCACGGCATGGCACCGGCATGGCACGGCATGGCACCGGCATGGCACGGCATGGCACGGCATGGCACGGCATGGCACGGCATGGCACGGCATGGCACGGCATGGCACGGCATGGCACCGGCATGGCACCGGCATGGCACCGGCATAGCACGGCATGGCACCGGCATGGCACGGCATGGCACCGGCATGGCACGGCATGGCACCGGCATGGCACGGCATGGCACGGCATGGCACGGCATTGAATGGCATGGAATGGCATGGAATGGCATGGAATGGCATGGAATGGCATGGAATGGCATGGAATGGCATGGAATGGCATGGCACCGCATGGCACGGCATGGCACGGCATTGAATGGCATTGAATGGCATGGAATGGCACGGCATGGCACGGCATGGCACGGCATGGCACGGCATGGCACGGCATGGCACGGCATGGCACGGCATGGCACCGCATTGAGTGGCATGGAATGGCATGGAATGGCATGGACTGGCATGGAATGGCATGGACTGGCATGGACTGGCATGGAATGGCATGGAATGGCATGGCACCGCATGGCCCGGCATGGCACGGCATGGCATGGCATGGCACCGGCATGGCACGGCATGGCACGGCATGGCACCGGCATGGCACGGCATGGCACGGCATGGCACGGCATGGAATGGCATGGAATGGCATGGAATGGCATGGAATGGCATGGAATGGCATGGAATGGCATGGAATGGCATGGAATGGCATGGAATGGCATGGAATGGCATGGAATGGCATGGAATGGCATGGAATGGCATGGAATGGCATGGAATGGCATGGAATGGCATGGAATGGCATGAAATGGCATGGAATGGCATGGAATGGCATGGAATGGCATGGAATGGCATGGAATGGCATGGAATGACATGGAATGGCATGGAATGGCATGGAATGGCATGGAATGGCATGGAATGGCATGGAATGGCATGGAATGGCATGGAATGGCATGGAATGGCATGGAATGGCATGGAATGGCATGGAATGGCATGGAATGGCATCGCACCGGCATGGAATGGCATCGCACCGGCATGGCACGGCATGGCACGGCATGGCACGGCATGGCACGGCATGGCACGGCATGGCACGGCATGGCACGGCATGGCACGGCATGGCACGGCATGGCACCGGCATGGCACGGCATGGCACGGCATGGCACCGGCATGGCACGGCATGGCACCGGCATGGCACGGCATGGCACCGGCATGGCACGGCATGGCACCGGCATGGCACGGCATGGCACCGGCATGGCACGGCATGGCACCGGCATGGCACGGCATGGCACGGCATGGCACCGGCATGGCACGGCATGGCACCGGCATGGCACCGGCATGGCACGGCATGGCACCGGCATGGCACCGGCATGGCACCGGCATGGCACGGCATGGCACCGGCATGGCACGGCATGGCACCGGCATGGCACGGCATGGCACCGGCATGGCACGGCATGGCACCGGCATGGCACGGCATGGCACCGGCATGGCACGGCATGGCACCGGCATGGCACGGCATGGCACCGGCATGGCACGGCATGGCACCGGCATGGCACGGCATGGCACCGGCATGGCACCGGCATGGCACGGCATGGCACGGCATGGCACGGCATTGAATGGCATGGAATGGCATGGAATGGCATGGAATGGCATGGAATGGCATGGAATGGCATGGAATGGCATGGAATGGCATGGAATGGCATGGAATGGCATGGAATGGCATGGAATGGCATGGAATGGCATGGCACCGGCATGGCACCGGCATGGCACCGGCATGGCACGGCATGGCACCGGCATGGCACCGGCATGGCACGGCATGGCACCGGCATGGCACGGCATGGCACGGCATGGCACCGGCATGGAATGGCATGGAATGGCATGGAATGGCATGGAATGGCATGGAATGGCATGGAATGGCATGGAATGGCATGGAATGGCATGGAATGGCATAGAATGGCATGGCACGGCATGGCACCGCATGGCACGGCATGGCACGGCATTGAATGGCATGGAATGGCATTGAATGGCATGGAATGGCATGGAATGGCATGGAATGGCATGGAATGGCATGGAATGGCATGGAATGGCATGGAATGGCATGGAATGGCATGGAATGGCATGGAATGGCATGGAATGGCATGGAATGGCATGGAATGGCATGGAATGGCATGGAATGGCATGGAATGGCATGGAATGGCATGGAATGGCATGGAATGGCATGGAATGGCATGGAATGGCATGGAATGGCATGGAATGGCATGGAATGGCATGGAATGGCATGGAATGGCATGGAATGGCATGGAATGGCATGGAATGGCATGGCACCGGCATGGCACCGGCATGGCACGGCATGGCACGGCATGGCACGGCATGGCACGGCATGGCACGGCATGGCACCGGCATGGCACGGCATGGCACCGGCATGGCACGGCATGGCACCGGCATGGCACGGCATGGCACGGCATGGCACGGCATGGCACGGCATGGCACGGCATGGCACGGCATGGCACGGCATGGCACGGCATGGCACGGCATGGCACGGCATGGCACGGCATGGCACGGCATTGAATGGCATGGAATGGCATGGAATGGCATGGAATGGCATGGAATGGCATGGAATGGCATGGAATGGCATGGAATGGCATGGAATGGCATGGAATGGCATGGAATGGCATGGCACCGGCATGGCACCGGCATGGCACGGCATGGCACCGGCATGGCACGGCATGGCACCGGCATGGCACCGGCATGGCACCGGCATGGCACCGGCATGGCACGGCATGGCACCGGCATGGCACGGCATGGCACCGGCATGGCACGGCATGGCACCGGCATGGCACGGCATGGCACCGGCATGGCACCGGCATGGCACGGCATGGCACCGGCATGGCACGGCATGGCACCGGCATGGCACCGGCATAGCACGGCATGGCACCGGCATGGCACGGCATGCCACCGGCATGGCACGGCATGGCACCGGCATGGCACGGCATGGCACCGGCATGGCACGGCATGGCACCGCATTGAGTGGCATGGAATGGCATGGAATGGCATGGAATGGCATGGAATGGCATGGAATGGCATGGCACGGCATGGCACGGCATGGCACCGGCATGGCACGGCATGGCACCGGCATGGCACGGCATGGCACCGGCATGGCACGGCATGGCACCGGCATGGCACGGCATGGCACCGGCATGGCACGGCATGGCACCGGCATGGCACGGCATGGCACCGGCATGGCACCGGCATGTCACCGGCATGGCACCGGCATGGCACGGCATGGCACCGGCATGGCACGGCATGGCACCGGCATGGCACGGCATGGCACGGCATGGCACCGGCATGGCACGGCATGGCACGGCATGGCACCGGCATGGCACGGCATGGCACGGCATGGCACCGGCATGGCACGGCATGGCACGGCATGGCACCGGCATGGCACGGCATGGCACGGCATGGCACCGGCATGGCACGGCATGGCACCGGCATGGCACGGCATGGCACCGGCATGGCACGGCATGGCACGGCATGGCACGGCATGGCACGGCATGGAATGGCATGGAATGGCATGGAATGGCATGGAATGGCATGGAATGGCATGGAATGGCATGGAATGGCATGGAATGGCATGGAATGGCATGGAATGGCATGGAATGGCATGGAATGGCATGGAATGGCATGGCACCGCATGGCACGGCATGGCACGGCATTGAATGGCATTGAATGGCATGGAATGGCACGGCATGGCACGGCATGGCACGGCATGGCACGGCATGGCACCGCATTGAGTGGCATGGAATGGCATGGAATGGCATGGACTGGCATGGAATGGCATGGACTGGCATGGAATGGCATGGACTGGCATGGACTGGCATGGAATGGCATGGAATGGCATGGCACCGCATGGCCCGGCATGGCACGGCATGGCATGGCATGGCACCGGCATGGCACGGCATGGCACGGCATGGCACCGGCATGGCACGGCATGGCACGGCATGGCACGGCATGGCACGGCATGGCACGGCATTGAATGGCATGGAATGGCATGGAATGGCATGGAATGGCATGGAATGGCATGGAATGGCATGGAATGGCATGGAATGGCATGGAATGGCATGGAATGGCATGGAATGGCATGGAATGGCATGGAATGGCATGGAATGGCATGGAATGGCATGGAATGGCATGGAATGACATGGAATGGCATGGAATGGCATGGAATGGCATGGAATGGCATGGAATGGCATGGAATGGCATCGCACCGGCATGGCACCGGCATGGCACGGCATGGCACGGCATGGCACGGCATGGCACGGCATGGCACCGGCATGGCACGGCATGGCACCGGCATGGCACGGCATGGCACCGGCATGGCACGGCATGGCACCGGCATGGCACGGCATGGCACCGGCATGGCACGGCATGGCACGGCATGGCACGGCATTGAATGGCATGGAATGGCATGGAATGGCATGGAATGGCATGGAATGGCATGGAATGGCATGGAATGGCATGGAATGGCATGGAATGGCATGGAATGGCATGGAATGGCATGGAATGGCATGGAATGGCATGGAATGGCATGGAATGGCATGGAATGGCATGGAATGGCATGGCACCGCATGGCACGGCATGGAATGGCATTGAATGGCATGGAATGGCATTGAATGGCATGGAATGGCACGGCATGGCACGGCATGGCACGGCATGGCACGGCATGGCACGGCATGGCACGGCATGGCACGGCATGGCACGGCATGGCACGGCATGGCACGGCATGGCACCGCATTGAGTGGCATGGAATGGCATGGAATGGCATGGACTGGCATAGAATGGCATGGACTGGCATGGACTGGCATGGAATGGCATGGAATGGCATGGCACCGCATGGCCCGGCATGGCACGGCATGGCATGGCATGGCACCGGCATGGCACGGCATGGCACGGCATGGCACGGCATGGCACCGGCATGGCACGGCATGGCACCGGCATGGCACGGCATGGCACCGGCATGGCACGGCATGGCACCGGCATGGCACGGCATGGCACCGGCATGGCACGGCATGGCACCGGCATGGCACGGCATGGCACCGGCATGGCACGGCATGGCACGGCATGGCACGGCATTGAATGGCATGGAATGGCATGGAATGGCATGGAATGGCATGGAATGGCATGGAATGGCATGGAATGGCATGGAATGGCATGGAATGGCATGGAATGGCATGGAATGGCATGGAATGGCATGGAATGGCATGGAATGGCATGGAATGGCATGGAATGGCATGGAATGGCATGGAATGGCATGGAATGGCATGGAATGGCATGGAATGGCATGGAATGGCATGGAATGGCATGGAATGGCATGGAATGGCATGGAATGGCATGGAATGGCATGGAATGGCATGGAATGGCATGGAATGGCATGTCACGGCATGGCACGGCATGGCACCGGCATGGCACGGCATGGCACCGGCATGGCACGGCATGGCACCGGCATGGCACGGCATGGCACCGGCATGGCACCGGCATGGCACGGCATGGCACCGGCATGGCACGGCATGGCACGGCATGGCACCGGCATGGCACGGCATGGCACGGCATGGCACCGGCATGGCACGGCATGGCACCGGCATGGCACGGCATGGCACCGGCATGGCACGGCATGGCACCGGCATGGCACCGGCATGGCACGGCATGGCACCGGCATGGCACGGCATGGCACGGCATGGCACGGCATGGCACCGGCATGGCACGGCATGGCACCGGCATGGTACGGCATTGAATGGCATTGAATGGCATGGAATGGCATGGAATGGCATGGAATGGCATGGAATGGCATGGAATGGCATGGAATGGCATGGAATGGCATGGAATGGCATGGAATGGCATGGAATGGCATGGAATGGCATGGAATGGCATGGAATGGCATGGAATGGCATGGAATGGCATGGAATGGCATGGAATGGCATGGAATGGCATGGAATGGCACGGAATGGCACGGAATGGCACGGAATGGCACGGAATGGCATGGAATGGCATGGAATGGCATGGAATGGCATGGAATGGCATGGAATGGCATGGAATGGCATGGAATGGCATGGAATGGCATGGAATGGCATGGAATGGCATGGAATGGCATGGAATGGCATGGAATGGCATGGAATGGCATGGAATGGCATGGAATGGCATGGAATGGCATGGAATGGCATGGAATAGCATGGAATGGCATGGAATGGCATGGAATGGCATGGAATGGCATGGAATGGCATCGCACCGGCATGGCACCGGCATGGCACGGCATGGCACGGCATGGCACGGCATGGCACGGCATGGCACCGGCATGGCACGGCATGGCACCGGCATGGCACGGCATGGCACCGGCATGGCACGGCATGGCACCGGCATGGCACGGCATGGCACCGGCATGGCACGGCATGGCACGGCATGGCACGGCATTGAATGGCATGGAATGGCATGGAATGGCATGGAATGGCATGGAATGGCATGGAATGGCATGGAATGGCATGGAATGGCATGGAATGGCATGGAATGGCATGGAATGGCATGGAATGGCATGGAATGGCATGGAATGGCATGGAATGGCATGGAATGGCATGGAATGGCATGGAATGGCATGGCACCGCATGGCACGGCATGGAATGGCATTGAATGGCATGGAATGGCATTGAATGGCATGGAATGGCACGGCATGGCACGGCATGGCACGGCATGGCACGGCATGGCACGGCATGGCACGGCATGGCACGGCATGGCACGGCATGGCACGGCATGGCACGGCATGGCACCGCATTGAGTGGCATGGAATGGCATGGAATGGCATGGACTGGCATAGAATGGCATGGACTGGCATGGACTGGCATGGAATGGCATGGAATGGCATGGCACCGCATGGCCCGGCATGGCACGGCATGGCATGGCATGGCACCGGCATGGCACGGCATGGCACGGCATGGCACGGCATGGCACCGGCATGGCACGGCATGGCACCGGCATGGCACGGCATGGCACCGGCATGGCACGGCATGGCACCGGCATGGCACGGCATGGCACCGGCATGGCACGGCATGGCACCGGCATGGCACGGCATGGCACCGGCATGGCACGGCATGGCACCGGCATGGCACGGCATGGCACGGCATGGCACGGCATTGAATGGCATGGAATGGCATGGAATGGCATGGAATGGCATGGAATGGCATGGAATGGCATGGAATGGCATGGAATGGCATGGAATGGCATGGAATGGCATGGAATGGCATGGAATGGCATGGAATGGCATGGAATGGCATGGAATGGCATGGAATGGCATGGAATGGCATGGAATGGCATGGAATGGCATGGAATGGCATGGAATGGCATGGAATGGCATGGAATGGCATGGAATGGCATGGAATGGCATGGAATGGCATGGAATGGCATGGAATGGCATGGAATGGCATGGAATGGCATGGAATGGCATGGAATGGCATGGAATGGCATGGAATGGCATGGAATGGCATGGAATGGCATGGAATGGCATGGAATGGCATGTCACGGCATGGCACGGCATGGCACCGGCATGGCACGGCATGGCACCGGCATGGCACGGCATGGCACCGGCATGGCACGGCATGGCACCGGCATGGCACCGGCATGGCACGGCATGGCACCGGCATGGCACGGCATGGCACGGCATGGCACCGGCATGGCACGGCATGGCACGGCATGGCACCGGCATGGCACGGCATGGCACCGGCATGGCACGGCATGGCACCGGCATGGCACGGCATGGCACCGGCATGGCACCGGCATGGCACGGCATGGCACCGGCATGGCACGGCATGGCACGGCATGGCACGGCATGGCACCGGCATGGCACGGCATGGCACCGGCATGGTACGGCATTGAATGGCATTGAATGGCATGGAATGGCATGGAATGGCATGGAATGGCATGGAATGGCATGGAATGGCATGGAATGGCATGGAATGGCATGGAATGGCATGGAATGGCATGGAATGGCATGGAATGGCATGGAATGGCATGGAATGGCATGGAATGGCATGGAATGGCATGGAATGGCATGGAATGGCATGGAATGGCATGGAATGGCATGGAATGGCATGGAATGGCATGGAATGGCACGGAATGGCACGGAATGGCACGGAATGGCATGGAATGGCATGGAATGGCATGGAATGGCATGGAATGGCATGGAATGGCATGGAATGGCATGGAATGGCATGGAATGGCATGGAATGGCATGGAATGGCATGGAATGGCATGGAATGGCATGGAATGGCATGGAATGGCATGGAATGGCATGGAATGGCATGGAATGGCATGGAATAGCATGGAATGGCATGGAATGGCATGGAATGGCATGGAATGGCATGGAATGGCATGGAATAGCATGGAATGGCATGGAATGGCATGGAATGGCATGGAATGGCATGGAATGACATGGAATGGCATGGAATGGCATGGAATGGCATGGCACCGGCATGGCACCGGCATGGCACCGGCATGGCACCGGCATCGCACCGGCATGGCACCGGCATGGCACCGGCATGGCACGGCATGGCACGGCATGGCACCGGCATGGCACGGCATGGCACCGGCATGGCACGGCTTGGCACCGGCATGGTACGGCATGGCACGGCATGGCACCGGCATGGCACCGGCATGGCACGGCATGGCACGGCATGGCACCGGCATGGCACGGCATGGCACCGGCATGGCACGGCATGGCACCGGCATGGCACGGCATGGCACCGGCATGGCACCGGCATGGCACGGCATGGCACGGCATGGCACGGCATGGCACCGGCATGGCACGGCATGGCACCGGCATGGCACCGGCATGGCACGGCATGGCACCGGCATGGCACGGCATGGCACCGGCATGGCACGGCATGGCACGGCATGGCACGGCATGGCACCGGCATGGCACGGCATTGAATGGCATGGAATGGCATGGAATGGCATGGAATGGCATGGAATGGCATGGAATGGCATGGAATGGCATGGAATGGCATGGAATGGCATGGAATGGCATGGAATGGCATGGAATGGCATGGAATGGCATGGAATGGCATGGAATGGCATGGAATGGCATGGAATGGCATGGAATGGCATGGAATGGCATGGAATGGCATGGAATGGCATGGAATGGCATGGAATGGCATGGAATGGCATGGAATGGCATGGAATGGCATGGAATGGCATGGAATGGCATGGAATGGCATGGAATGGCATGGAATGGCATGGAATGGCATGGAATGGCATGGAATGGCATGGAATGGCATGGAATGGCATGGAATGACATGGAATGGCATGGAATGACATGGAATGGCATGGCACCGGCATGGCACCGGCATGGCACCGGCATGGCACCGGCATGGCACCGGCATGGCACCGGCATGGCACCGGCATGGCACCGGCATGGCACCGGCATGGCACCGGCATGGCACGGCATGGCACCGGCATGGCACGGCATGGCACCGGCATGGCACGGCATGGCACCGGCATGGTACGGCATGGCACGGCATGGCACCGGCATGGCACGGCATGGCACCGGCATGGCACCGGCATGGCACCGGCATGGCACGGCATGGCACCGGCATGGCACCGGCATGGCACCGGCATGGCACCGGCATGGCACCGGCATGGCACGGCATGGCACGGCATGGCACCGGCATGGCACGGCATGGCACCGGCATGGCACGGCATGGCACCGGCATGGCACGGCATGGCACCGGCATGGTACGGCATGGCACGGCATGGCACCGGCATGGCACCGGCATGGCACGGCATGGCACCGGCATGGCACGGCATGGCACGGCATGGCACGGCATGGCACCGGCATGGCACGGCATGGCACCGGCATGGCACGGCATGGCACCGGCATGGCACCGGCATGGCACGGCATGGCACCGGCATGGTACGGCATGGCACGGCATGGCACCGGCATGGCACGGCATGGCACCGGCCTGGCACGGCATGGCACCGGCATGGCACGGCATGGCACCGGCATGGCACCGGCATGGCACCGGCATGGCACGGCATGGCACCGCCATGGCACGGCATGGCACCGGCATGGCACGGCGTGGCACGGCATGGCACCGGCATGGCACGGCATGGCACCGGCATGGCACGGCATGGCACCGGCATGGCACCGGCATGGCACGGCATGGCACCGGCATGGCACGGCATGGCACCGGCATGGCACGGCATGGCACCGGCATGGCACGGCATGGCACGGCATGGCACGGCATGGCACGGCATCGCACGGCATGGCACCGGCATGGCACGGCATGGCACCGGCATGGCACGGCATGGCACCGGCATGGCACGGCATTGAATGGCATGGAATGGCATGGAATGGCATGGAATGGCATGGAATGGCATGGAATGGCATGGAATGGCATGGAATGGCATGGAATGGCATGGAATGGCATGGAATGGCATGGAATGGCATGGAATGGCATGGAATGGCATGGAATGGCATGGAATGGCATGGAATGGCATGGAATGGCATGGAATGGCATGGAATGGCATGGAATGGCATGGAATGGCATGGAATGGCATGGAATGGCATGGAATGGCATGGAATGGCATGGAATGGCATGGAATGGCACCGCATTGAGTGGCATGGAATGGCATGGAATGGCATGGACTGGCATGGAATGGCATGGACTGGCATGGACTGGCATGGAATGGCATGGAATGGCATGGCACCGCATGGCCCGGCATGGCACGGCATGGCATGGCATGGCACCGGCATGGCATGGCATGGCACCGGCATGGCACGGCATGGCACGGCATGGCACCGGCATGGCACGGCATGGCACGGCATGGCACGGCATGGCACGGCATGGAATGGCATGGAATGGCATGGAATGGCATGGAATGGCATGGAATGGCATGGAATGGCATGGAATGGCATGGAATGGCATGGAATGGCATGGAATGGCATGGAATGGCATGGAATGGCATGGAATGGCATGGAATGGCATGGAATGGCATGGAATGGCATCGCACCGGCATGGCACCGGCATGGCACGGCATGGCACGGCATGGCACGGCATGGCACGGCATGGCACCGGCATGGCACGGCATGGCACCGGCATGGCACGGCATGGCACCGGCATGGCACGGCATGGCACCGGCATGGTACGGCATGGCACGGCATGGCACCGGCATGGCACGGCATGGCACCGGCATGGCACCGGCATGGCACCGGCATGGCACGGCATGGCACCGGCATGGCACCGGCATGGCACCGGCATGGCACCGGCATGGCACCGGCATGGCACGGCATGGCACGGCATGGCACCGGCATGGCACGGCATGGCACCGGCATGGCACGGCATGGCACCGGCATGGCACGGCATGGCACCGGCATGGTACGGCATGGCACGGCATGGCACCGGCATGGCACCGGCATGGCACGGCATGGCACCGGCATGGCACGGCATGGCACGGCATGGCACGGCATGGCACCGGCATGGCACGGCATGGCACCGGCATGGCACGGCATGGCACCGGCATGGCACCGGCATGGCACGGCATGGCACCGGCATGGTACGGCATGGCACGGCATGGCACCGGCATGGCACGGCATGGCACCGGCCTGGCACGGCATGGCACCGGCATGGCACGGCATGGCACCGGCATGGCACCGGCATGGCACCGGCATGGCACGGCATGGCACCGCCATGGCACGGCATGGCACCGGCATGGCACGGCGTGGCACGGCATGGCACCGGCATGGCACGGCATGGCACCGGCATGGCACGGCATGGCACCGGCATGGCACCGGCATGGCACGGCATGGCACCGGCATGGCACGGCATGGCACCGGCATGGCACGGCATGGCACCGGCATGGCACGGCATGGCACGGCATGGCACGGCATGGCACGGCATCGCACGGCATGGCACCGGCATGGCACGGCATGGCACCGGCATGGCACGGCATGGCACCGGCATGGCACGGCATTGAATGGCATGGAATGGCATGGAATGGCATGGAATGGCATGGAATGGCATGGAATGGCATGGAATGGCATGGAATGGCATGGAATGGCATGGAATGGCATGGAATGGCATGGAATGGCATGGAATGGCATGGAATGGCATGGAATGGCATGGAATGGCATGGAATGGCATGGAATGGCATGGAATGGCATGGAATGGCATGGAATGGCATGGAATGGCATGGAATGGCATGGAATGGCATGGAATGGCACCGCATTGAGTGGCATGGAATGGCATGGAATGGCATGGACTGGCATGGAATGGCATGGACTGGCATGGACTGGCATGGAATGGCATGGAATGGCATGGCACCGCATGGCCCGGCATGGCACGGCATGGCATGGCATGGCACCGGCATGGCATGGCATGGCACCGGCATGGCACGGCATGGCACGGCATGGCACCGGCATGGCACGGCATGGCACGGCATGGCACGGCATGGCACGGCATGGAATGGCATGGAATGGCATGGAATGGCATGGAATGGCATGGAATGGCATGGAATGGCATGGAATGGCATGGAATGGCATGGAATGGCATGGAATGGCATGGAATGGCATGGAATGGCATGGAATGGCATGGAATGGCATGGAATGGCATGGAATGGCATCGCACCGGCATGGCACCGGCATGGCACGGCATGGCACGGCATGGCACGGCATGGCACGGCATGGCACCGGCATGGCACGGCATGGCACCGGCATGGCACGGCATGGCACCGGCATGGCACGGCATGGCACCGGCATGGCACGGCATGGCACCGGCATGGCACGGCATGGCACCGGCATGGCACGGCATGGCACCGGCATGGCACGGCATGGCACCGGCATGGCACCGGCATGGCACGGCATGGCACCGGCATGGCACGGCATGGCACGGCATTGAATGGCATGGAATGGCATGGAATGGCATGGAATGGCATGGAATGGCATGGCACCGGCATGGCACCGGCATGGCACGGCATGGCACGGCATGGCACCGGCATGGAATGGCATGGAATGGCATGGAATGGCATGGAATGGCATGGAATGGCATGGAATGGCATGGAATGGCATGGAATGGCATGGAATGGCATGGAATGGCATGGCACGGCATGGCACCGCATGGCACGGCATGGCACGGCATTGAATGGCATGGAATGGCATTGAATGGCATGGAATGGCATTGAATGGCATGGAATGGCATGGAATGGCATGGAATGGCATGGAATGGCATGGAATGGCATGGAATGGCATGGAATGGCATGGAATGGCATGGAATGGCATGGAATGGCATGGAATGGCATGGAATGGCATGGAATGGCATGGAATGGCATGGAATGGCATGGAATGGCATGGAATGGCATGGAATGGCATGGAATGGCATGGAATGGCATGGAATGGCATGGAATGGCATGGAATGGCATGGAATGGCATGGAATGGCATGGAATGGCATGGAATGGCATGGAATGGCATGGAATGGCATGGAATGGCATGGAATGGCATGGAATGGCATGGAATGGCATGGAATGGCATGGAATGGCATGGAATGGCATGGAATGGCATGGAATGGCATGGAATGGCATGGAATGGCATGGAATGGCATGGAATGGCATGGAATGGCATGGAATGGCATGGAATGGCATGGAATGGCATGGAATGGCATGGAATGGCATGGAATGGCATGGAATGGCATGGAATGGCATGGAATGGCATGGAATGGCATGGAATGGCATGGAATGGCATGGAATGGCATGGAATGGCATGGAATGACATGGAATGGCATGGCACCGGCATGGCACCGGCATGGCACCGGCATGGCACCGGCATGGCACGGCATGGCACCGGCATGGCACGGCATGGCACGGCATGGCACCGGCATGGCACGGCATGGCACGGCATGGCACGGCATGGCACCGGCATGGCACGGCATGGCACCGGCATGGCACCGGCATGGCACGGCATGGCACCGGCATGGCACGGCATGGCACCGGCATGGCACGGCATGGCACGGCATGGCACGGCATGGCACCGGCATGGCACGGCATTGAATGGCATGGAATGGCATGGAATGGCATGGAATGGCATGGAATGGCATGGAATGGCATGGAATGGCATGGAATGGCATGGAATGGCATGGAATGGCATGGAATGGCATGGAATGGCATGGAATGGCATGGAATGGCATGGAATGGCATGGAATGGCATGGAATGGCATGGAATGGCATGGAATGGCATGGAATGGCATGGAATGGCATGGAATGGCATGGAATGGCATGGAATGGCATGGAATGACATGGAATGGCATGGAATGACATGGAATGGCATGGCACCGGCATGGCACCGGCATGGCACCGGCATGGCACCGGCATGGCACCGGCATGGCACCGGCATGGCACCGGCATGGCACCGGCATGGCACGGCATGGCACCGGCATGGCACGGCATGGCACCGGCATGGCACGGCATGGCACCGGCATGGTACGGCATGGCACGGCATGGCACCGGCATGGCACGGCATGGCACCGGCATGGCACCGGCATGGCACCGGCATGGCACGGCATGGCACCGGCATGGCACCGGCATGGCACCGGCATGGCACCGGCATGGCACCGGCATGGCACGGCATGGCACGGCATGGCACCGGCATGGCACGGCATGGCACCGGCATGGCACGGCATGGCACCGGCATGGCACGGCATGGCACCGGCATGGTACGGCATGGCACGGCATGGCACCGGCATGGCACGGCATGGCACGGCATGGCACCGGCATGGCACGGCATGGCACCGGCATGGCACGGCATGGCACCGGCATGGCACGGCATGGCACCGGCATGGCACGGCATGGCACCGGCATGGTACGGCATGGCACGGCATGGCACCGGCATGGCACGGCATGGCACCGGCCTGGCACGGCATGGCACGGCATGGCACCGGCATGGCACGGCATGGCACCGGCATGGCACCGGCATGGCACGGCATGGCACCGCCATGGCACGGCATGGCACCGGCATGGCACGGCATGGCACCGGCATGGCACGGCGTGGCACGGCATGGCACCGGCATGGCACGGCATGGCACCGGCATGGCACGGCATGGCACCGGCATGGCACCGGCATGGCACGGCATGGCACCGGCATGGCACGGCATGGCACCGGCATGGCACGGCATGGCACCGGCATGGCACGGCATGGCACGGCATGGCACGGCATGGCACGGCATGGCACCGGCATGGCACGGCATGGCACGGCATGGCACCGGCATGGCACGGCATGGCACCGGCATGGCACGGCATGGCACCGGCATGGCACGGCATTGAATGGCATGGAATGGCATGGAATGGCATGGAATGGCATGGAATGGCATGGAATGGCATGGAATGGCATGGAATGGCATGGAATGGCATGGAATGGCATGGAATGGCATGGAATGGCATGGAATGGCATGGAATGGCATGGAATGGCATGGAATGGCATGGAATGGCATGGAATGGCATGGAATGGCATGGAATGGCATGGAATGGCATGGAATGGCATGGAATGGCATGGAATGGCATGGAATGGCATGGAATGGCATGGAATGGCATGGAATGGCATGGAATGGCATGGAATGGCATGGAATGGCATGGAATGGCATGGAATGGCATGGAATGGCATGGAATGGCATGGAATGGCATGGAGTGGCATGGAATGGCATGGAATGGCATGGAATGGCATGGAATGGCATGGAATGGCATGGAATGGCATGGAATGGCACCGCATTGAGTGGCATGGAATGGCATGGAATGGCATGGACTGGCATGGAATGGCATGGACTGGCATGGACTGGCATGGAATGGCATGGAATGGCATGGCACCGCATGGCCCGGCATGGCACGGCATGGCATGGCATGGCACCGGCATGGCATGGCATGGCACCGGCATGGCACGGCATGGCACGGCATGGCACCGGCATGGCACGGCATGGCACGGCATGGCACGGCATGGCACGGCATGGCACGGCATGGAATGGCATGGAATGGCATGGAATGGCATGGAATGGCATGGAATGGCATGGAATGGCATGGAATGGCATGGAATGGCATGGGATGGCATGGAATGGCATGGAATGGCATGGAATGGCATGGAATGGCATGGAATGGCATGGAATGGCATGGAATGGCATGGAATGGCATGGAATGGCATGGAATGGCATGGAATGGCATGGAATGGCATGGAATGGCATGGAATGGCATGGAATGGCATGGAATGGCATGGAATGGCATGGAATGGCATGGAATGGCATGGAATGACATGGAATGGCATGGAATGGCATGGAATGGCATGGAATGGCATGGAATGGCATGGAATGGCATGGAATGGCATGGAATGGCATGGAATGGCATGGAATGGCATCGCACCGGCATGGCACCGGCATGGCACGGCATGGCACGGCATGGCACGGCATGGCACGGCATGGCACCGGCATGGCACGGCATGGCACCGGCATGGCACGGCATGGCACCGGCATGGCACGGCATGGCACCGGCATGGCACGGCATGGCACCGGCATGGCACGGCATGGCACCGGCATGGCACGGCATGGCACCGGCATGGCACGGCATGGCACCGGCATGGCACCGGCATGGCACGGCATGGCACCGGCATGGCACGGCATGGCACCGGCATGGCACGGCATGGCACGGCATTGAATGGCATGGAATGGCATGGAATGGCATGGAATGGCATGGAATGGCATGGCACCGGCATGGCACCGGCATGGCACGGCATGGCACCGGCATGGCACGGCATGGCACGGCATGGCACCGGCATGGAATGGCATGGAATGGCATGGAATGGCATGGAATGGCATGGAATGGCATGGAATGGCATGGAATGGCATGGCACGGCATGGCACGGCATTGAATGGCATTGAATGGCATGGAATGGCATTGAATGGCATGGAATGGCATGGAATGGCATGGAATGGCATGGAATGGCATGGCATGGCATGGCACCGGCATGGCATGGCATGGCACCGGCATGGCATGGCATGGCACCGGCATGGCACGGCATGGCACGGCATGGCACGGCATGGCACGGCATGGCACGGCATGGCACGGCATGGCACGGCATGGCAGGGCATGGAATGGCATGGAATGGCATGGAATGGCATGGAATGGCATGGAATGGCATGGAATGGCATGGAATGGCATGGAATGGCATGGAATGGCATGGAATGGCATGGAATGGCATGGAATGGCATGGAATGGCATGGAATGGCATGGAATGGCATGGAATGGCATGGAATGGCATGGAATGGCATGGAATGGCATGGAATGGCATGGAATGGCATGGAATGGCATGGAATGGCATGGAATGGCATGGAATGGCATGGAATGGCATGGAATGGCATGGAATGGCATGGAATGGCATGGAATGGCATGGAATGGCATGGAATGGCATGGAATGGCATGGAATGGCATGGAATGGCATGGAATGGCATGGAATGGCATGGAATGGCATGGAATGGCATGGAATGGCATGGAATGGCATGGAATGGCATGGAATGGCATGGAATGGCATGGAATGGCATGGAATGGCATGGAATGGCACGGCATGGCACGGCATTGAATGGCATTGAATGGCATGGAATGGCACGGCATGGCACGGCATGGCACGGCATGGCACGGCATGGCACGGCATGGCACGGCATGGCACGGCATGGCACCGCATTGAGTGGCATGGAATGGCATGGAATGGCATGGACTGGCATGGACTGGCATGGAATGGCATGGAATGGCATGGCACCGCATGGCCCGGCATGGCACGGCATGGCATGGCATGGCACCGGCATGGCACGGCATGGCACGGCATGGCACCGGCATGGCACGGCATGGCACGGCATGGCACGGCATGGCACGGCATGGCACGGCATGGCACGGCATGGAATGGCATGGAATGGCATGGAATGGCATGGAATGGCATGGAATGGCATGGAATGGCATGGAATGGCATGGAATGGCATGGAATGGCATGGAATGGCATGGAATGGCATGGAATGGCATGGAATGGCATGGAATGACATGGAATGGCATGGAATGGCATGGAATGGCATGGAATGGCATGGAATGGCATGGAATGGCATGGAATGGCATGGAATGGCATGGAATGGCATGGAATGGCATGGAATGGCATGGAATGGCATGGAATGGCATGGAATGGCATGGAATGGCATGGAATGGCATGGAATGGCATGGAATGGCATGGAATGGCATCGCACCGGCATGGCACGGCATGGCACGGCATGGCACGGCATGGCACGGCATGGCACGGCATGGCACGGCATGGCACGGCATGGCACCGGCATGGCACGGCATGGCACGGCATGGCACCGGCATGGCACGGCATGGCACCGGCATGGCACGGCATGGCACCGGCATGGCACGGCATGGCACCGGCATGGCACGGCATGGCACGGCATGGCACGGCATGGCACGGCATGGCACCGGCATGGCACGGCATGGCACCGGCATGGCACCGGCATGGCACGGCATGGCACCGGCATGGCACCGGCATGGCACCGGCATGGCACGGCATGGCACGGCATGGCACCGGCATGGCACGGCATGGCACCGGCATGGCACGGCATGGCACGGGCATGGCACGGCATGGCACCGGCATGGCACCGGCATGGCACGGCATGGCACCGGCATGGCACCGGCATGGCACCGGCATGGCACGGCATGGCACCGGCATGGCACGGCATGGAATGGCATGGAATGGCATGGAATGACATGGAATGGCATGGCACCGGCATGGCACCGGCATGGCACGGCATGGCACGGCATGGCACGGCATGGCACCGGCATGGCACGGCATGGCACCGGCATGGCACGGCATGGCACCGGCATGGCACGGCATGGCACCGCATTGAGTGGCATGGAATGGCATGGAATGGCATGGAATGGCATGGCACGGCATGGCACGGCATGGAATGGCATGGAATGGCATGGAATGGCATGGAATGGCATGGAATGGCATGGAATGGCATGGAATGGCATGGAATGGCATGGAATGGCATGGAATGGCATGGAATGGCATGGAATGGCATGGAATGGCATGGAATGGCATGGAATGGCATGGAATGGCATGGAATGGCATGGAATGGCATGGAATGGAATGGAATGGCATGGAATGGCATGGAATGGCATGGAATGGCATGGAATGGCATGGAATGGCATGGAATGGCATGGAATGGCATGGAATGGCATGGAATGGCATGGAATGGCATGGAATGGCATGGAATGGCATGGAATGGCATGGAATGGCATGGAATGGCATGGAATGGCATGGAATGGCATCGCACCGGCATGGCACCGGCATGGCACGGCATGGCACGGCATGGCACGGCATGGCACGGCATGGCACGGCATGGCACGGCATGGCACCGGCATGGCACGGCATGGCACCGGCATGGCACGGCATGGAACCGGCATGGCACCGGCATGGCACGGCATGGCACCGGCATGGCACGGCATGGCACCGGCATGGCACGGCATGGCACGGCATGGCACGGCATGGCACGGCATGGCACGGCATGGCACGGCATGGCACGGCATTGAATGGCATGGAATGGCATGGAATGGCATGGAATGGCATGGAATGGCATGGAATGGCATGGAATGGCATCGCACCGGCATGGCACCGGCATGGCACGGCATGGCACCGGCATGGCACGGCATGGCACCGGCATGGCACGGCATGGCACCGGCATGGCACGGCATGGCACCGGCATGGCACGGCATGGCACCGGCATGGCACGGCATGGCACCGGCATGGCACGGCATGGCACCGGCATGGCACCGGCATGGCACGGCATGGCACCGGCATGGCACGGCATGGCACGGCATTGAATGGCATGGAATGGCATGGAATGGCATGGAATGGCATGGAATGGCATGGAATGGCATGGAATGGCATGGAATGGCATGGAATGGCATGGAATGGCATGGCACCGGCATGGCACCGGCATGGCACGGCATGGCACCGGCATGGCACGGCATGGCACCGGCATGGCACGGCATAGCACCGGCATGGCACGGCATGGCTCGGGCATGGCACGGCATGGCACCGGCATGGCACCGGCATGGCACGGCATGGCACCGGCATGGCACGGCATGGCACCGGCATGGCACGGCATGGCACCGGCATGGCACGGCATGGCACCGGCATGGCACCGGCATGGCACGGCATGGCACGGCATGGCACGGCATTGAATGGCATGGAATGGCATGGAATGGCATGGAATGGCATGGAATGGCATGGAATGGCATGGCACCGGCATGGCACCGGCATGGCACGGCATGGCACCGGCATGGCACGGCATGGCACGGCATGGCACCGGCATGGCACGGCATGGCACGGCATGGCACCGGCATGGCACGGCATGGCACCGGCATGGCACCGGCATGGCACCGGCATGGCACGGCATGGCACCGGCATGGCACGGCATGGAATGGCATGGAATGGCATGGAATGACATGGAATGGCATGGAATGGCATGGAATGGCATGGCACGGCATGGCACGGCATGGAATGGCATGGAATGGCATGGAATGGCATGGAATGGCATGGAATGGCATGGAATGGCATGGAATGGCATGGAATGGCATAGAATGGCATGGAATGGCATGGAATGGCATGGAATGGCATGGAATGGCATGGAATGGCATGGAATGGCATGGAATGGCATGGAATGGCATGGAATGGCATGGAATGGCATGGAATGGCATGGAATGGCATGGAATGGCATGGAATGGCATGGAATGGCATGGAATGGCATGGAATGGCATGGAATGGCATGGAATGGCATGGAATAGCATGGAATGGCATGGAATGGCATGGAATGGCATGGAATGACATGGAATGGCATGGCACCGGCATGGCACGGCATGGCACGGCATGGCACCGGCATGGCACGGCATGGCACCGGCATGGCACGGCATGGCACGGCATGGCACCGGCATGGCACGGCATGGCACCGGCATGGCACGGCATGGCACCGGCATGGCACGGCATGGCACGGCATGGCACGGCATGGCACGGCATGGCACGGCATGGCACGGCATGGCACGGCATGGCACCGGCATGGCACCGGCATGGCACCGGCATAGCACGGCATGGCACCGGCATGGCACGGCATGGCACCGGCATGGCACGGCATGGCACCGGCATGGCACGGCATGGCACGGCATGGCACGGCATTGAATGGCATGGAATGGCATGGAATGGCATGGAATGGCATGGAATGGCATGGAATGGCATGGAATGGCATGGAATGGCATGGAATGGCATGGAATGGCATGGAATGGCATGGAATGGCATGGAATGGCATGGAATGGCATGGAATGGCATGGAATGGCATGGAATGGCATGGAATGGCATGGAATGGCATGGAATGGCATGGCACCGCATGGCACGGCATGGCACGGCATTGAATGGCATTGAATGGCATGGAATGGCACGGCATGGCACGGCATGGCACGGCATGGCACGGCATGGCACGGCATGGCACGGCATGGACTGGCATGGAATGGCATGGACTGGCATGGACTGGCATGGAATGGCATGGAATGGCATGGCACCGCATGGCCCGGCATGGCACGGCATGGCATGGCATGGCACCGGCATGGCACGGCATGGCACGGCATGGCACCGCATGGCCCGGCATGGCACGGCATGGCACGGCATGGCACGGCATGGCACGGCATGGCACGGCATGGAATGGCATGGAATGGCATGGCACGGCATGGCACGGCATGGCACGGCATGGCACGGCATGGCACGGCATGGAATGGCATGGAATGGCATGGAATGGCATGGAATGGCATGGAATGGCATGGAATGGCATGGAATGGCATGGAATGGCATGGAATGGCATGGAATGGCATGGAATGGCATGGAATGGCATGGAATGGCATGGAATGGCATGGAATGGCATGGAATGGCATGGAATGGCATGGAATGACATGGAATGGCATGGAATGGCATGGAATGGCATGGAATGGCATGGAATGGCATGGAATGGCATGGAATGGCATGGAATGGCATGGAATGGCATGGAATGGCATGGAATGGCATGGAATGGCATGGAATGGCATGGAATGGCATGGAATGGCATGGAATGGCATGGAATGGCATGGAATGGCATGGAATGGCATGGAATGGCATGGAATGGCATGGAATGGCATGGAATGGCATGGAATGGCATGGAATGGCATGGAATGGCATGGAATGGCATGGAATGGCATGGAATGGCATGGAATGGCATGGAATGGCATGGAATGGCATGGAATGGCATGGAATGGCATGGAATGGCATGGAATGGCATGGAATGGCATGGAATGGCATGGAATGGCATGGAATGACATGGAATGACATGGAATGGCATGGCACCGGCATGGCACCGGCATGGCACCGGCATGGCACCGGCATGGCACGGCATGGCACGGCATGGCACCGGCATGGCACGGCATGGCACCGGCATGGCACGGCATGGCACCGGCATGGTACGGCATGGCACGGCATGGCACCGGCATGGCACCGGCATGGCACGGCATGGCACGGCATGGCACCGGCATGGCACGGCATGGCACCGGCATGGCACGGCATGGCACCGGCATGGCACCGGCATGGCACGGCATGGCACCGGCATGGCACGGCATGGCACCGGCATGGCACGGCATGGCACGGCATGGCACGGCATGGCACGGCATGGCACCGGCATGGCACGGCATGGCACCGGCATGGCACCGGCATGGCACGGCATGGCACCGGCATGGCACGGCATGGCACGGCATGGCACGGCATGGCACCGGCATGGCACGGCATTGAATGGCATGGAATGGCATGGAATGGCATGGAATGGCATGGAATGGCATGGAATGGCATGGAATGGCATGGAATGGCATGGAATGGCATGGAATGGCATGGAATGGCATGGAATGGCATGGAATGGCATGGAATGGCATGGAATGGCATGGAATGGCATGGAATGGCATGGAATGGCATGGAATGGCATGGAATGGCATGGAATGGCATGGAATGGCATGGAATGGCATGGAATGGCATGGAATGGCATGGAATGGCATGGAATGGCATGGAATGGCATGGAATGGCATGGAATGGCATGGAATGACATGGAATGGCATGGAATGACATGGAATGGCATGGAATGGCATGGAATGACATGGAATGGCATGGAATGACATGGCACCGGCATGGCACCGGCATGGCACCGGCATGGCACCGGCATGGCACCGGCATGGCACCGGCATGGCACCGGCATGGCACGGCATGGCACCGGCATGGCACGGCATGGCACCGGCATGGCACGGCATGGCACCGGCATGGCACCGGCATGGCACCGGCATGGCACCGGCATGGCACGGCATGGCACCGGCATGGCACGGCATGGCACCGGCATGGCACGGCATGGCACCGGCATGCCACGGCATGGCACCGGCATGGTACGGCATGGCACGGCATGGCACCGGCATGGCACGGCATGGCACCGGCATGGCACCGGCATGGCACGGCATGGCACCGGCATGGCACGGCATGGCACCGGCATGGCACGGCATGGCACCGGCATGGCACGGCATGGCACCGGCATGGCACCGGCATGGCACGGCATGGCACCGGCATGGCACCAGCATGGCACGGCATGGCACCGGCATGGCACGGCATGGCACGGCATGGCACGGCATGGAATGGCATGGCACGGCATGGAATGGCATGGAATGGCATGGAATGGCATGGAATGGCATGGAATGGCATGGAATGGCATGGAATGGCATGGAATGGCATGGAATGGCATG
The DNA here is from genome assembly GCA_963971235.1 of Cryptus armator. Classification (NCBI taxonomy): domain Eukaryota; kingdom Metazoa; phylum Arthropoda; class Insecta; order Hymenoptera; family Ichneumonidae; genus Cryptus; species Cryptus armator. The sequence goes on along the minus strand of CAXARG010000090.1, from coordinate 159,727 downwards.
GAATGGCATGGAATGGCATGGAATGGCATGGAATGGCATGGAATGGCATGGAATGGCATGGAATGGCATGGAATGGCATGGAATGGCATGGAATGGCATGGAATGGCATGGAATGGCATGGAATGGCATGGAATGGCATGGAATGGCATGGAATGGCATGGAATGGCATGGAATGGCATGGAATGGCATGGAATGGCATGGAATGGCATGGAATGGCATGGAATGGCATGGAATGGCATGGAATGGCATGGAATGGCATGGAATGGCATGGAATGGCATGGAATGGCATGGAATGGCATGGAATGGCATGGAATGGCATGGAATGGCATGGAATGGCATGGAATGGCATGGAATGGCATGGAATGGCATGGAATGGCATGGAATGGCATGGAATGGCATGGAATGGCATGGAATGGCATGGAATGGCATGGAATGGCATGGAATGGCATGGAATGGCATGGAATGGCATGGAATGGCATGGAATGGCATGGAATGGCATGGAATGGCATGGAATGGCATGGAATGGCATGGAATGGCATGGAATGGCATGGAATGGCATGGAATGGCATGGAATGGCATGGAATGGCATGGAATGGCATGGAATGGCATGGAATGGCATGGAATGGCATGGAATGGCATGGAATGGCATGGAATGGCATGGAATGGCATGGAATGGCATGGAATGGCATGGAATGGCATGGAATGGCATGGAATGGCATGGAATGGCATGGAATGGCATGGAATGGCATGGAATGGCATGGAATGGCATGGAATGGCATGGAATGGCATGGAATGGCATGGAATGGCATGGAATGGCATGGAATGGCATGGAATGGCATGGAATGGCATGGAATGGCATGGAATGGCATGGAATGGCATGGAATGGCATGGAATGGCATGGAATGGCATGGAATGGCATGGAATGGCATGGAATGGCATGGAATGGCATGGAATGGCATGGAATGGCATGGAATGGCATGGAATGGCATGGAATGGCATGGAATGGCATGGAATGGCATCGCACCGGCATGGCACCGGCATGGCACGGCATGGCACGGCATGGCACGGCATGGCACGGCATGGCACGGCATGGCACGGCATGGCACGGCATGGCACCGGCATGGCACGGCATGGCACCGGCATGGCACGGCATGGAACCGGCATGGCACCGGCATGGCACGGCATGGCACCGGCATGGCACCGGCATGGCACGGCATGGCACCGGCATGGCACGGCATGGCACGGCATGGCACCGGCATGGAATGGCATGGAATGGCATGGAATGGCATGGAATGGCATGGAATGGCATGGAATGGCATGGAATGGCATGGAATGGCATGGAATGGCATGGAATGGCATGGAATGGCATGGAATGGCATGGAATGGCATGGCACGGCATGGCACCGCATGGCACGGCATGGCACGGCATTGAATGGCATGGAATGGCATTGAATGGCATGGAATGGCATGGAATGGCATGGAATGGCATGGAATGGCATGGAATGGCATGGAATGGCATGGAATGGCATGGAATGGCATGGAATGGCATGGAATGGCATGGAATGGCATGGAATGGCATGGAATGGCATGGAATGGCATGGAATGGCATGGAATGGCATGGAATGGCATGGAATGGCATGGAATGGCATTGAATGGCATGGAATGGCATGGAATGGCATGGAATGGCATGGAATGGCATGGAATGGCATGGAATGGCATGGAATGGCATGGAATGGCATGGAATGGCATGGAATGGCATGGAATGGCATGGAATGGCATGGAATGGCATGGAATGGCATGGAATGGCATGGAATGGCATGGAATGGCATGGAATGGCATGGAATGGCATGGAATGGCATGGAATGGCATGGAATGGCATGGAATGGCATGGAATGGCATGGAATGGCATGGAATGGCATGGAATGGCATGGAATGGCATGGAATGGCATGGAATGGCATGGAATGGCATGGAATGGCATGGAATGGCATGGAATGGCATGGAATGGCATGGAATGACATGGAATGACATGGAATGACATGGAATGGCATGGAATGACATGGAATGGCATGGCACCGGCATGGCACCGGCATGGCACCGGCATGGCACCGGCATGGCACGGCATGGCACGGCATGGCACCGGCATGGCACGGCATGGCACCGGCATGGCACGGCATGGCACCGGCATGGTACGGCATGGCACGGCATGGCACCGGCATGGCACGGCATGGCACCGGCATGGCACGGCATGGCACCGGCATGGCACCGGCATGGCACCGGCATGGCACCGGCATGGCACCGGCATGGCACGGCATGGCACCGGCATGGCACGGCATGGCACCGGCATGGCACGGCATGGCACCGGCATGGCACCGGCATGGCACGGCATGGCACCGGCATGGCACCAGCATGGCACGGCATGGCACCGGCATGGCACGGCATGGCACGGCATGGCACGGCATGGAATGGCATGGAATGGCATGGAATGGCATGGAATGGCATGGAATGGCATGGAATGGCATGGAATGGCATGGAATGGCATGGAATGGCATGGAATGGCATGGAATGGCATGGAATGGCATGGAATGGCATGGAATGGCATGGAATGGCATGGAATGGCATGGAATGGCATGGAATGGCATGGAATGGCATGGAATGGCATGGAATGGCATGGAATGGCATGGAATGGCATGGAATGGCATGGAATGGCATGGAATGGCATGGAATGGCATGGAATGGCATGGAATGGCATGGAATGGCATGGAATGGCATGGAATGGCATGGAATGGCATGGAATGGCATGGAATGGCATGGAATGGCATGGAATGGCATGGAATGGCATGGAATGGCATGGAATGGCATGGAATGGCATGGAATGGCATGGAATGGCATGGAATGGCATGGAATGGCATGGAATGGCATGGAATGGCATGGAATGGCATGGAATGGCATGGAATGGCATGGAATGGCATGGAATGGCATGGAATGGCATGGAATGGCATGGAATGGCATGGAATGGCATGGAATGGCATGGAATGGCATGGAATGGCATGGAATGGCATGGAATGGCATGGAATGGCATGGAATGGCATGGAATGGCATGGAATGGCATGGAATGGCATGGAATGGCATGGAATGGCATGGAATGGCATGGAATGGCATGGAATGGCATGGAATGGCATGGAATGGCATGGAATGGCATGGAATGGCATGGAATGGCATGGAATGGCATGGAATGGCATGGAATGGCATGGAATGGCATCGCACCGGCATGGCACCGGCATGGCACGGCATGGCACGGCATGGCACGGCATGGCACGGCATGGCACGGCATGGCACCGGCATGGCACGGCATGGCACCGGCATGGCACGGCATGGAACCGGCATGGCACCGGCATGGCACGGCATGGCACCGGCATGGCACGGCATGGCACCGGCATGGCACGGCATGGCACGGCATGGCACGGCATGGCACGGCATGGCACGGCATGGCACGGCATGGCACGGCATGGCACGGCATTGAATGGCATGGAATGGCATGGAATGGCATGGAATGGCATGGAATGGCATCGCACCGGCATGGCACCGGCATGGCACGGCATGGCACCGGCATGGCACGGCATGGCACCGGCATGGCACGGCATGGCACCGGCATGGCACGGCATGGCACCGGCATGGCACGGCATGGCACCGGCATGGCACCGGCATGGCACGGCATGGCACCGGCATGGCACGGCATGGCACGGCATTGAATGGCATGGAATGGCATGGAATGGCATGGAATGGCATGGAATGGCATGGAATGGCATGGAATGGCATGGAATGGCATGGAATGGCATGGAATGGCATGGAATGGCATGGAATGGCATGGCACCGGCATGGCACCGGCATGGCACGGCATGGCACCGGCATGGCACGGCATGGCACCGGCATGGCACGGCATAGCACCGGCATGGCACGGCATGGCTCGGGCATGGCACGGCATGGCACCGGCATGGCACCGGCATGGCACGGCATGGCACCGGCATGGCACGGCATGGCACCGGCATGGCACGGCATGGCACCGGCATGGCACGGCATGGAATGGCATGGCACGGCATGGAATGGCATGGAATGGCATGGAATGGCATGGAATGGCATGGAATGGCATGGAATGGCATGGAATGGCATGGAATGGCATGGAATGGCATGGAATGGCATGGAATGGCATGGAATGGCATGGAATGGCATGGAATGGCATGGAATGGCATGGAATGGCATGGAATGGCATGGAATGGCATGGAATGGCATGGAATGGCATGGAATGGCATGGAATGGCATGGAATGGCATGGAATGGCATGGAATGGCATGGAATGGCATGGAATGGCATGGAATGGCATGGAATGGCATGGAATGGCATGGAATGGCATGGAATGGCATGGAATGGCATGGAATGGCATGGAATGGCATGGAATGGCATGGAATGGCATGGAATGGCATGGAATGGCATGGAATGGCATGGAATGGCATGGAATGGCATGGAATGGCATGGAATGGCATGGAATGGCATGGAATGGCATGGAATGGCATGGAATGGCATGGAATGGCATGGAATGGCATGGAATGGCATGGAATGGCATGGAATGGCATGGAATGGCATGGAATGGCATGGAATGGCATGGAATGGCATGGAATGGCATGGAATGGCATGGAATGGCATGGAATGGCATGGAATGGCATGGAATGGCATGGAATGGCATGGAATGGCATGGAATGGCATGGAATGGCATGGAATGGCATGGAATGGCATGGAATGGCATGGAATGGCATGGAATGGCATGGAATGGCATGGAATGGCATGGAATGGCATGGAATGGCATGGAATGGCATGGAATGGCATGGAATGGCATGGAATGGCATGGAATGGCATGGAATGGCATGGAATGGCATGGAATGGCATGGAATGGCATGGAATGGCATGGAATGGCATGGAATGGCATGGAATGGCATGGAATGGCATGGAATGGCATGGAATGGCATGGAATGGCATGGAATGGCATGGAATGGCATGGAATGGCATGGAATGGCATGGAATGGCATGGAATGGCATGGAATGGCATGGAATGGCATGGAATGGCATGGAATGGCATGGAATGGCATGGAATGGCATGGAATGGCATGGAATGGCATGGAATGGCATGGAATGGCATGGAATGGCATGGAATGGCATGGAATGGCATCGCACCGGCATGGCACCGGCATGGCACGGCATGGCACGGCATGGCACGGCATGGCACGGCATGGCACGGCATGGCACGGCATGGCACCGGCATGGCACGGCATGGCACCGGCATGGCACGGCATGGAACCGGCATGGCACCGGCATGGCACGGCATGGCACCGGCATGGCACCGGCATGGCACGGCATGGCACGGCATGGCACCGGCATGGAATGGCATGGAATGGCATGGAATGGCATGGAATGGCATGGAATGGCATGGAATGGCATGGAATGGCATGGAATGGCATGGAATGGCATGGAATGGCATGGAATGGCATGGAATGGCATGGAATGGCATGGAATGGCATGGAATGGCATGGAATGGCATGGCACGGCATGGCACCGCATGGCACGGCATGGCACGGCATTGAATGGCATGGAATGGCATGGAATGGCATGGAATGGCATGGAATGGCATGGAATGGCATGGAATGGCATGGAATGGCATGGAATGGCATGGAATGGCATGGAATGGCATGGAATGGCATGGAATGGCATGGAATGGCATGGAATGGCATGGAATGGCATGGAATGGCATGGAATGGCATGGAATGGCATGGAATGGCATGGAATGGCATGGAATGGCATGGAATGGCATGGAATGGCATGGAATGGCATGGAATGGCATGGAATGGCATGGAATGGCATGGAATGGCATGGAATGGCATGGAATGGCATGGAATGGCATGGAATGGCATGGAATGGCATGGAATGGCATGGAATGGCATGGAATGGCATGGAATGGCATGGAATGGCATGGAATGGCATGGAATGGCATGGAATGGCATGGAATGGCATGGAATGGCATGGAATGGCATGGAATGGCATGGAATGGCATGGAATGGCATGGAATGGCATGGAATGGCATGGAATGGCATGGAATGGCATGGAATGGCATGGAATGGCATGGAATGGCATGGAATGGCATGGAATGACATGGAATGACATGGAATGACATGGAATGGCATGGAATGACATGGAATGGCATGGCACCGGCATGGCACCGGCATGGCACCGGCATGGCACCGGCATGGCACGGCATGGCACGGCATGGCACCGGCATGGCACGGCATGGCACCGGCATGGCACGGCATGGCACCGGCATGGTACGGCATGGCACGGCATGGCACCGGCATGGCACCGGCATGGCACGGCATGGCACGGCATGGCACCGGCATGGCACGGCATGGCACCGGCATGGCACGGCATGGCACCGGCATGGCACCGGCATGGCACGGCATGGCACCGGCATGGCACGGCATGGCACCGGCATGGCACGGCATGGCACCGGCATGGCACGGCATGGCACGGCATGGCACGGCATGGCACGGCATGGCACCGGCATGGCACGGCATGGCACCGGCATGGCACCGGCATGGCACGGCATGGCACCGGCATGGCACGGCATGGCACCGGCATGGCACGGCATGGCACGGCATGGCACGGCATGGCACCGGCATGGCACGGCATTGAATGGCATGGAATGGCATGGAATGGCATGGAATGGCATGGAATGGCATGGAATGGCATGGAATGGCATGGAATGGCATGGAATGGCATGGAATGGCATGGAATGGCATGGAATGGCATGGAATGGCATGGAATGGCATGGAATGGCATGGAATGGCATGGAATGGCATGGAATGGCATGGAATGGCATGGAATGGCATGGAATGGCATGGAATGGCATGGAATGGCATGGAATGGCATGGAATGGCATGGAATGGCATGGAATGACATGGAATGGCATGGAATGACATGGAATGGCATGGAATGACATGGAATGGCATGGCACCGGCATGGCACCGGCATGGCACCGGCATGGCACCGGCATGGCACCGGCATGGCACCGGCATGGCACCGGCATGGCACCGGCATGGCACCGGCATGGCACCGGCATGGCACCGGCATGGCACCGGCATGGCACGGCATGGCACCGGCATGGCACGGCATGGCACCGGCATGGCACCGGCATGGCACCGGCATGGCACCGGCATGGCACCGGCATGGCACGGCATGGCACCGGCATGGCACGGCATGGCACCGGCATGGCACGGCATGGCACCGGCATGGTACGGCATGGCACGGCATGGCACCGGCATGGCACGGCATGGCACCGGCATGGCACCGGCATGGCACCGGCATGGCACGGCATGGCACCGGCATGGCACCGGCATGGCACCGGCATGGCACCGGCATGGCACCGGCATGGCACGGCATGGCACCGGCATGGCACCGGCATGGCACCGGCATGGCACCGGCATGGCACCGGCATGGCACCGGCATGGCACCGGCATGGCACCGGCATGGCACCGGCATGGCACGGCATGGCACCGGCATGGCACCGGCATGGCACGGCATGGCACCGGCATGGCACCGGCATGGCACCGGCATGGCACGGCATGGCACCGGCATGGCACCGGCATGGCACCGGCATGGCACCGGCATGGCACGGCATGGCACGGCATGGCACCGGCATGGCACGGCATGGCACCGGCATGGCACGGCATGGCACCGGCATGGTACGGCATGGCACGGCATGGCACCGGCATGGCACGGCATGGCACCGGCATGGCACGGCATGGCACCGGCATGGCACCGGCATGGCACCGGCATGGCACCGGCATGGCACCGGCATGGCACGGCATGGCACCGGCATGGCACGGCATGGCACCGGCATGGCACGGCATGGCACCGGCATGGCACCGGCATGGCACGGCATGGCACCGGCATGGCACCAGCATGGCACGGCATGGCACCGGCATGGCACGGCATGGCACGGCATGGCACGGCATGGAATGGCATGGAATGGCATGGAATGGCATGGAATGGCATGGAATGGCATGGAATGGCATGGAATGGCATGGAATGGCATGGAATGGCATGGAATGGCATGGAATGGCATGGAATGGCATGGAATGGCATGGAATGGCATGGAATGGCATGGAATGGCATGGAATGGCATGGAATGGCATGGAATGGCATGGAATGGCATGGAATGGCATGGAATGGCATGGAATGGCATGGAATGGCATGGAATGGCATGGAATGGCATGGAATGGCATGGAATGGCATGGAATGGCATGGAATGGCATGGAATGGCATGGAATGGCATGGAATGGCATGGAATGGCATGGAATGGCATGGAATGGCATGGAATGGCATGGAATGGCATGGAATGGCATGGAATGGCATGGAATGGCATGGAATGGCATGGAATGGCATGGAATGGCATGGAATGGCATGGAATGGCATGGAATGGCATGGAATGGCATGGAATGGCATGGAATGGCATGGAATGGCATGGAATGGCATGGAATGGCATGGAATGGCATGGAATGGCATGGAATGGCATGGAATGGCATGGAATGGCATGGAATGGCATGGAATGGCATGGAATGGCATGGAATGGCATGGAATGGCATGGAATGGCATGGAATGGCATGGAATGGCATGGAATGGCATGGAATGGCATGGAATGGCATGGAATGGCATGGAATGGCATGGAATGGCATGGAATGGCATGGAATGGCATGGAATGGCATGGAATGGCATGGAATGGCATGGAATGGCATGGAATGGCATGGAATGGCATCGCACCGGCATGGCACCGGCATGGCACGGCATGGCACGGCATGGCACGGCATGGCACGGCATGGCACGGCATGGCACCGGCATGGCACGGCATGGCACCGGCATGGCACGGCATGGAACCGGCATGGCACCGGCATGGCACGGCATGGCACCGGCATGGCACGGCATGGCACCGGCATGGCACGGCATGGCACGGCATGGCACGGCATGGCACGGCATGGCACGGCATGGCACGGCATGGCACGGCATGGCACGGCATTGAATGGCATGGAATGGCATGGAATGGCATGGAATGGCATGGAATGGCATCGCACCGGCATGGCACCGGCATGGCACGGCATGGCACCGGCATGGCACGGCATGGCACCGGCATGGCACGGCATGGCACCGGCATGGCACGGCATGGCACCGGCATGGCACGGCATGGCACCGGCATGGCACCGGCATGGCACGGCATGGCACCGGCATGGCACGGCATGGCACGGCATTGAATGGCATGGAATGGCATGGAATGGCATGGAATGGCATGGAATGGCATGGAATGGCATGGAATGGCATGGAATGGCATGGAATGGCATGGCACCGGCATGGCACCGGCATGGCACGGCATGGCACCGGCATGGCACGGCATGGCACCGGCATGGCACGGCATAGCACCGGCATGGCACGGCATGGCTCGGGCATGGCACGGCATGGCACCGGCATGGCACCGGCATGGCACGGCATGGCACCGGCATGGCACGGCATGGCACCGGCATGGCACGGCATGGCACCGGCATGGCACGGCATGGCACCGGCATGGCACCGGCATGGCACGGCATGGCACGGCATGGCACGGCATTGAATGGCATGGAATGGCATGGAATGGCATGGAATGGCATGGAATGGCATGGCACCGGCATGGCACCGGCATGGCACGGCATGGCACCGGCATGGCACGGCATGGCACGGCATGGCACCGGCATGGCACGGCATGGCACGGCATGGCACCGGCATGGCACGGCATGGCACCGGCATGGCACCGGCATGGCACCGGCATGGCACGGCATGGCACCGGCATGGCACGGCATGGAATGGCATGGAATGGCATGGAATGACATGGAATGGCATGGAATGACATGGAATGGCATGGCACCGGCATGGCACCGGCATGGCACGGCATGGCACGGCATGGCACGGCATGGCACCGGCATGGCACGGCATGGCACCGGCATGGCACGGCATGGCACCGGCATGGCACGGCATGGCACCGCATTGAGTGGCATGGAATGGCATGGAATGGCATGGAATGGCATGGCACGGCATGGCACGGCATGGAATGGCATGGAATGGCATGGAATGGCATGGAATGGCATGGAATGGCATGGAATGGCATGGAATGGCATGGAATGGCATGGAATGGCATGGAATGGCATGGAATGGCATGGAATGGCATGGAATGGCATGGAATGGCATGGAATGGCATGGAATGGCATGGAATGGCATGGAATGGCATGGAATGGCATGGAATGGAATGGAATGGCATGGAATGGCATGGAATGGCATGGAATGGCATGGAATGGCATGGAATGGCATGGAATGGCATGGAATGGCATGGAATGGCATGGAATGGCATGGAATGGCATGGAATGGCATGGAATGGCATGGAATGGCATCGCACCGGCATGGCACCGGCATGGCACGGCATGGCACGGCATGGCACGGCATGGCACGGCATGGCACGGCATGGCACCGGCATGGCACGGCATGGCACCGGCATGGCACGGCATGGAACCGGCATGGCACCGGCATGGCACGGCATGGCACCGGCATGGCACGGCATGGCACCGGCATGGCACGGCATGGCACCGGCATGGCACGGCATGGCACGGCATGGCACGGCATGGCACGGCATGGCACGGCATGGCACGGCATTGAATGGCATGGAATGGCATGGAATGGCATGGAATGGCATGGAATGGCATGGAATGGCATGGAATGGCATGGAATGGCATCGCACCGGCATGGCACCGGCATGGCACGGCATGGCACCGGCATGGCACGGCATGGCACCGGCATGGCACGGCATGGCACCGGCATGGCACGGCATGGCACCGGCATGGCACGGCATGGCACGGCATGGCACGGCATGGCACGGCATGGCACGGCATGGCACGGCATGGCACGGCATGGCACGGCATGGCACGGCATGGCACGGCATGGCACGGCATGGCACCGGCATGGCACCGGCATGGCACCGGCATAGCACGGCATGGCACCGGCATGGCACGGCATGGCACCGGCATGGCACGGCATGGCACCGGCATGGCACGGCATGGCACCGGCATGGCACGGCATGGCACGGCATGGCACGGCATTGAATGGCATGGAATGGCATGGAATGGCATGGAATGGCATGGAATGGCATGGAATGGCATGGAATGGCATGGAATGGCATGGAATGGCATGGAATGGCATGGAATGGCATGGAATGGCATGGAATGGCATGGAATGGCATGGAATGGCATGGCACCGCATGGCACGGCATGGCACGGCATTGAATGGCATTGAATGGCATGGAATGGCACGGCATGGCACGGCATGGCACGGCATGGCACGGCATGGCACGGCATGGCACGGCATGGCACGGCATGGCACCGCATTGAGTGGCATGGAATGGCATGGAATGGCATGGACTGGCATGGAATGGCATGGACTGGCATGGACTGGCATGGAATGGCATGGAATGGCATGGCACCGCATGGCCCGGCATGGCACGGCATGGCATGGCATGGCACCGGCATGGCACGGCATGGCACGGCATGGCACCGGCATGGCACGGCATGGCACGGCATGGCACGGCATGGCACGGCATGGCACGGCATGGCACGGCATGGAATGGCATGGAATGGCATGGAATGGCATGGAATGGCATGGAATGGCATGGAATGGCATGGAATGGCATGGAATGGCATGGAATGGCATGGAATGGCATGGAATGGCATGGAATGGCATGGAATGGCATGGAATGGCATGGAATGGCATGGAATGGCATGGAATGACATGGAATGGCATGGAATGGCATGGAATGGCATGGAATGGCATGGAATGGCATGGAATGGCATGGAATGGCATGGAATGGCATGGAATGGCATGGAATGGCATGGAATGGCATGGAATGGCATGGAATGGCATGGAATGGCATGGAATGGCATGGAATGGCATGGAATGGCATGGAATGGCATGGAATGGCATGGAATGGCATGGAATGGCATGGAATGGCATGGAATGGCATCGCACCGGCATGGCACCGGCATGGCACGGCATGGCACGGCATGGCACGGCATGGCACGGCATGGCACGGCATGGCACGGCATGGCACCGGCATGGCACGGCATGGCACCGGCATGGCACGGCATGGAACCGGCATGGCACCGGCATGGCACGGCATGGCACCGGCATGGCACCGGCATGGCACGGCATGGCACCGGCATGGCACGGCATGGCACGGCATGGCACCGGCATGGAATGGCATGGAATGGCATGGAATGGCATGGAATGGCATGGAATGGCATGGAATGGCATGGAATGGCATGGAATGGCATGGAATGGCATGGAATGGCATGGAATGGCATGGAATGGCATGGAATGGCATGGAATGGCATGGAATGGCATGGCACGGCATGGCACCGCATGGCACGGCATGGCACGGCATTGAATGGCATGGAATGGCATTGAATGGCATGGAATGGCATGGAATGGCATGGAATGGCATGGAATGGCATGGAATGGCATGGAATGGCATGGAATGGCATGGAATGGCATGGAATGGCATGGAATGGCATGGAATGGCATGGAATGGCATGGAATGGCATGGAATGGCATGGAATGGCATGGAATGGCATGGAATGGCATGGAATGGCATGGAATGGCATGGAATGGCATGGAATGGCATGGAATGGCATGGAATGGCATGGAATGGCATGGAATGGCATGGAATGGCATGGAATGGCATGGAATGGCATGGAATGGCATGGAATGGCATGGAATGGCATGGAATGGCATGGAATGGCATGGAATGGCATGGAATGGCATGGAATGGCATGGAATGGCATGGAATGGCATGGAATGGCATGGAATGGCATGGAATGGCATGGAATGGCATGGAATGGCATGGAATGGCATGGAATGGCATGGAATGGCATGGAATGGCATGGAATGGCATGGAATGGCATGGAATGGCATGGAATGGCATGGAATGGCATGGAATGGCATGGAATGGCATGGAATGACATGGAATGACATGGAATGGCATGGAATGACATGGAATGGCATGGCACCGGCATGGCACCGGCATGGCACCGGCATGGCACCGGCATGGCACGGCATGGCACGGCATGGCACCGGCATGGCACGGCATGGCACCGGCATGGCACGGCATGGCACCGGCATGGTACGGCATGGCACGGCATGGCACCGGCATGGCACCGGCATGGCACGGCATGGCACGGCATGGCACCGGCATGGCACGGCATGGCACCGGCATGGCACGGCATGGCACCGGCATGGCACCGGCATGGCACGGCATGGCACCGGCATGGCACGGCATGGCACCGGCATGGCACGGCATGGCACCGGCATGGCACGGCATGGCACGGCATGGCACGGCATGGCACGGCATGGCACCGGCATGGCACGGCATGGCACCGGCATGGCACCGGCATGGCACGGCATGGCACCGGCATGGCACGGCATGGCACCGGCATGGCACGGCATGGCACGGCATGGCACGGCATGGCACCGGCATGGCACGGCATTGAATGGCATGGAATGGCATGGAATGGCATGGAATGGCATGGAATGGCATGGAATGGCATGGAATGGCATGGAATGGCATGGAATGGCATGGAATGGCATGGAATGGCATGGAATGGCATGGAATGGCATGGAATGGCATGGAATGGCATGGAATGGCATGGAATGGCATGGAATGGCATGGAATGGCATGGAATGGCATGGAATGGCATGGAATGGCATGGAATGGCATGGAATGGCATGGAATGGCATGGAATGACATGGAATGGCATGGAATGACATGGAATGGCATGGCACCGGCATGGCACCGGCATGGCACCGGCATGGCACCGGCATGGCACCGGCATGGCACCGGCATGGCACCGGCATGGCACCGGCATGGCACCGGCATGGCACGGCATGGCACCGGCATGGCACGGCATGGCACCGGCATGGCACCGGCATGGCACGGCATGGCACCGGCATGGCACGGCATGGCACCGGCATGGCACGGCATGGCACCGGCATGGCACCGGCATGGCACGGCATGGCACGGCATGGCACGGCATTGAATGGCATGGAATGGCATGGAATGGCATGGAATGGCATGGAATGGCATGGCACCGGCATGGCACCGGCATGGCACCGGCATGGCACCGGCATGGCACGGCATGGCACCGGCATGGCACGGCATGGCACGGCATGGCACCGGCATGGCACGGCATGGCACGGCATGGCACCGGCATGGCACGGCATGGCACCGGCATGGCACCGGCATGGCACCGGCATGGCACGGCATGGCACCGGCATGGCACGGCATGGAATGGCATGGAATGGCATGGAATGACATGGAATGGCATGGCACCGGCATGGCACCGGCATGGCACGGCATGGCACGGCATGGCACCGGCATGGCACGGCATGGCACGGCATGGCACCGGCATGGCACGGCATGGCACCGGCATGGCACCGGCATGGCACCGGCATGGCACGGCATGGCACCGGCATGGCACGGCATGGAATGGCATGGAATGGCATGGAATGACATGGAATGGCATGGAATGGCATGGAATGGCATGGCACGGCATGGCACGGCATGGAATGGCATGGAATGGCATGGAATGGCATGGAATGGCATGGAATGGCATGGAATGGCATGGAATGGCATAGAATGGCATGGAATGGCATGGAATGGCATGGAATGGCATGGAATGGCATGGAATGGCATGGAATGGCATGGAATGGCATGGAATGGCATGGAATGGCATGGAATGGCATGGAATGGCATGGAATGGCATGGAATGGCATGGAATGGCATGGAATGGCATGGAATGGCATGGAATAGCATGGAATGGCATGGAATGGCATGGAATGGCATGGAATGACATGGAATGGCATGGCACCGGCATGGCACGGCATGGCACGGCATGGCACCGGCATGGCACGGCATGGCACCGGCATGGCACGGCATGGCACCGGCATGGCACGGCATGGCACGGCATGGCACGGCATGGCACGGCATGGCACGGCATGGCACGGCATGGCACGGCATGGCACCGGCATGGCACCGGCATGGCACCGGCATAGCACGGCATGGCACCGGCATGGCACGGCATGGCACCGGCATGGCACGGCATGGCACCGGCATGGCACGGCATGGCACGGCATGGCACGGCATTGAATGGCATGGAATGGCATGGAATGGCATGGAATGGCATGGAATGGCATGGAATGGCATGGAATGGCATGGAATGGCATGGAATGGCATGGAATGGCATGGAATGGCATGGAATGGCATGGAATGGCATGGAATGGCATGGAATGGCATGGAATGGCATGGAATGGCATGGCACCGCATGGCACGGCATGGCACGGCATTGAATGGCATTGAATGGCATGGAATGGCACGGCATGGCACGGCATGGCACGGCATGGCACGGCATGGCACGGCATGGCACGGCATGGCACGGCATGGCACCGCATTGAGTGGCATGGAATGGCATGGAATGGCATGGACTGGCATGGAATGGCATGGACTGGCATGGACTGGCATGGAATGGCATGGAATGGCATGGCACCGCATGGCCCGGCATGGCACGGCATGGCATGGCATGGCACCGGCATGGCACGGCATGGCACGGCATGGCACCGGCATGGCACGGCATGGCACGGCATGGCACGGCATGGCACGGCATGGCACGGCATGGCACGGCATGGAATGGCATGGAATGGCATGGAATGGCATGGAATGGCATGGAATGGCATGGAATGGCATGGAATGGCATGGAATGGCATGGAATGGCATGGAATGGCATGGAATGGCATGGAATGGCATGGAATGGCATGGAATGGCATGGAATGGCATGGAATGGCATGGAATGACATGGAATGGCATGGAATGGCATGGAATGGCATGGAATGGCATGGAATGGCATGGAATGGCATGGAATGGCATGGAATGGCATGGAATGGCATGGAATGGCATGGAATGGCATGGAATGGCATGGAATGGCATGGAATGGCATGGAATGGCATGGAATGGCATGGAATGGCATCGCACCGGCATGGCACCGGCATGGCACGGCATGGCACGGCATGGCACGGCATGGCACGGCATGGCACGGCATGGCACGGCATGGCACCGGCATGGCACGGCATGGCACCGGCATGGCACGGCATGGAACCGGCATGGCACCGGCATGGCACGGCATGGCACCGGCATGGCACCGGCATGGCACGGCATGGCACCGGCATGGCACGGCATGGCACGGCATGGCACCGGCATGGAATGGCATGGAATGGCATGGAATGGCATGGAATGGCATGGAATGGCATGGAATGGCATGGAATGGCATGGAATGGCATGGAATGGCATGGAATGGCATGGAATGGCATGGAATGGCATGGAATGGCATGGAATGGCATGGCACGGCATGGCACCGCATGGCACGGCATGGCACGGCATTGAATGGCATGGAATGGCATTGAATGGCATGGAATGGCATGGAATGGCATGGAATGGCATGGAATGGCATGGAATGGCATGGAATGGCATGGAATGGCATGGAATGGCATGGAATGGCATGGAATGGCATGGAATGGCATGGAATGGCATGGAATGGCATGGAATGGCATGGAATGGCATGGAATGGCATGGAATGGCATGGAATGGCATGGAATGGCATGGAATGGCATGGAATGGCATGGAATGGCATGGAATGGCATGGAATGGCATGGAATGGCATGGAATGGCATGGAATGGCATGGAATGGCATGGAATGGCATGGAATGGCATGGAATGGCATGGAATGGCATGGAATGGCATGGAATGGCATGGAATGGCATGGAATGGCATGGAATGGCATGGAATGGCATGGAATGGCATGGAATGGCATGGAATGGCATGGAATGGCATGGAATGGCATGGAATGGCATGGAATGGCATGGAATGGCATGGAATGACATGGAATGACATGGAATGGCATGGAATGACATGGAATGGCATGGCACCGGCATGGCACCGGCATGGCACCGGCATGGCACCGGCATGGCACGGCATGGCACGGCATGGCACCGGCATGGCACGGCATGGCACCGGCATGGCACGGCATGGCACCGGCATGGTACGGCATGGCACGGCATGGCACCGGCATGGCACCGGCATGGCACGGCATGGCACGGCATGGCACCGGCATGGCACGGCATGGCACCGGCATGGCACGGCATGGCACCGGCATGGCACCGGCATGGCACGGCATGGCACCGGCATGGCACGGCATGGCACCGGCATGGCACGGCATGGCACCGGCATGGCACGGCATGGCACGGCATGGCACGGCATGGCACGGCATGGCACCGGCATGGCACGGCATGGCACCGGCATGGCACCGGCATGGCACGGCATGGCACCGGCATGGCACGGCATGGCACCGGCATGGCACGGCATGGCACGGCATGGCACGGCATGGCACCGGCATGGCACGGCATTGAATGGCATGGAATGGCATGGAATGGCATGGAATGGCATGGAATGGCATGGAATGGCATGGAATGGCATGGAATGGCATGGAATGGCATGGAATGGCATGGAATGGCATGGAATGGCATGGAATGGCATGGAATGGCATGGAATGGCATGGAATGGCATGGAATGGCATGGAATGGCATGGAATGGCATGGAATGGCATGGAATGGCATGGAATGGCATGGAATGGCATGGAATGGCATGGAATGGCATGGAATGACATGGAATGGCATGGAATGACATGGAATGGCATGGCACCGGCATGGCACCGGCATGGCACCGGCATGGCACCGGCATGGCACCGGCATGGCACCGGCATGGCACCGGCATGGCACCGGCATGGCACGGCATGGCACCGGCATGGCACGGCATGGCACCGGCATGGCACCGGCATGGCACCGGCATGGCACCGGCATGGCACCGGCATGGCACGGCATGGCACCGGCATGGCACGGCATGGCACCGGCATGGCACGGCATGGCACCGGCATGGTACGGCATGGCACGGCATGGCACCGGCATGGCACGGCATGGCACCGGCATGGCACCGGCATGGCACCGGCATGGCACGGCATGGCACGGCATGGCACCGGCATGGCACGGCATGGCACCGGCATGGCACCGGCATGGCACGGCATGGCACCGGCATGGCACCGGCATGGCACCGGCATGGCACCGGCATGGCACCGGCATGGCACCGGCATGGCACCGGCATGGCACGGCATGGCACCGGCATGGCACCGGCATGGCACCGGCATGGCACGGCATGGCACCGGCATGGCACCGGCATGGCACCGGCATGGCACGGCATGGCACCGGCATGGCACCGGCATGGCACCGGCATGGCACCGGCATGGCACCGGCATGGCACCGGCATGGCACGGCATGGCACCGGCATGGCACCGGCATGGCACCGGCATGGCACCGGCATGGCACGGCATGGCACCGGCATGGCACGGCATGGCACCGGCATGGCACGGCATGGCACCGGCATGGTACGGCATGGCACGGCATGGCACCGGCATGGCACGGCATGGCACCGGCATGGCACCGGCATGGCACCGGCATGGCACCGGCATGGCACCGGCATGGCACGGCATGGCACCGGCATGGCACGGCATGGCACCGGCATGGCACGGCATGGCACCGGCATGGCACCGGCATGGCACGGCATGGCACCGGCATGGCACCAGCATGGCACGGCATGGCACCGGCATGGCACGGCATGGCACGGCATGGCACGGCATGGAATGGCATGGAATGGCATGGAATGGCATGGAATGGCATGGAATGGCATGGAATGGCATGGAATGGCATGGAATGGCATGGAATGGCATGGAATGGCATGGAATGGCATGGAATGGCATGGAATGGCATGGAATGGCATGGAATGGCATGGAATGGCATGGAATGGCATGGAATGGCATGGAATGGCATGGAATGGCATGGAATGGCATGGAATGGCATGGAATGGCATGGAATGGCATGGAATGGCATGGAATGGCATGGAATGGCATGGAATGGCATGGAATGACATGGAATGACATGGAATGGCATGGAATGACATGGAATGGCATGGCACCGGCATGGCACGGCATGGCACGGCATGGCACCGGCATGGCACGGCATGGCACGGCATGGCACCGGCATGGCACGGCATGGCACCGGCATGGCACGGCATGGCACCGGCATGGTACGGCATGGCACGGCATGGCACCGGCATGGCACCGGCATGGCACGGCATGGCACCGGCATGGCACGGCATGGCACGGCATGGCACCGGCATGGCACGGCATGGCACCGGCATGGCACGGCATGGCACCGGCATGGCACCGGCATGGCACGGCATGGCACCGGCATGGCACGGCATGGCACCGGCATGGCACGGCATGGCACCGGCATGGCACGGCATGGCACGGCATGGCACGGCATGGCACGGCATGGCACCGGCATGGCACGGCATGGCACCGGCATGGCACCGGCATGGCACGGCATGGCACCGGCATGGCACGGCATGGCACCGGCATGGCACGGCATGGCACGGCATGGCACGGCATGGCACCGGCATGGCACGGCATTGAATGGCATGGAATGGCATGGAATGGCATGGAATGGCATGGAATGGCATGGAATGGCATGGAATGGCATGGAATGGCATGGAATGGCATGGAATGGCATGGAATGGCATGGAATGGCATGGAATGGCATGGAATGGCATGGAATGGCATGGAATGGCATGGAATGGCATGGAATGGCATGGAATGGCATGGAATGGCATGGAATGGCATGGAATGACATGGAATGGCATGGAATGACATGGAATGGCATGGCACCGGCATGGCACCGGCATGGCACCGGCATGGCACCGGCATGGCACCGGCATGGCACCGGCATGGCACCGGCATGGCACCGGCATGGCACCGGCATGGCACCGGCATGGCACGGCATGGCACCGGCATGGCACGGCATGGCACCGGCATGGCACGGCATGGCACCGGCATGGCACCGGCATGGCACCGGCATGGCACCGGCATGGCACCGGCATGGCACGGCATGGCACCGGCATGGCACGGCATGGCACCGGCATGGCACGGCATGGCACCGGCATGGCACGGCATGGCACCGGCATGGTACGGCATGGCACGGCATGGCACCGGCATGGCACGGCATGGCACCGGCATGGCACCGGCATGGCACCGGCATGGCACGGCATGGCACCGGCATGGCACCGGCATGGCACCGGCATGGCACCGGCATGGCACCGGCATGGCACGGCATGGCACCGGCATGGCACCGGCATGGCACCGGCATGGCACCGGCATGGCACCGGCATGGCACCGGCATGGCACGGCATGGCACCGGCATGGCACCGGCATGGCACCGGCATGGCACCGGCATGGCACGGCATGGCACCGGCATGGCACCGGCATGGCACCGGCATGGCACGGCATGGCACCGGCATGGCACCGGCATGGCACCGGCATGGCACCGGCATGGCACGGCATGGCACGGCATGGCACCGGCATGGCACGGCATGGCACCGGCATGGCACGGCATGGCACCGGCATGGTACGGCATGGCACGGCATGGCACCGGCATGGCACGGCATGGCACCGGCATGGCACCGGCATGGCACCGGCATGGCACCGGCATGGCACCGGCATGGCACGGCATGGCACCGGCATGGCACGGCATGGCACCGGCATGGCACGGCATGGCACCGGCATGGCACCGGCATGGCACGGCATGGCACCGGCATGGCACCAGCATGGCACGGCATGGCACCGGCATGGCACGGCATGGCACGGCATGGCACGGCATGGAATGGCATGGAATGGCATGGAATGGCATGGAATGGCATGGAATGGCATGGAATGGCATGGAATGGCATGGAATGGCATGGAATGGCATGGAATGGCATGGAATGGCATGGAATGGCATGGAATGGCATGGAATGGCATGGAATGGCATGGAATGGCATGGAATGGCATGGAATGGCATGGAATGGCATGGAATGGCATGGAATGGCATGGAATGGCATGGAATGGCATGGAATGGCATGGAATGGCATGGAATGGCATGGAATGGCATGGAATGGCATGGAATGGCATGGAATGGCATGGAATGGCATGGAATGGCATGGAATGGCATGGAATGGCATGGAATGGCATGGAATGGCATGGAATGGCATGGAATGGCATGGAATGGCATGGAATGGCATGGAATGGCATGGAATGGCATGGAATGGCATGGAATGGCATGGAATGGCATGGAATGGCATGGAATGGCATGGAATGGCATGGAATGGCATGGAATGGCATGGAATGGCATGGAATGGCATGGAATGGCATGGAATGGCATGGAATGGCATGGAATGGCATGGAATGGCATGGAATGGCATGGAATGGCATGGAATGGCATGGAATGGCATGGAATGGCATGGAATGGCATGGAATGGCATGGAATGGCATGGAATGGCATGGAATGGCATGGAATGGCATGGAATGGCATGGAATGGCATGGAATGGCATGGAATGGCATGGAATGGCATGGAATGGCATGGAATGGCATGGAATGGCATGGAATGGCATGGAATGGCATGGAATGGCATGGAATGGCATCGCACCGGCATGGCACCGGCATGGCACGGCATGGCACGGCATGGCACGGCATGGCACGGCATGGCACGGCATGGCACGGCATGGCACCGGCATGGCACGGCATGGCACCGGCATGGCACGGCATGGAACCGGCATGGCACCGGCATGGCACGGCATGGCACCGGCATGGCACGGCATGGCACCGGCATGGCACGGCATGGCACGGCATGGCACGGCATGGCACGGCATGGCACGGCATGGCACGGCATGGCACGGCATGGCACGGCATGGCACGGCATGGCACGGCATGGCACGGCATGGCACGGCATGGCACGGCATGGCACGGCATTGAATGGCATGGAATGGCATGGAATGGCATGGAATGGCATGGAATGGCATCGCACCGGCATGGCACCGGCATGGCACGGCATGGCACCGGCATGGCACGGCATGGCACCGGCATGGCACGGCATGGCACCGGCATGGCACGGCATGGCACCGGCATGGCACGGCATGGCACCGGCATGGCACGGCATGGCACCGGCATGGCACCGGCATGGCACGGCATGGCACCGGCATGGCACGGCATGGCACGGCATTGAATGGCATGGAATGGCATGGAATGGCATGGAATGGCATGGAATGGCATGGAATGGCATGGAATGGCATGGAATGGCATGGAATGGCATGGCACCGGCATGGCACCGGCATGGCACGGCATGGCACCGGCATGGCACGGCATGGCACCGGCATGGCACGGCATAGCACCGGCATGGCACGGCATGGCTCGGGCATGGCACGGCATGGCACCGGCATGGCACCGGCATGGCACGGCATGGCACCGGCATGGCACGGCATGGCACCGGCATGGCACGGCATGGCACCGGCATGGCACGGCATGGCACCGGCATGGCACCGGCATGGCACGGCATGGCACGGCATGGCACGGCATTGAATGGCATGGAATGGCATGGAATGGCATGGAATGGCATGGAATGGCATGGCACCGGCATGGCACCGGCATGGCACGGCATGGCACCGGCATGGCACGGCATGGCACGGCATGGCACCGGCATGGCACGGCATGGCACGGCATGGCACCGGCATGGCACGGCATGGCACCGGCATGGCACCGGCATGGCACCGGCATGGCACGGCATGGCACCGGCATGGCACGGCATGGAATGGCATGGAATGGCATGGAATGACATGGAATGGCATGGCACCGGCATGGCACCGGCATGGCACGGCATGGCACGGCATGGCACGGCATGGCACCGGCATGGCACGGCATGGCACCGGCATGGCACGGCATGGCACCGGCATGGCACGGCATGGCACCGCATTGAGTGGCATGGAATGGCATGGAATGGCATGGAATGGCATGGCACGGCATGGCACGGCATGGAATGGCATGGAATGGCATGGAATGGCATGGAATGGCATGGAATGGCATGGAATGGCATGGAATGGCATGGAATGGCATGGAATGGCATGGAATGGCATGGAATGGCATGGAATGGCATGGAATGGCATGGAATGGCATGGAATGGCATGGAATGGCATGGAATGGCATGGAATGGCATGGAATGGCATGGAATGGCATGGAATGGAATGGAATGGCATGGAATGGCATGGAATGGCATGGAATGGCATGGAATGGCATGGAATGGCATGGAATGGCATGGAATGGCATGGAATGGCATGGAATGGCATGGAATGGCATGGAATGGCATGGAATGGCATGGAATGGCATGGAATGGCATGGAATGGCATGGAATGGCATGGAATGGCATGGAATGGCATGGAATGGCATCGCACCGGCATGGCACCGGCATGGCACGGCATGGCACGGCATGGCACGGCATGGCACGGCATGGCACGGCATGGCACGGCATGGCACCGGCATGGCACGGCATGGCACCGGCATGGCACGGCATGGAACCGGCATGGCACCGGCATGGCACGGCATGGCACCGGCATGGCACGGCATGGCACCGGCATGGCACGGCATGGCACGGCATGGCACCGGCATGGCACGGCATGGCACGGCATGGCACCGGCATGGCACGGCATGGCACCGGCATGGCACCGGCATGGCACCGGCATGGCACGGCATGGCACCGGCATGGCACGGCATGGAATGGCATGGAATGGCATGGAATGACATGGAATGGCATGGCACCGGCATGGCACCGGCATGGCACGGCATGGCACGGCATGGCACCGGCATGGCACGGCATGGCACGGCATGGCACCGGCATGGCACGGCATGGCACCGGCATGGCACCGGCATGGCACCGGCATGGCACGGCATGGCACCGGCATGGCACGGCATGGAATGGCATGGAATGGCATGGAATGACATGGAATGGCATGGAATGGCATGGAATGGCATGGCACGGCATGGCACGGCATGGAATGGCATGGAATGGCATGGAATGGCATGGAATGGCATGGAATGGCATGGAATGGCATGGAATGGCATAGAATGGCATGGAATGGCATGGAATGGCATGGAATGGCATGGAATGGCATGGAATGGCATGGAATGGCATGGAATGGCATGGAATGGCATGGAATGGCATGGAATGGCATGGAATGGCATGGAATGGCATGGAATGGCATGGAATGGCATGGAATGGCATGGAATGGCATGGAATGGCATGGAATAGCATGGAATGGCATGGAATGGCATGGAATGGCATGGAATGACATGGAATGGCATGGCACCGGCATGGCACGGCATGGCACGGCATGGCACCGGCATGGCACGGCATGGCACCGGCATGGCACGGCATGGCACCGGCATGGCACGGCATGGCACGGCATGGCACGGCATGGCACGGCATGGCACGGCATGGCACGGCATGGCACGGCATGGCACCGGCATGGCACCGGCATGGCACCGGCATAGCACGGCATGGCACCGGCATGGCATGGCATGGCACCGGCATGGCACGGCATGGCACCGGCATGGCACGGCATGGCACGGCATGGCACGGCATTGAATGGCATGGAATGGCATGGAATGGCATGGAATGGCATGGAATGGCATGGAATGGCATGGAATGGCATGGAATGGCATGGAATGGCATGGAATGGCATGGAATGGCATGGAATGGCATGGCACCGCATGGCACGGCATGGCACGGCATTGAATGGCATTGAATGGCATGGAATGGCACGGCATGGCACGGCATGGCACGGCATGGCACGGCATGGCACGGCATGGCACGGCATGGCACGGCATGGCACCGCATTGAGTGGCATGGAATGGCATGGAATGGCATGGACTGGCATGGAATGGCATGGACTGGCATGGACTGGCATGGAATGGCATGGAATGGCATGGCACCGCATGGCCCGGCATGGCACGGCATGGCATGGCATGGCACCGGCATGGCACGGCATGGCACGGCATGGCACCGGCATGGCACGGCATGGCACGGCATGGCACGGCATGGCACGGCATGGCACGGCATGGAATGGCATGGAATGGCATGGAATGGCATGGAATGGCATGGAATGGCATGGAATGGCATGGAATGGCATGGAATGGCATGGAATGGCATGGAATGGCATGGAATGGCATGGAATGGCATGGAATGGCATGGAATGGCATGGAATGGCATGGAATGGCATGGAATGGCATGGAATGGCATGGAATGGCATGGAATGACATGGAATGGCATGGAATGGCATGGAATGGCATGGAATGGCATGGAATGGCATGGAATGGCATGGAATGGCATGGAATGGCATGGAATGGCATGGAATGGCATGGAATGGCATGGAATGGCATGGAATGGCATGGAATGGCATGGAATGGCATGGAATGGCATCGCACCGGCATGGCACGGCATGGCACGGCATGGCACGGCATGGCACGGCATGGCACGGCATGGCACGGCATGGCACGGCATGGCACCGGCATGGCACGGCATGGCACGGCATGGCACCGGCATGGCACGGCATGGCACCGGCATGGCACGGCATGGCACCGGCATGGCACGGCATGGCACCGGCATGGCACGGCATGGCACGGCATGGCACGGCATGGCACGGCATGGCACCGGCATGGCACGGCATGGCACCGGCATGGCACCGGCATGGCACGGCATGGCACCGGCATGGCACGGCATGGCACGGCATGGCACGGCATGGCACGGCATGGCACGGCATGGCACGGCATGGCACGGCATGGCACGGCATTGAATGGCATGGAATGGCATGGAATGGCATCGCACCGGCATGGCACCGGCATGGCACGGCATGGCACCGGCATGGCACGGCATGGCACCGGCATGGCACGGCATGGCACCGGCATGGCACGGCATGGCACCGGCATGGCACGGCATGGCACCGGCATGGCACGGCATGGCACCGGCATGGCACGGCATGGCACCGGCATGGCACCGGCATGGCACGGCATGGCACCGGCATGGCACGGCATGGCACGGCATTGAATGGCATGGAATGGCATGGAATGGCATGGAATGGCATGGAATGGCATGGAATGGCATGGAATGGCATGGAATGGCATGGAATGGCATGGAATGGCATGGCACCGGCATGGCACCGGCATGGCACGGCATGGCACCGGCATGGCACGGCATGGCACCGGCATGGCACGGCATAGCACCGGCATGGCACGGCATGGCTCGGGCATGGCACGGCATGGCACCGGCATGGCACCGGCATGGCACGGCATGGCACCGGCATGGCACGGCATGGCACCGGCATGGCACGGCATGGCACCGGCATGGCACGGCATGGCACCGGCATGGCACCGGCATGGCACGGCATGGCACGGCATGGCACGGCATTGAATGGCATGGAATGGCATGGAATGGCATGGAATGGCATGGAATGGCATGGCACCGGCATGGCACCGGCATGGCACGGCATGGCACCGGCATGGCACGGCATGGCACGGCATGGCACCGGCATGGCACGGCATGGCACGGCATGGCACCGGCATGGCACGGCATGGCACCGGCATGGCACCGGCATGGCACCGGCATGGCACGGCATGGCACCGGCATGGCACGGCATGGAATGGCATGGAATGGCATGGAATGACATGGAATGGCATGGAATGGCATGGAATGGCATGGCACGGCATGGCACGGCATGGAATGGCATGGAATGGCATGGAATGGCATGGAATGGCATGGAATGGCATGGAATGGCATAGAATGGCATGGAATGGCATGGAATGGCATGGAATGGCATGGAATGGCATGGAATGGCATGGAATGGCATGGAATGGCATGGAATGGCATGGAATGGCATGGAATGGCATGGAATGGCATGGAATGGCATGGAATGGCATGGAATGGCATGGAATGGCATGGAATGGCATGGAATGGCATGGAATGGCATGGAATGGCATGGAATGGCATGGAATGGCATGGAATAGCATGGAATGGCATGGAATGGCATGGAATGGCATGGAATGACATGGAATGGCATGGCACCGGCATGGCACGGCATGGCACGGCATGGCACCGGCATGGCACGGCATGGCACCGGCATGGCACGGCATGGCACCGGCATGGCACGGCATGGCACGGCATGGCACGGCATGGCACGGCATGGCACGGCATGGCACGGCATGGCACGGCATGGCACCGGCATGGCACCGGCATGGCACCGGCATAGCACGGCATGGCACCGGCATGGCACGGCATGGCACCGGCATGGCACGGCATGGCACCGGCATGGCACGGCATGGCACGGCATGGCACGGCATTGAATGGCATGGAATGGCATGGAATGGCATGGAATGGCATGGAATGGCATGGAATGGCATGGAATGGCATGGAATGGCATGGAATGGCATGGAATGGCATGGAATGGCATGGCACCGCATGGCACGGCATGGCACGGCATTGAATGGCATTGAATGGCATGGAATGGCACGGCATGGCACGGCATGGCACGGCATGGCACGGCATGGCACGGCATGGCACGGCATGGCACGGCATGGCACGGCATGGCACGGCATGGCACCGCATTGAGTGGCATGGAATGGCATGGAATGGCATGGACTGGCATGGAATGGCATGGACTGGCATGGACTGGCATGGAATGGCATGGAATGGCATGGCACCGCATGGCCCGGCATGGCACGGCATGGCATGGCATGGCACCGGCATGGCACGGCATGGCACGGCATGGCACCGGCATGGCACGGCATGGCACGGCATGGCACGGCATGGCACGGCATGGCACGGCATGGCACGGCATGGAATGGCATGGAATGGCATGGAATGGCATGGAATGGCATGGAATGGCATGGAATGGCATGGAATGGCATGGAATGGCATGGAATGGCATGGAATGGCATGGAATGGCATGGAATGGCATGGAATGGCATGGAATGGCATGGAATGGCATGGAATGGCATGGAATGGCATGGAATGGCATGGAATGGCATGGAATGGCATGGAATGGCATGGAATGGCATGGAATGGCATGGAATGGCATGGAATGGCATGGAATGGCATGGAATGGCATGGAATGGCATGGAATGACATGGAATGGCATGGAATGGCATGGAATGGCATGGAATGGCATGGAATGGCATGGAATGGCATGGAATGGCATGGAATGGCATGGAATGGCATGGAATGGCATGGAATGGCATGGAATGGCATGGAATGGCATGGAATGGCATGGAATGGCATGGAATGGCATGGAATGGCATCGCACCGGCATGGCACGGCATGGCACGGCATGGCACGGCATGGCACGGCATGGCACGGCATGGCACGGCATGGCACGGCATGGCACGGCATGGCACCGGCATGGCACGGCATGGCACGGCATGGCACCGGCATGGCACGGCATGGCACCGGCATGGCACGGCATGGCACCGGCATGGCACGGCATGGCACCGGCATGGCACGGCATGGCACGGCATGGCACGGCATGGCACGGCATGGCACCGGCATGGCACGGCATGGCACCGGCATGGCACCGGCATGGCACGGCATGGCACCGGCATGGCACCGGCATGGCACCGGCATGGCACGGCATGGCACGGCATGGCACCGGCATGGCACGGCATGGCACCGGCATGGCACGGCATGGCACGGGCATGGCACGGCATGGCACCGGCATGGCACCGGCATGGCACGGCATGGCACCGGCATGGCACGGCATGGCACCGGCATGGCACGGCATGGCACCGGCATGGCACGGCATGGCACCGGCATGGCACGGCATGGCACGGCATGGCACCGGCATGGAATGGCATGGAATGGCATGGAATGGCATGGAATGGCATGGAATGGCATGGAATGGCATGGAATGGCATGGAATGGCATGGAATGGCATGGAATGGCATGGAATGGCATGGAATGGCATGGAATGGCATGGAATGGCATGGAATGGCATGGAATGGCATGGAATGGCATGGAATGGCATGGAATGGCATGGAATGGCATGGAATGGCATGGAATGGCATGGAATGGCATGGAATGGCATGGAATGGCATGGAATGGCATGGAATGGCATGGAATGGCATGGAATGGCATGGAATGGCATGGAATGGCATGGAATGGCATGGAATGGCATGGAATGGCATGGAATGGCATGGAATGGCATGGAATGGCATGGAATGGCATGGAATGGCATGGAATGGCATGGAATGGCATGGAATGGCATGGAATGGCATGGAATGGCATGGAATGGCATGGAATGGCATGGAATGGCATGGAATGGCATGGAATGGCATGGAATGGCATGGAATGGCATGGAATGGCATGGAATGACATGGAATGACATGGAATGGCATGGAATGACATGGAATGGCATGGCACCGGCATGGCACCGGCATGGCACCGGCATGGCACCGGCATGGCACGGCATGGCACGGCATGGCACCGGCATGGCACGGCATGGCACCGGCATGGCACGGCATGGCACCGGCATGGTACGGCATGGCACGGCATGGCACCGGCATGGCACCGGCATGGCACGGCATGGCACGGCATGGCACCGGCATGGCACGGCATGGCACCGGCATGGCACGGCATGGCACCGGCATGGCACCGGCATGGCACGGCATGGCACCGGCATGGCACGGCATGGCACCGGCATGGCACGGCATGGCACGGCATGGCACGGCATGGCACGGCATGGCACCGGCATGGCACGGCATGGCACCGGCATGGCACCGGCATGGCACGGCATGGCACCGGCATGGCACGGCATGGCACCGGCATGGCACGGCATGGCACCGGCATGGCACGGCATGGCACGGCATGGCACGGCATTGAATGGCATGGAATGGCATGGAATGGCATGGAATGGCATGGAATGGCATGGAATGGCATGGAATGGCATGGAATGGCATGGAATGGCATGGAATGGCATGGAATGGCATGGAATGGCATGGAATGGCATGGAATGGCATGGAATGGCATGGAATGGCATGGAATGGCATGGAATGGCATGGAATGGCATGGAATGGCATGGAATGGCATGGAATGGCATGGAATGGCATGGAATGGCATGGAATGGCATGGAATGGCATGGAATGGCATGGAATGGCATGGAATGACATGGAATGGCATGGAATGACATGGAATGGCATGGCACCGGCATGGCACCGGCATGGCACCGGCATGGCACCGGCATGGCACCGGCATGGCACCGGCATGGCACCGGCATGGCACCGGCATGGCACCGGCATGGCACCGGCATGGCACCGGCATGGCACCGGCATGGCACGGCATGGCACCGGCATGGCACGGCATGGCACCGGCATGGCACGGCATGGCACCGGCATGGCACCGGCATGGCACCGGCATGGCACCGGCATGGCACCGGCATGGCACGGCATGGCACCGGCATGGCACGGCATGGCACCGGCATGGCACGGCATGGCACCGGCATGGCACGGCATGGCACCGGCATGGTACGGCATGGCACGGCATGGCACCGGCATGGCACGGCATGGCACCGGCATGGCACCGGCATGGCACCGGCATGGCACGGCATGGCACCGGCATGGCACCGGCATGGCACCGGCATGGCACCGGCATGGCACCGGCATGGCACGGCATGGCACCGGCATGGCACCGGCATGGCACGGCATGGCACCGGCATGGCACCGGCATGGCACCGGCATGGCACGGCATGGCACCGGCATGGCACCGGCATGGCACCGGCATGGCACCGGCATGGCACGGCATGGCACGGCATGGCACCGGCATGGCACGGCATGGCACCGGCATGGCACGGCATGGCACCGGCATGGTACGGCATGGCACGGCATGGCACCGGCATGGCACGGCATGGCACCGGCATGGCACCGGCATGGCACCGGCATGGCACGGCATGGCACCGGCATGGCACGGCATGGCACCGGCATGGCACGGCATGGCACCGGCATGGCACCGGCATGGCACGGCATGGCACCGGCATGGCACGGCATGGCACCGGCATGGCACGGCATGGCACCGGCATGGCACGGCATGGCACCGGCATGGCACGGCATGGCACCGGCATGGCACGGCATGGCACGGCATGGCACCGGCATGGCACCGGCATGGCACGGCATGGCACCGGCATGGCACCAGCATGGCACGGCATGGCACCGGCATGGCACGGCATGGCACGGCATGGCACGGCATGGAATGGCATGGCACGGCATGGAATGGCATGGAATGGCATGGAATGGCATGGAATGGCATGGAATGGCATGGAATGGCATGGAATGGCATGGAATGGCATGGAATGGCATGGAATGGCATGGAATGGCATGGAATGGCATGGAATGGCATGGAATGGCATGGAATGGCATGGAATGGCATGGAATGGCATGGAATGGCATGGAATGGCATGGAATGGCATGGAATGGCATGGAATGGCATGGAATGGCATGGAATGGCATGGAATGGCATGGAATGGCATGGAATGGCATGGAATGGCATGGAATGGCATGGAATGGCATGGAATGGCATGGAATGGCATGGAATGGCATGGAATGGCATGGAATGGCATGGAATGGCATGGAATGGCATGGAATGGCATGGAATGGCATGGAATGGCATGGAATGGCATGGAATGGCATGGAATGGCATGGAATGGCATGGAATGGCATGGAATGGCATGGAATGGCATGGAATGGCATGGAATGGCATGGAATGGCATGGAATGGCATGGAATGGCATGGAATGGCATGGAATGGCATGGAATGGCATGGAATGGCATGGAATGGCATGGAATGGCATGGAATGGCATGGAATGGCATGGAATGGCATGGAATGGCATGGAATGGCATGGAATGGCATGGAATGGCATGGAATGGCATGGAATGGCATGGAATGGCATGGAATGGCATGGAATGGCATGGAATGGCATGGAATGGCATGGAATGGCATGGAATGGCATGGAATGGCATGGAATGGCATGGAATGGCATGGAATGGCATGGAATGGCATGGAATGGCATGGAATGGCATGGAATGGCATGGAATGGCATGGAATGGCATGGAATGGCATGGAATGGCATGGAATGGCATGGAATGGCATGGAATGGCATGGAATGGCATGGAATGGCATGGAATGGCATGGAATGGCATGGAATGGCATGGAATGGCATGGAATGGCATGGAATGGCATGGAATGGCATCGCACCGGCATGGCACCGGCATGGCACGGCATGGCACGGCATGGCACGGCATGGCACGGCATGGCACGGCATGGCACGGCATGGCACCGGCATGGCACGGCATGGCACCGGCATGGCACGGCATGGAACCGGCATGGCACCGGCATGGCACGGCATGGCACCGGCATGGCACCGGCATGGCACGGCATGGCACCGGCATGGCACGGCATGGCACGGCATGGCACCGGCATGGAATGGCATGGAATGGCATGGAATGGCATGGAATGGCATGGAATGGCATGGAATGGCATGGAATGGCATGGAATGGCATGGAATGGCATGGAATGGCATGGAATGGCATGGAATGGCATGGAATGGCATGGAATGGCATGGCACGGCATGGCACCGCATGGCACGGCATGGCACGGCATTGAATGGCATGGAATGGCATTGAATGGCATGGAATGGCATGGAATGGCATGGAATGGCATGGAATGGCATGGAATGGCATGGAATGGCATGGAATGGCATGGAATGGCATGGAATGGCATGGAATGGCATGGAATGGCATGGAATGGCATGGAATGGCATGGAATGGCATGGAATGGCATGGAATGGCATGGAATGGCATGGAATGGCATGGAATGGCATGGAATGGCATGGAATGGCATGGAATGGCATGGAATGGCATGGAATGGCATGGAATGGCATGGAATGGCATGGAATGGCATGGAATGGCATGGAATGGCATGGAATGGCATGGAATGGCATGGAATGGCATGGAATGGCATGGAATGGCATGGAATGGCATGGAATGGCATGGAATGGCATGGAATGGCATGGAATGGCATGGAATGGCATGGAATGGCATGGAATGGCATGGAATGGCATGGAATGGCATGGAATGGCATGGAATGGCATGGAATGGCATGGAATGGCATGGAATGACATGGAATGACATGGAATGGCATGGAATGACATGGAATGGCATGGCACCGGCATGGCACCGGCATGGCACCGGCATGGCACCGGCATGGCACGGCATGGCACGGCATGGCACCGGCATGGCACGGCATGGCACCGGCATGGCACGGCATGGCACCGGCATGGTACGGCATGGCACGGCATGGCACCGGCATGGCACCGGCATGGCACGGCATGGCACGGCATGGCACCGGCATGGCACGGCATGGCACCGGCATGGCACGGCATGGCACCGGCATGGCACCGGCATGGCACGGCATGGCACCGGCATGGCACGGCATGGCACCGGCATGGCACGGCATGGCACCGGCATGGCACGGCATGGCACGGCATGGCACGGCATGGCACGGCATGGCACCGGCATGGCACGGCATGGCACCGGCATGGCACCGGCATGGCACGGCATGGCACCGGCATGGCACGGCATGGCACCGGCATGGCACGGCATGGCACGGCATGGCACGGCATGGCACCGGCATGGCACGGCATTGAATGGCATGGAATGGCATGGAATGGCATGGAATGGCATGGAATGGCATGGAATGGCATGGAATGGCATGGAATGGCATGGAATGGCATGGAATGGCATGGAATGGCATGGAATGGCATGGAATGGCATGGAATCGCATGGAATGGCATGGAATGGCATGGAATGGCATGGAATGGCATGGAATGGCATGGAATGGCATGGAATGGCATGGAATGGCATGGAATGGCATGGAATGGCATGGAATGGCATGGAATGGCATGGAATGGCATGGAATGGCATGGAATGGCATGGAATGGCATGGAATGGCATGGAATGGCATGGAATGGCATGGAATGACATGGAATGGCATGGAATGACATGGAATGGCATGGCACCGGCATGGCACCGGCATGGCACCGGCATGGCACCGGCATGGCACCGGCATGGCACCGGCATGGCACCGGCATGGCACCGGCATGGCACCGGCATGGCACGGCATGGCACCGGCATGGCACGGCATGGCACCGGCATGGCACGGCATGGCACCGGCATGGCACCGGCATGGCACCGGCATGGCACCGGCATGGCACCGGCATGGCACGGCATGGCACCGGCATGGCACGGCATGGCACCGGCATGGCACGGCATGGCACCGGCATGGCACGGCATGGCACCGGCATGGTACGGCATGGCACGGCATGGCACCGGCATGGCACGGCATGGCACCGGCATGGCACCGGCATGGCACCGGCATGGCACGGCATGGCACCGGCATGGCACCGGCATGGCACCGGCATGGCACCGGCATGGCACCGGCATGGCACGGCATGGCACCGGCATGGCACCGGCATGGCACCGGCATGGCACCGGCATGGCACCGGCATGGCACCGGCATGGCACCGGCATGGCACGGCATGGCACCGGCATGGCACCGGCATGGCACGGCATGGCACCGGCATGGCACCGGCATGGCACCGGCATGGCACGGCATGGCACCGGCATGGCACCGGCATGGCACCGGCATGGCACCGGCATGGCACGGCATGGCACGGCATGGCACCGGCATGGCACGGCATGGCACCGGCATGGCACGGCATGGCACCGGCATGGTACGGCATGGCACGGCATGGCACCGGCATGGCACGGCATGGCACCGGCATGGCACCGGCATGGCACCGGCATGGCACGGCATGGCACCGGCATGGCACGGCATGGCACCGGCATGGCACGGCATGGCACCGGCATGGCACGGCATGGCACCGGCATGGCACCGGCATGGCACGGCATGGCACCGGCATGGCACGGCATGGCACCGGCATGGCACGGCATGGCACCGGCATGGCACGGCATGGCACCGGCATGGCACCGGCATGGCACGGCATGGCACCGGCATGGCACCAGCATGGCACGGCATGGCACCGGCATGGCACGGCATGGAATGGCATGGCACGGCATGGAATGGCATGGAATGGCATGGAATGGCATGGAATGGCATGGAATGGCATGGAATGGCATGGAATGGCATGGAATGGCATGGAATGGCATGGAATGGCATGGAATGGCATGGAATGGCATGGAATGGCATGGAATGGCATGGAATGGCATGGAATGGCATGGAATGGCATGGAATGGCATGGAATGGCATGGAATGGCATGGAATGGCATGGAATGGCATGGAATGGCATGGAATGGCATGGAATGGCATGGAATGGCATGGAATGGCATGGAATGGCATGGAATGGCATGGAATGGCATGGAATGGCATGGAATGGCATGGAATGGCATGGAATGGCATGGAATGGCATGGAATGGCATGGAATGGCATGGAATGGCATGGAATGGCATGGAATGGCATGGAATGGCATGGAATGGCATGGAATGGCATGGAATGGCATGGAATGGCATGGAATGGCATGGAATGGCATGGAATGGCATGGAATGGCATGGAATGGCATGGAATGGCATGGAATGGCATGGAATGGCATGGAATGGCATGGAATGGCATGGAATGGCATGGAATGGCATGGAATGGCATGGAATGGCATGGAATGGCATGGAATGGCATGGAATGGCATGGAATGGCATGGAATGGCATGGAATGGCATGGAATGGCATGGAAT
This sequence comes from Cryptus armator, assembly GCA_963971235.1. NCBI lineage: Eukaryota > Metazoa > Arthropoda > Insecta > Hymenoptera > Ichneumonidae > Cryptus > Cryptus armator. The sequence continues at coordinate 123,776 of CAXARG010000090.1, read as the reverse complement.
GGCATGGAATGGCATGGAATGGCATGGAATGGCATGGAATGGCATGGAATGGCATGGAATGGCATGGAATGGCATGGAATGGCATGGAATGGCATGGAATGGCATGGAATGGCATGGAATGGCATGGAATGGCATGGAATGGCATGGAATGGCATGGAATGGCATGGAATGGCATGGAATGGCATGGAATGGCATGGAATGGCATGGAATGGCATGGAATGGCATGGAATGGCATGGAATGGCATGGAATGGCATGGAATGGCATGGAATGGCATGGAATGGCATGGAATGGCATGGAATGGCATGGAATGGCATGGAATGGCATGGAATGGCATGGAATGGCATGGAATGGCATGGAATGGCATGGAATGGCATCGCACCGGCATGGCACCGGCATGGCACGGCATGGCACGGCATGGCACGGCATGGCACGGCATGGCACCGGCATGGCACGGCATGGCACCGGCATGGCACGGCATGGCACCGGCATGGCACCGGCATGGCACGGCATGGCACCGGCATGGCACGGCATGGCACCGGCATGGCACGGCATGGCACCGGCATGGCACGGCATGGCACCGGCATGGCACCGGCATGGCACGGCATGGCACCGGCATGGCACGGCATGGCACGGCATTGAATGGCATGGAATGGCATGGAATGGCATGGAATGGCATGGAATGGCATGGAATGGCATGGAATGGCATGGAATGGCATGGAATGGCATGGCACCGGCATGGCACCGGCATGGCACGGCATGGCACCGGCATGGCACGGCATGGCACCGGCATGGCACGGCATAGCACCGGCATGGCACGGCATGGCTCGGGCATGGCACGGCATGGCACCGGCATGGCACCGGCATGGCACGGCATGGCACCGGCATGGCACGGCATGGCACCGGCATGGCACGGCATGGCACCGGCATGGCACGGCATGGCACCGGCATGGCACCGGCATGGCACGGCATGGCACGGCATGGCACGGCATTGAATGGCATGGAATGGCATGGAATGGCATGGAATGGCATGGAATGGCATGGCACCGGCATGGCACCGGCATGGCACGGCATGGCACCGGCATGGCACGGCATGGCACGGCATGGCACCGGCATGGCACGGCATGGCACGGCATGGCACCGGCATGGCACGGCATGGCACCGGCATGGCACCGGCATGGCACCGGCATGGCACGGCATGGCACCGGCATGGCACGGCATGGAATGGCATGGAATGGCATGGAATGACATGGAATGGCATGGCACCGGCATGGCACCGGCATGGCACGGCATGGCACGGCATGGCACGGCATGGCACCGGCATGGCACGGCATGGCACCGGCATGGCACGGCATGGCACCGGCATGGCACGGCATGGCACCGCATTGAGTGGCATGGAATGGCATGGAATGGCATGGAATGGCATGGCACGGCATGGCACGGCATGGAATGGCATGGAATGGCATGGAATGGCATGGAATGGCATGGAATGGCATGGAATGGCATGGAATGGCATGGAATGGCATGGAATGGCATGGAATGGCATGGAATGGCATGGAATGGCATGGAATGGCATGGAATGGCATGGAATGGCATGGAATGGCATGGAATGGCATGGAATGGCATGGAATGGCATGGAATGGCATGGAATGGCATGGAATGGCATGGAATGGCATGGAATGGCATGGAATGGCATGGAATGGCATGGAATGGCATGGAATGGAATGGAATGGCATGGAATGGCATGGAATGGCATGGAATGGCATGGAATGGCATGGAATGGCATGGAATGGCATGGAATGGCATGGAATGGCATGGAATGGCATGGAATGGCATGGAATGGCATGGAATGGCATGGAATGGCATGGAATGGCATGGAATGGCATCGCACCGGCATGGCACCGGCATGGCACGGCATGGCACGGCATGGCACGGCATGGCACGGCATGGCACGGCATGGCACGGCATGGCACCGGCATGGCACGGCATGGCACCGGCATGGCACGGCATGGAACCGGCATGGCACCGGCATGGCACGGCATGGCACCGGCATGGCACGGCATGGCACCGGCATGGCACGGCATGGCACCGGCATGGCACGGCATGGCACGGCATGGCACCGGCATGGCACGGCATGGCACGGCATGGCACGGCATGGCACGGCATGGCACGGCATGGCACGGCATTGAATGGCATGGAATGGCATGGAATGGCATGGAATGGCATGGAATGGCATGGAATGGCATGGAATGGCATCGCACCGGCATGGCACCGGCATGGCACGGCATGGCACCGGCATGGCACGGCATGGCACCGGCATGGCACGGCATGGCACCGGCATGGCACGGCATGGCACCGGCATGGCACGGCATGGCACCGGCATGGCACGGCATGGCACCGGCATGGCACCGGCATGGCACGGCATGGCACCGGCATGGCACGGCATGGCACGGCATTGAATGGCATGGAATGGCATGGAATGGCATGGAATGGCATGGAATGGCATGGAATGGCATGGAATGGCATGGAATGGCATGGAATGGCATGGCACCGGCATGGCACCGGCATGGCACGGCATGGCACCGGCATGGCACGGCATGGCACCGGCATGGCACGGCATAGCACCGGCATGGCACGGCATGGCTCGGGCATGGCACGGCATGGCACCGGCATGGCACCGGCATGGCACGGCATGGCACCGGCATGGCACGGCATGGCACCGGCATGGCACGGCATGGCACCGGCATGGCACGGCATGGCACCGGCATGGCACCGGCATGGCACGGCATGGCACGGCATGGCACGGCATTGAATGGCATGGAATGGCATGGAATGGCATGGAATGGCATGGAATGGCATGGCACCGGCATGGCACCGGCATGGCACGGCATGGCACCGGCATGGCACGGCATGGCACGGCATGGCACCGGCATGGCACGGCATGGCACGGCATGGCACCGGCATGGCACCGGCATGGCACGGCATGGCACCGGCATGGCACCGGCATGGCACCGGCATGGCACGGCATGGCACCGGCATGGCACGGCATGGAATGGCATGGAATGGCATGGAATGACATGGAATGGCATGGCACCGGCATGGCACCGGCATGGCACGGCATGGCACGGCATGGCACGGCATGGCACGGCATGGCACCGGCATGGCACGGCATGGCACCGGCATGGCACGGCATGGCACCGGCATGGCACGGCATGGCACCGCATTGAGTGGCATGGAATGGCATGGAATGGCATGGAATGGCATGGAATGGCATGGCACGGCATGGCACGGCATGGAATGGCATGGAATGGCATGGAATGGCATGGAATGGCATGGAATGGCATGGAATGGCATGGAATGGCATGGAATGGCATGGAATGGCATGGAATGGCATGGAATGGCATGGAATGGCATGGAATGGCATGGAATGGCATGGAATGGCATGGAATGGCATGGAATGGAATGGAATGGCATGGAATGGCATGGAATGGCATGGAATGGCATGGAATGGCATGGAATGGCATGGAATGGCATGGAATGGCATGGAATGGCATGGAATGGCATGGAATGGCATGGAATGGCATGGAATGGCATGGAATGGCATCGCACCGGCATGGCACCGGCATGGCACGGCATGGCACGGCATGGCACGGCATGGCACGGCATGGCATGGCATGGCACGGCATGGCACGGCATGGCACGGCATGGCACCGGCATGGCACGGCATGGCACCGGCATGGCACGGCATGGAACCGGCATGGCACCGGCATGGCACGGCATGGCACCGGCATGGCACGGCATGGCACCGGCATGGCACGGCATGGCACCGGCATGGCACGGCATGGCACGGCATGGCACGGCATGGCACGGCATGGCACGGCATGGCACGGCATGGCACGGCATTGAATGGCATGGAATGGCATGGAATGGCATGGAATGGCATGGAATGGCATGGAATGGCATCGCACCGGCATGGCACCGGCATGGCACGGCATGGCACCGGCATGGCACGGCATGGCACCGGCATGGCACGGCATGGCACCGGCATGGCACGGCATGGCACCGGCATGGCACGGCATGGCACCGGCATGGCACGGCATGGCACCGGCATGGCACCGGCATGGCACGGCATGGCACCGGCATGGCACGGCATGGCACGGCATTGAATGGCATGGAATGGCATGGAATGGCATGGAATGGCATGGAATGGCATGGAATGGCATCGCACCGGCATGGCACCGGCATGGCACGGCATGGCACGGCATGGCACGGCATGGCACGGCATGGCACGGCATGGCACGGCATGGCACCGGCATGGCACGGCATGGCACCGGCATGGCACGGCATGGAACCGGCATGGCACCGGCATGGCACGGCATGGCACCGGCATGGCACGGCATGGCACCGGCATGGCACGGCATGGCACGGCATGGCACGGCATGGCACGGCATGGCACGGCATGGCACGGCATGGCACGGCATGGCACGGCATGGCACGGCATGGCACGGCATTGAATGGCATGGAATGGCATGGAATGGCATGGAATGGCATGGAATGGCATGGAATGGCATGGAATGGCATGGAATGGCATCGCACCGGCATGGCACCGGCATGGCACGGCATGGCACCGGCATGGCACGGCATGGCACCGGCATGGCACGGCATGGCACCGGCATGGCACGGCATGGCACCGGCATGGCACGGCATGGCACCGGCATGGCACCGGCATGGCACGGCATGGCACCGGCATGGCACGGCATGGCACGGCATTGAATGGCATGGAATGGCATGGAATGGCATGGAATGGCATGGAATGGCATGGAATGGCATGGAATGGCATGGAATGGCATGGAATGGCATGGCACCGGCATGGCACCGGCATGGCACGGCATGGCACCGGCATGGCACGGCATGGCACCGGCATGGCACGGCATAGCACCGGCATGGCACGGCATGGCTTGGGCATGGCACGGCATGGCACCGGCATGGCACCGGCATGGCACGGCATGGCACCGGCATGGCACGGCATGGCACCGGCATGGCACGGCATGGCACCGGCATGGCACGGCATGGCACCGGCATGGCACCGGCATGGCACGGCATGGCACGGCATGGCACGGCATTGAATGGCATGGAATGGCATGGAATGGCATGGAATGGCATGGAATGGCATGGCACCGGCATGGCACCGGCATGGCACGGCATGGCACCGGCATGGCACGGCATGGCACGGCATGGCACCGGCATGGCACGGCATGGCACGGCATGGCACCGGCATGGCACGGCATGGCACCGGCATGGCACCGGCATGGCACCGGCATGGCACGGCATGGCACCGGCATGGCACGGCATGGAATGGCATGGAATGGCATGGAATGACATGGAATGGCATGGCACCGGCATGGCACCGGCATGGCACGGCATGGCACGGCATGGCACGGCATGGCACCGGCATGGCACGGCATGGCACCGGCATGGCACGGCATGGCACCGGCATGGCACGGCATGGCACCGCATTGAGTGGCATGGAATGGCATGGAATGGCATGGAATGGCATGGCACGGCATGGCACGGCATGGAATGGCATGGAATGGCATGGAATGGCATGGAATGGCATGGAATGGCATGGAATGGCATGGAATGGCATGGAATGGCATGGAATGGCATGGAATGGCATGGAATGGCATGGAATGGCATGGAATGGCATGGAATGGCATGGAATGGCATGGAATGGCATGGAATGGCATGGAATGGCATGGAATGGAATGGAATGGCATGGAATGGCATGGAATGGCATGGAATGGCATGGAATGGCATGGAATGGCATGGAATGGCATGGAATGGCATGGAATGGCATGGAATGGCATGGAATGGCATGGAATGGCATGGAATGGCATCGCACCGGCATGGCACCGGCATGGCACGGCATGGCACGGCATGGCACGGCATGGCACGGCATGGCACGGCATGGCACGGCATGGCACCGGCATGGCACGGCATGGCACCGGCATGGCACGGCATGGAACCGGCATGGCACCGGCATGGCACGGCATGGCACCGGCATGGCACGGCATGGCACCGGCATGGCACGGCATGGCACCGGCATGGCACGGCATGGCACGGCATGGCACGGCATGGCACGGCATGGCACGGCATGGCACGGCATTGAATGGCATGGAATGGCATGGAATGGCATGGAATGGCATGGAATGGCATGGAATGGCATGGAATGGCATCGCACCGGCATGGCACCGGCATGGCACGGCATGGCACCGGCATGGCACGGCATGGCACCGGCATGGCACGGCATGGCACCGGCATGGCACGGCATGGCACCGGCATGGCACGGCATGGCACCGGCATGGCACGGCATGGCACCGGCATGGCACCGGCATGGCACGGCATGGCACCGGCATGGCACGGCATGGCACGGCATTGAATGGCATGGAATGGCATGGAATGGCATGGAATGGCATGGAATGGCATGGAATGGCATGGAATGGCATGGAATGGCATGGAATGGCATGGCACCGGCATGGCACCGGCATGGCACGGCATGGCACCGGCATGGCACGGCATGGCACCGGCATGGCACGGCATAGCACCGGCATGGCACGGCATGGCTCGGGCATGGCACGGCATGGCACCGGCATGGCACCGGCATGGCACGGCATGGCACCGGCATGGCACGGCATGGCACCGGCATGGCACGGCATGGCACCGGCATGGCACGGCATGGCACCGGCATGGCACCGGCATGGCACGGCATGGCACGGCATGGCACGGCATTGAATGGCATGGAATGGCATGGAATGGCATGGAATGGCATGGAATGGCATGGCACCGGCATGGCACCGGCATGGCACGGCATGGCACCGGCATGGCACGGCATGGCACGGCATGGCACCGGCATGGCACGGCATGGCACGGCATGGCACCGGCATGGCACCGGCATGGCACGGCATGGCACCGGCATGGCACCGGCATGGCACCGGCATGGCACGGCATGGCACCGGCATGGCACGGCATGGAATGGCATGGAATGGCATGGAATGACATGGAATGGCATGGCACCGGCATGGCACCGGCATGGCACGGCATGGCACGGCATGGCACGGCATGGCACGGCATGGCACCGGCATGGCACGGCATGGCACCGGCATGGCACGGCATGGCACCGGCATGGCACGGCATGGCACCGCATTGAGTGGCATGGAATGGCATGGAATGGCATGGAATGGCATGGAATGGCATGGCACGGCATGGCACGGCATGGAATGGCATGGAATGGCATGGAATGGCATGGAATGGCATGGAATGGCATGGAATGGCATGGAATGGCATGGAATGGCATGGAATGGCATGGAATGGCATGGAATGGCATGGAATGGCATGGAATGGCATGGAATGGCATGGAATGGCATGGAATGGAATGGAATGGCATGGAATGGCATGGAATGGCATGGAATGGCATGGAATGGCATGGAATGGCATGGAATGGCATGGAATGGCATGGAATGGCATGGAATGGCATGGAATGGCATGGAATGGCATGGAATGGCATGGAATGGCATGGAATGGCATCGCACCGGCATGGCACCGGCATGGCACGGCATGGCACGGCATGGCACGGCATGGCACGGCATGGCACGGCATGGCACGGCATGGCACGGCATGGCACCGGCATGGCACGGCATGGCACCGGCATGGCACGGCATGGAACCGGCATGGCACCGGCATGGCACGGCATGGCACCGGCATGGCACGGCATGGCACCGGCATGGCACGGCATGGCACCGGCATGGCACGGCATGGCACGGCATGGCACGGCATGGCACGGCATGGCACGGCATGGCACGGCATGGCACGGCATTGAATGGCATGGAATGGCATGGAATGGCATGGAATGGCATGGAATGGCATGGAATGGCATCGCACCGGCATGGCACCGGCATGGCACGGCATGGCACCGGCATGGCACGGCATGGCACCGGCATGGCACGGCATGGCACCGGCATGGCACGGCATGGCACCGGCATGGCACGGCATGGCACCGGCATGGCACGGCATGGCACCGGCATGGCACGGCATGGCACCGGCATGGCACCGGCATGGCACGGCATGGCACCGGCATGGCACGGCATGGCACGGCATTGAATGGCATGGAATGGCATGGAATGGCATGGAATGGCATGGAATGGCATGGAATGGCATCGCACCGGCATGGCACCGGCATGGCACGGCATGGCACGGCATGGCACGGCATGGCACGGCATGGCACGGCATGGCACGGCATGGCACCGGCATGGCACGGCATGGCACCGGCATGGCACGGCATGGAACCGGCATGGCACCGGCATGGCACGGCATGGCACCGGCATGGCACGGCATGGCACCGGCATGGCACGGCATGGCACGGCATGGCACGGCATGGCACGGCATGGCACGGCATGGCACGGCATGGCACGGCATGGCACGGCATTGAATGGCATGGAATGGCATGGAATGGCATGGAATGGCATGGAATGGCATGGAATGGCATGGAATGGCATGGAATGGCATCGCACCGGCATGGCACCGGCATGGCACGGCATGGCACCGGCATGGCACGGCATGGCACCGGCATGGCACGGCATGGCACCGGCATGGCACGGCATGGCACCGGCATGGCACGGCATGGCACCGGCATGGCACGGCATGGCACCGGCATGGCACGGCATGGCACCGGCATGGCACCGGCATGGCACGGCATGGCACCGGCATGGCACGGCATGGCACGGCATTGAATGGCATGGAATGGCATGGAATGGCATGGAATGGCATGGAATGGCATGGAATGGCATGGAATGGCATGGAATGGCATGGAATGGCATGGCACCGGCATGGCACCGGCATGGCACGGCATGGCACCGGCATGGCACGGCATGGCACCGGCATGGCACGGCATAGCACCGGCATGGCACGGCATGGCTCGGGCATGGCACGGCATGGCACCGGCATGGCACCGGCATGGCACGGCATGGCACCGGCATGGCACGGCATGGCACCGGCATGGCACGGCATGGCACCGGCATGGCACGGCATGGCACCGGCATGGCACCGGCATGGCACGGCATGGCACGGCATGGCACGGCATTGAATGGCATGGAATGGCATGGAATGGCATGGAATGGCATGGAATGGCATGGCACCGGCATGGCACCGGCATGGCACGGCATGGCACCGGCATGGCACGGCATGGCACGGCATGGCACCGGCATGGCACGGCATGGCACGGCATGGCACCGGCATGGCACGGCATGGCACCGGCATGGCACCGGCATGGCACCGGCATGGCACGGCATGGCACCGGCATGGCACGGCATGGAATGGCATGGAATGGCATGGAATGACATGGAATGGCATGGCACCGGCATGGCACCGGCATGGCACGGCATGGCACGGCATGGCACGGCATGGCACCGGCATGGCACGGCATGGCACCGGCATGGCACGGCATGGCACCGGCATGGCACGGCATGGCACCGCATTGAGTGGCATGGAATGGCATGGAATGGCATGGAATGGCATGGCACGGCATGGCACGGCATGGAATGGCATGGAATGGCATGGAATGGCATGGAATGGCATGGAATGGCATGGAATGGCATGGAATGGCATGGAATGGCATGGAATGGCATGGAATGGCATGGAATGGCATGGAATGGCATGGAATGGCATGGAATGGCATGGAATGGCATGGAATGGCATGGAATGGCATGGAATGGCATGGAATGGCATGGAATGGAATGGAATGGCATGGAATGGCATGGAATGGCATGGAATGGCATGGAATGGCATGGAATGGCATGGAATGGCATGGAATGGCATGGAATGGCATGGAATGGCATGGAATGGCATGGAATGGCATGGAATGGCATGGAATGGCATCGCACCGGCATGGCACCGGCATGGCACGGCATGGCACGGCATGGCACGGCATGGCACGGCATGGCACGGCATGGCACGGCATGGCACCGGCATGGCACGGCATGGCACCGGCATGGCACGGCATGGAACCGGCATGGCACCGGCATGGCACGGCATGGCACCGGCATGGCACGGCATGGCACCGGCATGGCACGGCATGGCACCGGCATGGCACGGCATGGCACGGCATGGCACGGCATGGCACGGCATGGCACGGCATGGCACGGCATTGAATGGCATGGAATGGCATGGAATGGCATGGAATGGCATGGAATGGCATGGAATGGCATGGAATGGCATCGCACCGGCATGGCACCGGCATGGCACGGCATGGCACCGGCATGGCACGGCATGGCACCGGCATGGCACGGCATGGCACCGGCATGGCACGGCATGGCACCGGCATGGCACCGGCATGGCACGGCATGGCACCGGCATGGCACGGCATGGCACGGCATTGAATGGCATGGAATGGCATGGAATGGCATGGAATGGCATGGAATGGCATGGAATGGCATGGAATGGCATGGAATGGCATGGAATGGCATGGCACCGGCATGGCACCGGCATGGCACGGCATGGCACCGGCATGGCACGGCATGGCACCGGCATGGCACCGGCATGGCACGGCATAGCACCGGCATGGCACGGCATGGCTCGGGCATGGCACGGCATGGCACCGGCATGGCACCGGCATGGCAAGGCATGGCACCGGCATGGCACGGCATGGCACCGGCATGGCACGGCATGGCACCGGCATGGCACGGCATGGCACCGGCATGGCACCGGCATGGCACGGCATGGCACGGCATGGCACGGCATTGAATGGCATGGAATGGCATGGAATGGCATGGAATGGCATGGAATGGCATGGCACCGGCATGGCACCGGCATGGCACGGCATGGCACCGGCATGGCACGGCATGGCACGGCATGGCACCGGCATGGCACGGCATGGCACGGCATGGCACCGGCATGGCACCGGCATGGCACGGCATGGCACCGGCATGGCACCGGCATGGCACCGGCATGGCACGGCATGGCACCGGCATGGCACGGCATGGAATGGCATGGAATGGCATGGAATGACATGGAATGGCATGGCACCGGCATGGCACCGGCATGGCACGGCATGGCACGGCATGGCACGGCATGGCACGGCATGGCACCGGCATGGCACGGCATGGCACCGGCATGGCACGGCATGGCACCGGCATGGCACGGCATGGCACCGCATTGAGTGGCATGGAATGGCATGGAATGGCATGGAATGGCATGGAATGGCATGGCACGGCATGGCACGGCATGGAATGGCATGGAATGGCATGGAATGGCATGGAATGGCATGGAATGGCATGGAATGGCATGGAATGGCATGGAATGGCATGGAATGGCATGGAATGGCATGGAATGGCATGGAATGGCATGGAATGGCATGGAATGGCATGGAATGGCATGGAATGGCATGGAATGGCATGGAATGGCATGGAATGGCATGGAATGGAATGGAATGGCATGGAATGGCATGGAATGGCATGGAATGGCATGGAATGGCATGGAATGGCATGGAATGGCATGGAATGGCATGGAATGGCATGGAATGGCATGGAATGGCATGGAATGGCATGGAATGGCATGGAATGGCATGGAATGGCATCGCACCGGCATGGCACCGGCATGGCACGGCATGGCACGGCATGGCACGGCATGGCACGGCATGGCACGGCATGGCACGGCATGGCACGGCATGGCACCGGCATGGCACGGCATGGCACCGGCATGGCACGGCATGGAACCGGCATGGCACCGGCATGGCACGGCATGGCACCGGCATGGCACGGCATGGCACCGGCATGGCACGGCATGGCACCGGCATGGCACGGCATGGCACGGCATGGCACGGCATGGCACGGCATGGCACGGCATTGAATGGCATGGAATGGCATGGAATGGCATGGAATGGCATGGAATGGCATGGAATGGCATCGCACCGGCATGGCACCGGCATGGCACGGCATGGCACCGGCATGGCACGGCATGGCACCGGCATGGCACGGCATGGCACCGGCATGGCACGGCATGGCACCGGCATGGCACGGCATGGCACCGGCATGGCACGGCATGGCACCGGCATGGCACGGCATGGCACCGGCATGGCACCGGCATGGCACGGCATGGCACCGGCATGGCACGGCATGGCACGGCATTGAATGGCATGGAATGGCATGGAATAGCATGGAATGGCATGGAATGGCATGGAATGACATGGAATGGCATGGAATGGCATGGCACCGGCATGGCACCGGCATGGCACGGCATGGCACCGGCATGGCACGGCATGGCACCGGCATGGCACGGCATAGCACCGGCATGGCACGGCATGGCTCGGGCATGGCACGGCATGGCACCGGCATGGCACCGGCATGGCACGGCATGGCACCGGCATGGCACGGCATGGCACCGGCATGGCACGGCATGGCACCGGCATGGCACGGCATGGCACCGGCATGGCACCGGCATGGCACGGCATGGCACGGCATGGCACGGCATTGAATGGCATGGAATGGCATGGAATGGCATGGAATGGCATGGAATGGCATGGCACCGGCATGGGACCGGCATGGCACGGCATGGCACCGGCATGGCACGGCATGGCACCGGCATGGCACGGCATGGCACGGCATGGCACCGGCATGGCACGGCATGGCACCGGCATGGCACCGGCATGGCACCGGCATGGCACGGCATGGCACCGGCATGGCACGGCATGGAATGGCATGGAATGGCATGGAATGACATGGAATGGCATGGAATGGCATGGAATGGCATGGCACGGCATGGCACGGCATGGAATGGCATGGAATGGCATGGAATGGCATGGAATGGCATGGAATGGCATGGAATGGCATGGAATGGCATGGAATGGCATGGAATGGCATAGAATGGCATGGAATGGCATGGAATGGCATGGAATGGCATGGAATGGCATGGAATGGCATGGAATGGCATGGAATGGCATGGAATGGCATGGAATGGCATGGAATGGCATGGAATGGCATGGAATGGCATGGAATGGCATGGAATGGCATGGAATGGCATGGAATGGCATGGAATGGCATGGAATGGCATGGAATGGCATGGAATGGCATGGAATGGCATGGAATGGCATGGAATAGCATGGAATGGCATGGAATGGCATGGAATGGCATGGAATGACATGGAATGGCATGGCACCGGCATGGCACGGCATGGCACGGCATGGCACCGGCATGGCACGGCATGGCACCGGCATGGCACGGCATGGCACCGGCATGGCACGGCATGGCACGGCATGGCACGGCATGGCACGGCATGGCACGGCATGGCACGGCATGGCACGGCATGGCACCGGCATGGCACCGGCATGGCACCGGCATAGCACGGCATGGCACCGGCATGGCACGGCATGGCACCGGCATGGCACGGCATGGCACCGGCATGGCACGGCATGGCACGGCATGGCACGGCATTGAATGGCATGGAATGGCATGGAATGGCATGGAATGGCATGGAATGGCATGGAATGGCATGGAATGGCATGGAATGGCATGGAATGGCATGGAATGGCATGGAATGGCATGGAATGGCATGGCACCGCATGGCACGGCATGGCACGGCATTGAATGGCATTGAATGGCATGGAATGGCACGGCATGGCACGGCATGGCACGGCATGGCACGGCATGGCACGGCATGGCACGGCATGGCACGGCATGGCACCGCATTGAGTGGCATGGAATGGCATGGAATGGCATGGACTGGCATGGAATGGCATGGACTGGCATGGACTGGCATGGAATGGCATGGAATGGCATGGCACCGCATGGCCCGGCATGGCACGGCATGGCATGGCATGGCACCGGCATGGCACGGCATGGCACGGCATGGCACCGGCATGGCACGGCATGGCACGGCATGGCACGGCATGGCACGGCATGGAATGGCATGGAATGGCATGGAATGGCATGGAATGGCATGGAATGGCATGGAATGGCATGGAATGGCATGGAATGGCATGGAATGGCATGGAATGGCATGGAATGGCATGGAATGGCATGGAATGGCATGGAATGGCATGGAATGGCATGGAATGGCATGGAATGGCATGGAATGGCATGGAATGGCATGGAATGGCATGGAATGGCATGGAATGGCATGGAATGGCATGGAATGACATGGAATGGCATGGAATGGCATGGAATGGCATGGAATGGCATGGAATGGCATGGAATGGCATGGAATGGCATGGAATGGCATGGAATGGCATGGAATGGCATGGAATGGCATGGAATGGCATGGAATGGCATGGAATGGCATGGAATGGCATCGCACCGGCATGGAATGGCATCGCACCGGCATGGCACGGCATGGCACGGCATGGCACGGCATGGCACGGCATGGCACGGCATGGCACGGCATGGCACGGCATGGCACCGGCATGGCACGGCATGGCACGGCATGGCACCGGCATGGCACGGCATGGCACCGGCATGGCACGGCATGGCACCGGCATGGCACGGCATGGCACCGGCATGGCACGGCATGGCACGGCATGGCACGGCATGGCACCGGCATGGCACCGGCATGGCACGGCATGGCACCGGCATGGCACCGGCATGGCACGGCATGGCACCGGCATGGCACCGGCATGGCACCGGCATGGCACGGCATGGCACCGGCATGGCACGGCATGGCACCGGCATGGCACGGCATGGCACCGGCATGGCACGGCATGGCACCGGCATGGCACGGCATGGCACCGGCATGGCACGGCATGGCACCGGCATGGCACGGCATGGCACCGGCATGGCACGGCATGGCACCGGCATGGCACGGCATGGCACCGGCATGGCACCGGCATGGCACGGCATGGCACGGCATGGCACGGCATGGCACGGCATTGAATGGCATGGAATGGCATGGAATGGCATGGAATGGCATGGAATGGCATGGCACCGGCATGGCACCGGCATGGCACGGCATGGCACCGGCATGGCACGGCATGGCACGGCATGGCACCGGCATGGCACGGCATGGCACGGCATGGCACCGGCATGGCACCGGCATGGCACGGCATGGCACCGGCATGGCACCGGCATGGCACCGGCATGGCACGGCATGGCACCGGCATGGCACGGCATGGAATGGCATGGAATGGCATGGAATGACATGGAATGGCATGGCACCGGCATGGCACCGGCATGGCACGGCATGGCACGGCATGGCACGGCATGGCACGGCATGGCACCGGCATGGCACGGCATGGCACCGGCATGGCACGGCATGGCACCGGCATGGCACGGCATGGCACCGCATTGAGTGGCATGGAATGGCATGGAATGGCATGGAATGGCATGGAATGGCATGGCACGGCATGGCACGGCATGGAATGGCATGGAATGGCATGGAATGGCATGGAATGGCATGGAATGGCATGGAATGGCATGGAATGGCATGGAATGGCATGGAATGGCATGGAATGGCATGGAATGGCATGGAATGGCATGGAATGGCATGGAATGGCATGGAATGGCATGGAATGGCATGGAATGGAATGGAATGGCATGGAATGGCATGGAATGGCATGGAATGGCATGGAATGGCATGGAATGGCATGGAATGGCATGGAATGGCATGGAATGGCATGGAATGGCATGGAATGGCATGGAATGGCATGGAATGGCATGGAATGGCATCGCACCGGCATGGCACCGGCATGGCACGGCATGGCACGGCATGGCACGGCATGGCACGGCATGGCACGGCATGGCACGGCATGGCACGGCATGGCACCGGCATGGCACGGCATGGCACCGGCATGGCACGGCATGGAACCGGCATGGCACCGGCATGGCACGGCATGGCACCGGCATGGCACGGCATGGCACCGGCATGGCACGGCATGGCACCGGCATGGCACGGCATGGCACGGCATGGCACGGCATGGCACGGCATGGCACGGCATGGCACGGCATGGCACGGCATTGAATGGCATGGAATGGCATGGAATGGCATGGAATGGCATGGAATGGCATGGAATGGCATCGCACCGGCATGGCACCGGCATGGCACGGCATGGCACCGGCATGGCACGGCATGGCACCGGCATGGCACGGCATGGCACCGGCATGGCACGGCATGGCACCGGCATGGCACGGCATGGCACCGGCATGGCACGGCATGGCACCGGCATGGCACGGCATGGCACCGGCATGGCACCGGCATGGCACGGCATGGCACCGGCATGGCACGGCATGGCACGGCATTGAATGGCATGGAATGGCATGGAATGGCATGGAATGGCATGGAATGGCATGGAATGGCATCGCACCGGCATGGCACCGGCATGGCACGGCATGGCACGGCATGGCACGGCATGGCACGGCATGGCACGGCATGGCACGGCATGGCACGGCATGGCACCGGCATGGCACGGCATGGCACCGGCATGGCACGGCATGGAACCGGCATGGCACCGGCATGGCACGGCATGGCACCGGCATGGCACGGCATGGCACCGGCATGGCACGGCATGGCACGGCATGGCACGGCATGGCACGGCATGGCACGGCATGGCACGGCATGGCACGGCATGGCACGGCATTGAATGGCATGGAATGGCATGGAATGGCATGGAATGGCATGGAATGGCATGGAATGGCATCGCACCGGCATGGCACCGGCATGGCACGGCATGGCACCGGCATGGCACGGCATGGCACCGGCATGGCACGGCATGGCACCGGCATGGCACGGCATGGCACCGGCATGGCACGGCATGGCACCGGCATGGCACGGCATGGCACCGGCATGGCACCGGCATGGCACGGCATGGCACCGGCATGGCACGGCATGGCACGGCATTGAATGGCATGGAATGGCATGGAATGGCATGGAATGGCATGGAATGGCATGGAATGGCATGGAATGGCATGGAATGGCATGGAATGGCATGGAATGGCATGGAATGGCATGGAATGGCATGGCACCGGCATGGCACCGGCATGGCACGGCATGGCACCGGCATGGCACGGCATGGCACCGGCATGGCACGGCATAGCACCGGCATGGCACGGCATGGCTCGGGCATGGCACGGCATGGCACCGGCATGGCACCGGCATGGCACGGCATGGCACCGGCATGGCACGGCATGGCACCGGCATGGCACGGCATGGCACCGGCATGGCACGGCATGGCACCGGCATGGCACCGGCATGGCACGGCATGGCACGGCATGGCACGGCATTGAATGGCATGGAATGGCATGGAATGGCATGGAATGGCATGGAATGGCATGGCACCGGCATGGCACCGGCATGGCACGGCATGGCACCGGCATGGCACGGCATGGCACGGCATGGCACCGGCATGGCACGGCATGGCACGGCATGGCACCGGCATGGCACGGCATGGCACCGGCATGGCACCGGCATGGCACCGGCATGGCACGGCATGGCACCGGCATGGCACGGCATGGAATGGCATGGAATGGCATGGAATGACATGGAATGGCATGGCACCGGCATGGCACCGGCATGGCACGGCATGGCACGGCATGGCACGGCATGGCACCGGCATGGCACGGCATGGCACCGGCATGGCACGGCATGGCACCGGCATGGCACGGCATGGCACCGCATTGAGTGGCATGGAATGGCATGGAATGGCATGGAATGGCATGGAATGGCATGGCACGGCATGGCACGGCATGGAATGGCATGGAATGGCATGGAATGGCATGGAATGGCATGGAATGGCATGGAATGGCATGGAATGGCATGGAATGGCATGGAATGGCATGGAATGGCATGGAATGGCATGGAATGGCATGGAATGGCATGGAATGGCATGGAATGGCATGGAATGGCATGGAATGGCATGGAATGGCATGGAATGGCATGGAATGGCATGGAATGGCATGGAATGGCATGGAATGGCATGGAATGGCATGGAATGGCATGGAATGGCATGGAATGGCATGGAATGGCATGGAATGGCATGGAATGGCATGGAATGGCATGGAATGGCATGGAATGGCATCGCACCGGCATGGCACCGGCATGGCACGGCATGGCACGGCATGGCACGGCATGGCACGGCATGGCACGGCATGGCACGGCATGGCACCGGCATGGCACGGCATGGCACCGGCATGGCACGGCATGGAACCGGCATGGCACCGGCATGGCACGGCATGGCACCGGCATGGCACGGCATGGCACCGGCATGGCACGGCATGGCACCGGCATGGCACGGCATGGCACGGCATGGCACGGCATGGCACGGCATGGCACGGCATGGCACGGCATGGCACGGCATTGAATGGCATGGAATGGCATGGAATGGCATGGAATGGCATGGAATGGCATGGAATGGCATGGAATGGCATCGCACCGGCATGGCACCGGCATGGCACGGCATGGCACCGGCATGGCACGGCATGGCACCGGCATGGCACGGCATGGCACCGGCATGGCACGGCATGGCACCGGCATGGCACGGCATGGCACCGGCATGGCACGGCATGGCACCGGCATGGCACCGGCATGGCACGGCATGGCACCGGCATGGCACGGCATGGCACGGCATTGAATGGCATGGAATGGCATGGAATGGCATGGAATGGCATGGAATGGCATGGAATGGCATGGAATGGCATGGAATGGCATGGAATGGCATGGCACCGGCATGGCACCGGCATGGCACGGCATGGCACCGGCATGGCACGGCATGGCACCGGCATGGCACCGGCATGGCACGGCATAGCACCGGCATGGCACGGCATGGCTCGGGCATGGCACGGCATGGCACCGGCATGGCACCGGCATGGCACGGCATGGCACCGGCATGGCACGGCATGGCACCGGCATGGCACGGCATGGCACCGGCATGGCACGGCATGGCACCGGCATGGCACCGGCATGGCACGGCATGGCACGGCATGGCACGGCATTGAATGGCATGGAATGGCATGGAATGGCATGGAATGGCATGGAATGGCATGGCACCGGCATGGCACCGGCATGGCACGGCATGGCACCGGCATGGCACGGCATGGCACGGCATGGCACCGGCATGGCACGGCATGGCACGGCATGGCACCGGCATGGCACCGGCATGGCACGGCATGGCACCGGCATGGCACCGGCATGGCACCGGCATGGCACGGCATGGCACCGGCATGGCACGGCATGGAATGGCATGGAATGGCATGGAATGACATGGAATGGCATGGCACCGGCATGGCACCGGCATGGCACGGCATGGCACGGCATGGCACGGCATGGCACGGCATGGCACCGGCATGGCACGGCATGGCACCGGCATGGCACGGCATGGCACCGGCATGGCACGGCATGGCACCGCATTGAGTGGCATGGAATGGCATGGAATGGCATGGAATGGCATGGAATGGCATGGCACGGCATGGCACGGCATGGAATGGCATGGAATGGCATGGAATGGCATGGAATGGCATGGAATGGCATGGAATGGCATGGAATGGCATGGAATGGCATGGAATGGCATGGAATGGCATGGAATGGCATGGAATGGCATGGAATGGCATGGAATGGCATGGAATGGAATGGAATGGCATGGAATGGCATGGAATGGCATGGAATGGCATGGAATGGCATGGAATGGCATGGAATGGCATGGAATGGCATGGAATGGCATGGAATGGCATGGAATGGCATGGAATGGCATGGAATGGCATGGAATGGCATGGAATGGCATGGAATGGCATCGCACCGGCATGGCACCGGCATGGCACGGCATGGCACGGCATGGCACGGCATGGCACGGCATGGCACGGCATGGCACGGCATGGCACGGCATGGCACCGGCATGGCACGGCATGGCACGGCATGGCACCGGCATGGCACGGCATGGCACCGGCATGGCACGGCATGGAACCGGCATGGCACCGGCATGGCACGGCATGGCACCGGCATGGCACGGCATGGCACCGGCATGGCACGGCATGGCACCGGCATGGCACGGCATGGCACCGGCATGGCACGGCATGGCACGGCATGGCACGGCATGGCACGGCATGGCACGGCATGGCACGGCATGGCACGGCATTGAATGGCATGGAATGGCATGGAATGGCATGGAATGGCATGGAATGGCATGGAATGGCATCGCACCGGCATGGCACCGGCATGGCACGGCATGGCACCGGCATGGCACGGCATGGCACCGGCATGGCACGGCATGGCACCGGCATGGCACGGCATGGCACCGGCATGGCACGGCATGGCACCGGCATGGCACGGCATGGCACCGGCATGGCACGGCATGGCACCGGCATGGCACCGGCATGGCACGGCATGGCACCGGCATGGCACGGCATGGCACGGCATTGAATGGCATGGAATGGCATGGAATAGCATGGAATGGCATGGAATGGCATGGAATGACATGGAATGGCATGGAATGGCATGGCACCGGCATGGCACCGGCATGGCACGGCATGGCACCGGCATGGCACGGCATGGCACCGGCATGGCACGGCATAGCACCGGCATGGCACGGCATGGCTCGGGCATGGCACGGCATGGCACCGGCATGGCACCGGCATGGCACGGCATGGCACCGGCATGGCACGGCATGGCACCGGCATGGCACGGCATGGCACCGGCATGGCACGGCATGGCACCGGCATGGCACCGGCATGGCACGGCATGGCACGGCATGGCACGGCATTGAATGGCATGGAATGGCATGGAATGGCATGGAATGGCATGGAATGGCATGGCACCGGCATGGGACCGGCATGGCACGGCATGGCACCGGCATGGCACGGCATGGCACCGGCATGGCACGGCATGGCACGGCATGGCACCGGCATGGCACGGCATGGCACCGGCATGGCACCGGCATGGCACCGGCATGGCACGGCATGGCACCGGCATGGCACGGCATGGAATGGCATGGAATGGCATGGAATGACATGGAATGGCATGGAATGGCATGGAATGGCATGGCACGGCATGGCACGGCATGGAATGGCATGGAATGGCATGGAATGGCATGGAATGGCATGGAATGGCATGGAATGGCATGGAATGGCATGGAATGGCATGGAATGGCATAGAATGGCATGGAATGGCATGGAATGGCATGGAATGGCATGGAATGGCATGGAATGGCATGGAATGGCATGGAATGGCATGGAATGGCATGGAATGGCATGGAATGGCATGGAATGGCATGGAATGGCATGGAATGGCATGGAATGGCATGGAATGGCATGGAATGGCATGGAATGGCATGGAATGGCATGGAATGGCATGGAATGGCATGGAATGGCATGGAATGGCATGGAATGGCATGGAATGGCATGGAATGGCATGGAATGGCATGGAATGGCATGGAATGGCATGGAATGGCATGGAATAGCATGGAATGGCATGGAATGGCATGGAATGGCATGGAATGACATGGAATGGCATGGCACCGGCATGGCACGGCATGGCACGGCATGGCACCGGCATGGCACGGCATGGCACCGGCATGGCACGGCATGGCACGGCATGGCACGGCATGGCACGGCATGGCACGGCATGGCACGGCATGGCACGGCATGGCACGGCATGGCACCGGCATGGCACCGGCATGGCACCGGCATAGCACGGCATGGCACCGGCATGGCACGGCATGGCACCGGCATGGCACGGCATGGCACCGGCATGGCACGGCATGGCACGGCATGGCACGGCATTGAATGGCATGGAATGGCATGGAATGGCATGGAATGGCATGGAATGGCATGGAATGGCATGGAATGGCATGGAATGGCATGGAATGGCATGGCACCGCATGGCACGGCATGGCACGGCATTGAATGGCATTGAATGGCATGGAATGGCACGGCATGGCACGGCATGGCACGGCATGGCACGGCATGGCACGGCATGGCACGGCATGGCACGGCATGGCACCGCATTGAGTGGCATGGAATGGCATGGAATGGCATGGACTGGCATGGAATGGCATGGACTGGCATGGACTGGCATGGAATGGCATGGAATGGCATGGCACCGCATGGCCCGGCATGGCACGGCATGGCATGGCATGGCACCGGCATGGCACGGCATGGCACGGCATGGCACCGGCATGGCACGGCATGGCACGGCATGGCACGGCATGGCACGGCATGGAACGGCATGGAATGGCATGGAATGGCATGGAATGGCATGGAATGGCATGGAATGGCATGGAATGGCATGGAATGGCATGGAATGGCATGGAATGGCATGGAATGGCATGGAATGGCATGGAATGGCATGGAATGGCATGGAATGGCATGGAATGGCATGGAATGGCATGGAATGGCATGGAATGGCATGGAATGGCATGGAATGGCATGGAATGGCATGGAATGGCATGGAATGGCATGGAATGACATGGAATGGCATGGAATGGCATGGAATGGCATGGAATGGCATGGAATGGCATGGAATGGCATGGAATGGCATGGAATGGCATGGAATGGCATGGAATGGCATGGAATGGCATGGAATGGCATGGAATGGCATGGAATGGCATGGAATGGCATCGCACCGGCATGGAATGGCATCGCACCGGCATGGCACGGCATGGCACGGCATGGCACGGCATGGCACGGCATGGCACGGCATGGCACGGCATGGCACGGCATGGCACCGGCATGGCACGGCATGGCACGGCATGGCACCGGCATGGCACGGCATGGCACCGGCATGGCACGGCATGGCACCGGCATGGCACGGCATGGCACCGGCATGGCACGGCATGGCACGGCATGGCACGGCATGGCACCGGCATGGCACCGGCATGGCACGGCATGGCACCGGCATGGCACCGGCATGGCACGGCATGGCACCGGCATGGCACCGGCATGGCACCGGCATGGCACGGCATGGCACCGGCATGGCACGGCATGGCACCGGCATGGCACGGCATGGCACCGGCATGGCACGGCATGGCACCGGCATGGCACGGCATGGCACCGGCATGGCACGGCATGGCACCGGCATGGCACGGCATGGCACCGGCATGGCACGGCATGGCACCGGCATGGCACGGCATGGCACCGGCATGGCACGGCATGGCACCGGCATGGCACCGGCATGGCACGGCATGGCACGGCATGGCACGGCATTGAATGGCATGGAATGGCATGGAATGGCATGGAATGGCATGGAATGGCATGGAATGGCATGGAATGGCATGGAATGGCATGGAATGGCATGGAATGGCATGGAATGGCATGGCACCGGCATGGCACCGGCATGGCACCGGCATGGCACCGGCATGGCACCGGCATGGCACGGCATGGCACCGGCATGGCACCGGCATGGCACGGCATGGCACCGGCATGGCACGGCATGGCACGGCATGGCACCGGCATGGAATGGCATGGAATGGCATGGAATGGCATGGAATGGCATGGAATGGCATGGAATGGCATGGAATGGCATAGAATGGCATGGCACGGCATGGCACCGCATGGCACGGCATGGCACGGCATTGAATGGCATGGAATGGCATTGAATGGCATGGAATGGCATTGAATGGCATGGAATGGCATGGAATGGCATGGAATGGCATGGAATGGCATGGAATGGCATGGAATGGCATGGAATGGCATGGAATGGCATGGAATGGCATGGAATGGCATGGAATGGCATGGAATGGCATGGAATGGCATGGAATGGCATGGAATGGCATGGAATGGCATGGAATGGCATGGAATGGCATGGAATGGCATGGAATGGCATGGAATGGCATGGAATGGCATGGAATGGCATGGAATGGCATGGAATGGCATGGAATGGCATGGAATGGCATGGAATGGCATGGAATGGCATGGCACCGGCATGGCACCGGCATGGCACGGCATGGCACGGCATGGCACGGCATGGCACGGCATGGCACGGCATGGCACCGGCATGGCACGGCATGGCACCGGCATGGCACGGCATGGCACCGGCATGGCACGGCATGGCACGGCATGGCACGGCATGGCACGGCATGGCACGGCATGGCACGGCATGGCACGGCATGGCACGGCATGGCACGGCATGGCACGGCATGGCACGGCATGGCACGGCATGGCACGGCATTGAATGGCATGGAATGGCATGGAATGGCATGGAATGGCATGGAATGGCATGGAATGGCATGGAATGGCATGGAATGGCATGGAATGGCATGGCACCGGCATGGCACCGGCATGGCACGGCATGGCACCGGCATGGCACGGCATGGCACCGGCATGGCACCGGCATGGCACCGGCATGGCACCGGCATGGCACGGCATGGCACCGGCATGGCACGGCATGGCACGGCATTGAATGGCATGGAATGGCATGGAATGGCATGGAATGGCATGGAATGGCATGGAATGGCATCGCACCGGCATGGCACCGGCATGGCACGGCATGGCACCGGCATGGCACGGCATGGCACCGGCATGGCACGGCATGGCACCGGCATGGCACGGCATGGCACCGGCATGGCACGGCATGGCACCGGCATGGCACGGCATGGCACCGGCATGGCACGGCATGGCACCGGCATGGCACCGGCATGGCACGGCATGGCACCGGCATGGCACGGCATGGCACGGCATTGAATGGCATGGAATGGCATGGAATGGCATGGAATGGCATGGAATGGCATGGAATGGCATCGCACCGGCATGGCACCGGCATGGCACGGCATGGCACGGCATGGCACGGCATGGCACGGCATGGCACGGCATGGCACGGCATGGCACGGCATGGCACCGGCATGGCACGGCATGGCACCGGCATGGCACGGCATGGAACCGGCATGGCACCGGCATGGCACGGCATGGCACCGGCATGGCACGGCATGGCACCGGCATGGCACGGCATGGCACGGCATGGCACGGCATGGCACGGCATGGCACGGCATGGCACGGCATGGCACGGCATGGCACGGCATTGAATGGCATGGAATGGCATGGAATGGCATGGAATGGCATGGAATGGCATGGAATGGCATCGCACCGGCATGGCACCGGCATGGCACGGCATGGCACCGGCATGGCACGGCATGGCACCGGCATGGCACGGCATGGCACCGGCATGGCACGGCATGGCACCGGCATGGCACGGCATGGCACCGGCATGGCACGGCATGGCACCGGCATGGCACGGCATGGCACCGGCATGGCACCGGCATGGCACGGCATGGCACCGGCATGGCACGGCATGGCACGGCATTGAATGGCATGGAATGGCATGGAATGGCATGGAATGGCATGGAATGGCATGGAATGGCATGGAATGGCATGGAATGGCATGGAATGGCATGGAATGGCATGGAATGGCATGGAATGGCATGGCACCGGCATGGCACCGGCATGGCACGGCATGGCACCGGCATGGCACGGCATGGCACCGGCATGGCACGGCATAGCACCGGCATGGCACGGCATGGCTCGGGCATGGCACGGCATGGCACCGGCATGGCACCGGCATGGCACGGCATGGCACCGGCATGGCACGGCATGGCACCGGCATGGCACGGCATGGCACCGGCATGGCACGGCATGGCACCGGCATGGCACCGGCATGGCACGGCATGGCACGGCATGGCACGGCATTGAATGGCATGGAATGGCATGGAATGGCATGGAATGGCATGGAATGGCATGGCACCGGCATGGCACCGGCATGGCACGGCATGGCACCGGCATGGCACGGCATGGCACGGCATGGCACCGGCATGGCACGGCATGGCACGGCATGGCACCGGCATGGCACGGCATGGCACCGGCATGGCACCGGCATGGCACCGGCATGGCACGGCATGGCACCGGCATGGCACGGCATGGAATGGCATGGAATGGCATGGAATGACATGGAATGGCATGGCACCGGCATGGCACCGGCATGGCACGGCATGGCACGGCATGGCACGGCATGGCACCGGCATGGCACGGCATGGCACCGGCATGGCACGGCATGGCACCGGCATGGCACGGCATGGCACCGCATTGAGTGGCATGGAATGGCATGGAATGGCATGGAATGGCATGGAATGGCATGGCACGGCATGGCACGGCATGGAATGGCATGGAATGGCATGGAATGGCATGGAATGGCATGGAATGGCATGGAATGGCATGGAATGGCATGGAATGGCATGGAATGGCATGGAATGGCATGGAATGGCATGGAATGGCATGGAATGGCATGGAATGGCATGGAATGGCATGGAATGGCATGGAATGGCATGGAATGGCATGGAATGGCATGGAATGGCATGGAATGGCATGGAATGGCATGGAATGGCATGGAATGGCATGGAATGGCATGGAATGGCATGGAATGGCATGGAATGGCATGGAATGGCATGGAATGGCATGGAATGGCATGGAATGGCATCGCACCGGCATGGCACCGGCATGGCACGGCATGGCACGGCATGGCACGGCATGGCACGGCATGGCACGGCATGGCACGGCATGGCACCGGCATGGCACGGCATGGCACCGGCATGGCACGGCATGGAACCGGCATGGCACCGGCATGGCACGGCATGGCACCGGCATGGCACGGCATGGCACCGGCATGGCACGGCATGGCACCGGCATGGCACGGCATGGCACGGCATGGCACGGCATGGCACGGCATGGCACGGCATGGCACGGCATGGCACGGCATTGAATGGCATGGAATGGCATGGAATGGCATGGAATGGCATGGAATGGCATGGAATGGCATGGAATGGCATCGCACCGGCATGGCACCGGCATGGCACGGCATGGCACCGGCATGGCACGGCATGGCACCGGCATGGCACGGCATGGCACCGGCATGGCACGGCATGGCACCGGCATGGCACGGCATGGCACCGGCATGGCACGGCATGGCACCGGCATGGCACCGGCATGGCACGGCATGGCACCGGCATGGCACGGCATGGCACGGCATTGAATGGCATGGAATGGCATGGAATGGCATGGAATGGCATGGAATGGCATGGAATGGCATGGAATGGCATGGAATGGCATGGAATGGCATGGCACCGGCATGGCACCGGCATGGCACGGCATGGCACCGGCATGGCACGGCATGGCACCGGCATGGCACCGGCATGGCACGGCATAGCACCGGCATGGCACGGCATGGCTCGGGCATGGCACGGCATGGCACCGGCATGGCACCGGCATGGCACGGCATGGCACCGGCATGGCACGGCATGGCACCGGCATGGCACGGCATGGCACCGGCATGGCACGGCATGGCACCGGCATGGCACCGGCATGGCACGGCATGGCACGGCATGGCACGGCATTGAATGGCATGGAATGGCATGGAATGGCATGGAATGGCATGGAATGGCATGGCACCGGCATGGCACCGGCATGGCACGGCATGGCACCGGCATGGCACGGCATGGCACGGCATGGCACCGGCATGGCACGGCATGGCACGGCATGGCACCGGCATGGCACCGGCATGGCACGGCATGGCACCGGCATGGCACCGGCATGGCACCGGCATGGCACGGCATGGCACCGGCATGGCACGGCATGGAATGGCATGGAATGGCATGGAATGACATGGAATGGCATGGCACCGGCATGGCACCGGCATGGCACGGCATGGCACGGCATGGCACGGCATGGCACGGCATGGCACCGGCATGGCACGGCATGGCACCGGCATGGCACGGCATGGCACCGGCATGGCACGGCATGGCACCGCATTGAGTGGCATGGAATGGCATGGAATGGCATGGAATGGCATGGAATGGCATGGCACGGCATGGCACGGCATGGAATGGCATGGAATGGCATGGAATGGCATGGAATGGCATGGAATGGCATGGAATGGCATGGAATGGCATGGAATGGCATGGAATGGCATGGAATGGCATGGAATGGCATGGAATGGCATGGAATGGCATGGAATGGCATGGAATGGAATGGAATGGCATGGAATGGCATGGAATGGCATGGAATGGCATGGAATGGCATGGAATGGCATGGAATGGCATGGAATGGCATGGAATGGCATGGAATGGCATGGAATGGCATGGAATGGCATGGAATGGCATGGAATGGCATGGAATGGCATCGCACCGGCATGGCACCGGCATGGCACGGCATGGCACGGCATGGCACGGCATGGCACGGCATGGCACGGCATGGCACGGCATGGCACGGCATGGCACCGGCATGGCACGGCATGGCACGGCATGGCACCGGCATGGCACGGCATGGCACCGGCATGGCACGGCATGGAACCGGCATGGCACCGGCATGGCACGGCATGGCACCGGCATGGCACGGCATGGCACCGGCATGGCACGGCATGGCACCGGCATGGCACGGCATGGCACCGGCATGGCACGGCATGGCACGGCATGGCACGGCATGGCACGGCATGGCACGGCATGGCACGGCATGGCACGGCATTGAATGGCATGGAATGGCATGGAATGGCATGGAATGGCATGGAATGGCATGGAATGGCATCGCACCGGCATGGCACCGGCATGGCACGGCATGGCACCGGCATGGCACGGCATGGCACCGGCATGGCACGGCATGGCACCGGCATGGCACGGCATGGCACCGGCATGGCACGGCATGGCACCGGCATGGCACGGCATGGCACCGGCATGGCACGGCATGGCACCGGCATGGCACCGGCATGGCACGGCATGGCACCGGCATGGCACGGCATGGCACGGCATTGAATGGCATGGAATGGCATGGAATAGCATGGAATGGCATGGAATGGCATGGAATGACATGGAATGGCATGGAATGGCATGGCACCGGCATGGCACCGGCATGGCACGGCATGGCACCGGCATGGCACGGCATGGCACCGGCATGGCACGGCATAGCACCGGCATGGCACGGCATGGCTCGGGCATGGCACGGCATGGCACCGGCATGGCACCGGCATGGCACGGCATGGCACCGGCATGGCACGGCATGGCACCGGCATGGCACGGCATGGCACCGGCATGGCACGGCATGGCACCGGCATGGCACCGGCATGGCACGGCATGGCACGGCATGGCACGGCATTGAATGGCATGGAATGGCATGGAATGGCATGGAATGGCATGGAATGGCATGGCACCGGCATGGGACCGGCATGGCACGGCATGGCACCGGCATGGCACGGCATGGCACCGGCATGGCACGGCATGGCACGGCATGGCACCGGCATGGCACGGCATGGCACCGGCATGGCACCGGCATGGCACCGGCATGGCACGGCATGGCACCGGCATGGCACGGCATGGAATGGCATGGAATGGCATGGAATGACATGGAATGGCATGGAATGGCATGGAATGGCATGGCACGGCATGGCACGGCATGGAATGGCATGGAATGGCATGGAATGGCATGGAATGGCATGGAATGGCATGGAATGGCATGGAATGGCATGGAATGGCATGGAATGGCATAGAATGGCATGGAATGGCATGGAATGGCATGGAATGGCATGGAATGGCATGGAATGGCATGGAATGGCATGGAATGGCATGGAATGGCATGGAATGGCATGGAATGGCATGGAATGGCATGGAATGGCATGGAATGGCATGGAATGGCATGGAATGGCATGGAATGGCATGGAATGGCATGGAATGGCATGGAATGGCATGGAATGGCATGGAATGGCATGGAATGGCATGGAATGGCATGGAATGGCATGGAATGGCATGGAATGGCATGGAATGGCATGGAATGGCATGGAATGGCATGGAATAGCATGGAATGGCATGGAATGGCATGGAATGGCATGGAATGACATGGAATGGCATGGCACCGGCATGGCACGGCATGGCACGGCATGGCACCGGCATGGCACGGCATGGCACCGGCATGGCACGGCATGGCACGGCATGGCACGGCATGGCACGGCATGGCACGGCATGGCACGGCATGGCACGGCATGGCACGGCATGGCACCGGCATGGCACCGGCATGGCACCGGCATAGCACGGCATGGCACCGGCATGGCACGGCATGGCACCGGCATGGCACGGCATGGCACCGGCATGGCACCGGCATGGCACGGCATGGCACCGGCATGGCACGGCATGGCACGGCATGGCACGGCATTGAATGGCATGGAATGGCATGGAATGGCATGGAATGGCATGGAATGGCATGGAATGGCATGGAATGGCATGGAATGGCATGGAATGGCATGGCACCGCATGGCACGGCATGGCACGGCATTGAATGGCATTGAATGGCATGGAATGGCACGGCA
Source organism: Cryptus armator (assembly GCA_963971235.1). Taxonomy (NCBI): domain Eukaryota; kingdom Metazoa; phylum Arthropoda; class Insecta; order Hymenoptera; family Ichneumonidae; genus Cryptus; species Cryptus armator. The sequence continues at coordinate 93,490 of CAXARG010000090.1, read as the reverse complement.
TGGCACGGCATGGCACGGCATGGCACGGCATGGCACGGCATGGCACGGCATGGCACGGCATGGCACCGCATTGAGTGGCATGGAATGGCATGGAATGGCATGGACTGGCATGGAATGGCATGGACTGGCATGGACTGGCATGGAATGGCATGGAATGGCATGGCACCGCATGGCCCGGCATGGCACGGCATGGCATGGCATGGCACCGGCATGGCACGGCATGGCACGGCATGGCACCGGCATGGCACGGCATGGCACGGCATGGCACGGCATGGCACGGCATGGAACGGCATGGAATGGCATGGAATGGCATGGAATGGCATGGAATGGCATGGAATGGCATGGAATGGCATGGAATGGCATGGAATGGCATGGAATGGCATGGAATGGCATGGAATGGCATGGAATGGCATGGAATGGCATGGAATGGCATGGAATGGCATGGAATGGCATGGAATGGCATGGAATGGCATGGAATGGCATGGAATGGCATGGAATGGCATGGAATGGCATGGAATGGCATGGAATGACATGGAATGGCATGGAATGGCATGGAATGGCATGGAATGGCATGGAATGGCATGGAATGGCATGGAATGGCATGGAATGGCATGGAATGGCATGGAATGGCATGGAATGGCATGGAATGGCATGGAATGGCATGGAATGGCATGGAATGGCATCGCACCGGCATGGAATGGCATCGCACCGGCATGGCACGGCATGGCACGGCATGGCACGGCATGGCACGGCATGGCACGGCATGGCACGGCATGGCACGGCATGGCACCGGCATGGCACGGCATGGCACGGCATGGCACCGGCATGGCACGGCATGGCACCGGCATGGCACGGCATGGCACCGGCATGGCACGGCATGGCACCGGCATGGCACGGCATGGCACGGCATGGCACGGCATGGCACCGGCATGGCACCGGCATGGCACGGCATGGCACCGGCATGGCACCGGCATGGCACGGCATGGCACCGGCATGGCACCGGCATGGCACCGGCATGGCACGGCATGGCACCGGCATGGCACGGCATGGCACCGGCATGGCACGGCATGGCACCGGCATGGCACGGCATGGCACCGGCATGGCACGGCATGGCACCGGCATGGCACGGCATGGCACCGGCATGGCACGGCATGGCACCGGCATGGCACGGCATGGCACCGGCATGGCACGGCATGGCACCGGCATGGCACGGCATGGCACCGGCATGGCACCGGCATGGCACGGCATGGCACGGCATGGCACGGCATTGAATGGCATGGAATGGCATGGAATGGCATGGAATGGCATGGAATGGCATGGAATGGCATGGAATGGCATGGAATGGCATGGAATGGCATGGAATGGCATGGAATGGCATGGCACCGGCATGGCACCGGCATGGCACCGGCATGGCACCGGCATGGCACCGGCATGGCACGGCATGGCACCGGCATGGCACCGGCATGGCACGGCATGGCACCGGCATGGCACGGCATGGCACGGCATGGCACCGGCATGGAATGGCATGGAATGGCATGGAATGGCATGGAATGGCATGGAATGGCATGGAATGGCATGGAATGGCATAGAATGGCATGGCACGGCATGGCACCGCATGGCACGGCATGGCACGGCATTGAATGGCATGGAATGGCATTGAATGGCATGGAATGGCATTGAATGGCATGGAATGGCATGGAATGGCATGGAATGGCATGGAATGGCATGGAATGGCATGGAATGGCATGGAATGGCATGGAATGGCATGGAATGGCATGGAATGGCATGGAATGGCATGGAATGGCATGGAATGGCATGGAATGGCATGGAATGGCATGGAATGGCATGGAATGGCATGGAATGGCATGGAATGGCATGGAATGGCATGGAATGGCATGGAATGGCATGGAATGGCATGGAATGGCATGGAATGGCATGGAATGGCATGGAATGGCATGGAATGGCATGGAATGGCATGGCACCGGCATGGCACCGGCATGGCACGGCATGGCACGGCATGGCACGGCATGGCACGGCATGGCACGGCATGGCACCGGCATGGCACGGCATGGCACCGGCATGGCACGGCATGGCACCGGCATGGCACGGCATGGCACGGCATGGCACGGCATGGCACGGCATGGCACGGCATGGCACGGCATGGCACGGCATGGCACGGCATGGCACGGCATGGCACGGCATGGCACGGCATGGCACGGCATGGCACGGCATTGAATGGCATGGAATGGCATGGAATGGCATGGAATGGCATGGAATGGCATGGAATGGCATGGAATGGCATGGAATGGCATGGAATGGCATGGCACCGGCATGGCACCGGCATGGCACGGCATGGCACCGGCATGGCACGGCATGGCACCGGCATGGCACCGGCATGGCACCGGCATGGCACCGGCATGGCACGGCATGGCACCGGCATGGCACGGCATGGCACCGGCATGGCACGGCATGGCACCGGCATGGCACGGCATGGCACCGGCATGGCACCGGCATGGCACGGCATGGCACCGGCATGGCACGGCATGGCACCGGCATGGCACCGGCATAGCACGGCATGGCACCGGCATGGCACCGGCATGGCACCGGCATGGCACGGCATGGCACCGGCATGGCACGGCATGGCACCGGCATGGCACCGGCATGGCACGGCATGGCACCGGCATGGCACGGCATGGCACCGGCATGGCACGGCGTGGCACGGCATGGCACCGGCATGGCACGGCATGGCACCGGCATGGCACGGCATGGCACCGGCATGGCACCGGCATGGCACGGCATGGCACCGGCATGGCACGGCATGGCACCGGCATGGCACGGCATGGCACCGGCATGGCACGGCATGGCACGGCATGGCACGGCATGGCACCGGCATGGCACGGCAGGGCACCGGCATGGCACGGCATGGCACCGGCATGGCACGGCATGGCACCGGCATGGCACGGCATTGAATGGCATGGAATGGCATGGAATGGCATGGAATGGCATGGAATGGCATGGAATGGCATGGAATGGCATGGAATGGCATGGAATGGCATGGAATGGCATGGAATGGCATGGAATGGCATGGAATGGCATGGAATGGCATGGAATGGCATGGAATGGCATGGAATGGCATGGAATGGCATGGAATGGCATGGAATGGCATGGAATGGCATGGAATGGCATGGAATGGCATGGAATGGCATGGAATGGCATGGAATGGCATGGAATGGCATGGAATGGCATGGAATGGCATGGAATGGCATGGAATGGCATGGAATGGCATGGAATGGCATGGAATGGCATGGAATGGCATGGAATGGCATGGAATGGCATGGAATGGCATGGAATGGCATGGAATGGCATGGAATGGCATGGAATGGCATGGAATGGCATGGAATGGCATGGAATGGCATGGAATGGCATGGAATGGCATGGAATGGCATGGAATGGCATGGAATGGCATGGAATGGCATGGAATGGCATGGAATGGCATGGAATGGCATGGCACCGGCATGGCACCGGCATGGCACGGCATGGCACGGCATGGCACGGCATGGCACGGCATGGCACGGCATGGCACCGGCATGGCACGGCATGGCACCGGCATGGCACGGCATGGCACCGGCATGGCACGGCATGGCACGGCATGGCACGGCATGGCACGGCATGGCACGGCATGGCACGGCATGGCACGGCATGGCACGGCATGGCACGGCATGGCACGGCATGGCACGGCATGGCACGGCATGGCACGGCATTGAATGGCATGGAATGGCATGGAATGGCATGGAATGGCATGGAATGGCATGGAATGGCATGGAATGGCATGGAATGGCATGGAATGGCATGGCACCGGCATGGCACCGGCATGGCACGGCATGGCACCGGCATGGCACGGCATGGCACCGGCATGGCACCGGCATGGCACCGGCATGGCACCGGCATGGCACGGCATGGCACCGGCATGGCACGGCATGGCACCGGCATGGCACGGCATGGCACCGGCATGGCACGGCATGGCACCGGCATGGCACCGGCATGGCACGGCATGGCACCGGCATGGCACGGCATGGCACCGGCATGGCACCGGCATAGCACGGCATGGCACCGGCATGGCACCGGCATGGCACCGGCATGGCACGGCATGGCACCGGCATGGCACGGCATGGCACCGGCATGGCACCGGCATGGCACGGCATGGCACCGGCATGGCACGGCATGGCACCGGCATGGCACGGCGTGGCACGGCATGGCACCGGCATGGCACGGCATGGCACCGGCATGGCACGGCATGGCACCGGCATGGCACCGGCATGGCACGGCATGGCACCGGCATGGCACGGCATGGCACCGGCATGGCACGGCATGGCACCGGCATGGCACGGCATGGCACGGCATGGCACGGCATGGCACCGGCATGGCACGGCAGGGCACCGGCATGGCACGGCATGGCACCGGCATGGCACGGCATGGCACCGGCATGGCACGGCATTGAATGGCATGGAATGGCATGGAATGGCATGGAATGGCATGGAATGGCATGGAATGGCATGGAATGGCATGGAATGGCATGGAATGGCATGGAATGGCATGGAATGGCATGGAATGGCATGGAATGGCATGGAATGGCATGGAATGGCATGGAATGGCATGGAATGGCATGGAATGGCATGGAATGGCATGGAATGGCATGGAATGGCATGGAATGGCATGGAATGGCATGGAATGGCATGGAATGGCATGGAATGGCATGGAATGGCATGGAATGGCATGGAATGGCATGGAATGGCATGGAATGGCATGGAATGGCATGGAATGGCATGGAATGGCATGGAATGGCATGGAATGGCATGGAATGGCATGGAATGGCATGGAATGACATGGAATGGCATGGCACCGGCATGGCACCGGCATGGCACCGGCATGGCACGGCATGGCACCGGCATGGCACGGCATGCCACCGGCATGGCACGGCATGGCACCGGCATGGCACGGCATGGCACCGGCATGGCACGGCATGGCACCGCATTGAGTGGCATGGAATGGCATGGAATGGCATGGAATGGCATGGAATGGCATGGAATGGCATGGCACGGCATGGCACGGCATGGCACCGGCATGGCACGGCATGGCACCGGCATGGCACGGCATGGCACCGGCATGGCACGGCATGGCACCGGCATGGCACGGCATGGCACCGGCATGGCACGGCATGGCACCGGCATGGCACGGCATGGCACCGGCATGGCACGGCATGGCACCGGCATGGCACCGGCATGTCACCGGCATGGCACCGGCATGGCACGGCATGGCACCGGCATGGCACGGCATGGCACCGGCATGGCACGGCATGGCACGGCATGGCACCGGCATGGCACGGCATGGCACGGCATGGCACCGGCATGGCACGGCATGGCACGGCATGGCACCGGCATGGCACGGCATGGCACGGCATGGCACCGGCATGGCACGGCATGGCACGGCATGGCACCGGCATGGCACGGCATGGCACCGGCATGGCACGGCATGGCACCGGCATGGCACGGCATGGCACGGCATGGCACGGCATGGCACGGCATGGAATGGCATGGAATGGCATGGAATGGCATGGAATGGCATGGAATGGCATGGAATGGCATGGAATGGCACGGCATGGCACGGCATGGCACCGCATTGAGTGGCATGGAATGGCATGGAATGGCATGGACTGGCATGGAATGGCATGGACTGGCATGGAATGGCATGGACTGGCATGGACTGGCATGGAATGGCATGGAATGGCATGGCACCGCATGGCCCGGCATGGCACGGCATGGCATGGCATGGCACCGGCATGGCACGGCATGGCACGGCATGGCACCGGCATGGCACGGCATGGCACGGCATGGCACGGCATGGCACGGCATGGCACGGCATTGAATGGCATGGAATGGCATGGAATGGCATGGAATGGCATGGAATGGCATGGAATGGCATGGAATGGCATGGAATGGCATGGAATGGCATGGAATGGCATGGAATGGCATGGAATGGCATGGAATGGCATGGAATGGCATGGAATGGCATGGAATGACATGGAATGGCATGGAATGGCATGGAATGGCATGGAATGGCATGGAATGGCATGGAATGGCATCGCACCGGCATGGCACCGGCATGGCACGGCATGGCACGGCATGGCACGGCATGGCACGGCATGGCACCGGCATGGCACGGCATGGCACCGGCATGGCACGGCATGGCACCGGCATGGCACGGCATGGCACCGGCATGGCACGGCATGGCACCGGCATGGCACGGCATGGCACGGCATGGCACGGCATTGAATGGCATGGAATGGCATGGAATGGCATGGAATGGCATGGAATGGCATGGAATGGCATGGAATGGCATGGAATGGCATGGAATGGCATGGAATGGCATGGAATGGCATGGAATGGCATGGAATGGCATGGAATGGCATGGCACCGCATGGCACGGCATGGAATGGCATTGAATGGCATGGCACGGCATGGCACCGCATTGAGTGGCATGGAATGGCATGGAATGGCATGGACTGGCATAGAATGGCATGGACTGGCATGGACTGGCATGGAATGGCATGGAATGGCATGGCACCGCATGGCCCGGCATGGCACGGCATGGCATGGCATGGCACCGGCATGGCACGGCATGGCACGGCATGGCACGGCATGGCACCGGCATGGCACGGCATGGCACCGGCATGGCACGGCATGGCACCGGCATGGCACGGCATGGCACCGGCATGGCACGGCATGGCACCGGCATGGCACGGCATGGCACGGCATGGCACCGGCATGGCACGGCATGGCACCGGCATGGCACGGCATGGCACGGCATGGCACGGCATTGAATGGCATGGAATGGCATGGAATGGCATGGAATGGCATGGAATGGCATGGAATGGCATGGAATGGCATGGAATGGCATGGAATGGCATGGAATGGCATGGAATGGCATGGAATGGCATGGAATGGCATGGAATGGCATGGAATGGCATGGAATGGCATGGAATGGCATGGAATGGCATGGAATGGCATGGAATGGCATGGAATGGCATGGAATGGCATGGAATGGCATGGAATGGCATGGAATGGCATGGAATGGCATGGAATGGCATGGAATGGCATGGAATGGCATGGAATGGCATGGAATGGCATGGAATGGCATGGAATGGCATGGAATGGCATGGAATGGCATGGAATGGCATGTCACGGCATGGCACGGCATGGCACCGGCATGGCACGGCATGGCACCGGCATGGCACGGCATGGCACCGGCATGGCACGGCATGGCACCGGCATGGCACCGGCATGGCACGGCATGGCACCGGCATGGCACGGCATGGCACGGCATGGCACCGGCATGGCACGGCATGGCACGGCATGGCACCGGCATGGCACGGCATGGCACCGGCATGGCACGGCATGGCACCGGCATGGCACCGGCATGGCACGGCATGGCACCGGCATGGCACGGCATGGCACGGCATGGCACGGCATGGCACCGGCATGGCACGGCATGGCACCGGCATGGTACGGCATTGAATGGCATTGAATGGCATGGAATGGCATGGAATGGCATGGAATGGCATGGAATGGCATGGAATGGCATGGAATGGCATGGAATGGCATGGAATGGCATGGAATGGCATGGAATGGCATGGAATGGCATGGAATGGCATGGAATGGCATGGAATGGCATGGAATGGCATGGAATGGCATGGAATGGCATGGAATGGCATGGAATGGCATGGAATGGCATGGAATGGCATGGAATGGCACGGAATGGCACGGAATGGCACGGAATGGCACGGAATGGCACGGAATGGCATGGAATGGCATGGAATGGCATGGAATGGCATGGAATGGCATGGAATGGCATGGAATGGCATGGAATGGCATGGAATGGCATGGAATGGCATGGAATGGCATGGAATGGCATGGAATGGCATGGAATGGCATGGAATGGCATGGAATGGCATGGAATGGCATGGAATGGCATGGAATAGCATGGAATGGCATGGAATGGCATGGAATGGCATGGAATGGCATGGAATGGCATCGCACCGGCATGGCACCGGCATGGCACGGCATGGCACGGCATGGCACGGCATGGCACGGCATGGCACCGGCATGGCACGGCATGGCACCGGCATGGCACGGCATGGCACCGGCATGGCACGGCATGGCACCGGCATGGCACGGCATGGCACCGGCATGGCACGGCATGGCACGGCATGGCACGGCATTGAATGGCATGGAATGGCATGGAATGGCATGGAATGGCATGGAATGGCATGGAATGGCATGGAATGGCATGGAATGGCATGGAATGGCATGGAATGGCATGGAATGGCATGGAATGGCATGGAATGGCATGGAATGGCATGGAATGGCATGGAATGGCATGGAATGGCATGGAATGGCATGGAATGGCATGGAATGGCATGGCACCGCATGGCACGGCATGGAATGGCATTGAATGGCATGGAATGGCATTGAATGGCATGGAATGGCACGGCATGGCACGGCATGGCACGGCATGGCACGGCATGGCACGGCATGGCACGGCATGGCACGGCATGGCACGGCATGGCACGGCATGGCACGGCATGGCACGGCATGGCACGGCATGGCACCGCATTGAGTGGCATGGAATGGCATGGAATGGCATGGACTGGCATAGAATGGCATGGACTGGCATGGACTGGCATGGAATGGCATGGAATGGCATGGCACCGCATGGCCCGGCATGGCACGGCATGGCATGGCATGGCACCGGCATGGCACGGCATGGCACGGCATGGCACGGCATGGCACCGGCATGGCACGGCATGGCACCGGCATGGCACGGCATGGCACCGGCATGGCACGGCATGGCACCGGCATGGCACGGCATGGCACCGGCATGGCACGGCATGGCACCGGCATGGCACGGCATGGCACCGGCATGGCACGGCATGGCACCGGCATGGCACGGCATGGCACGGCATGGCACGGCATTGAATGGCATGGAATGGCATGGAATGGCATGGAATGGCATGGAATGGCATGGAATGGCATGGAATGGCATGGAATGGCATGGAATGGCATGGAATGGCATGGAATGGCATGGAATGGCATGGAATGGCATGGAATGGCATGGAATGGCATGGAATGGCATGGAATGGCATGGAATGGCATGGAATGGCATGGAATGGCATGGAATGGCATGGAATGGCATGGAATGGCATGGAATGGCATGGAATGGCATGGAATGGCATGGAATGGCATGGAATGGCATGGAATGGCATGGAATGGCATGGAATGGCATGGAATGGCATGGAATGGCATGGAATGGCATGTCACGGCATGGCACGGCATGGCACCGGCATGGCACGGCATGGCACCGGCATGGCACGGCATGGCACCGGCATGGCACGGCATGGCACCGGCATGGCACCGGCATGGCACGGCATGGCACCGGCATGGCACGGCATGGCACGGCATGGCACCGGCATGGCACGGCATGGCACGGCATGGCACCGGCATGGCACGGCATGGCACCGGCATGGCACGGCATGGCACCGGCATGGCACGGCATGGCACCGGCATGGCACCGGCATGGCACGGCATGGCACCGGCATGGCACGGCATGGCACCGGCATGGCACGGCATGGCACGGCATGGCACGGCATGGCACCGGCATGGCACGGCATGGCACCGGCATGGTACGGCATTGAATGGCATTGAATGGCATGGAATGGCATGGAATGGCATGGAATGGCATGGAATGGCATGGAATGGCATGGAATGGCATGGAATGGCATGGAATGGCATGGAATGGCATGGAATGGCATGGAATGGCATGGAATGGCATGGAATGGCATGGAATGGCATGGAATGGCATGGAATGGCATGGAATGGCATGGAATGGCATGGAATGGCATGGAATGGCACGGAATGGCACGGAATGGCACGGAATGGCACGGAATGGCATGGAATGGCATGGAATGGCATGGAATGGCATGGAATGGCATGGAATGGCATGGAATGGCATGGAATGGCATGGAATGGCATGGAATGGCATGGAATGGCATGGAATGGCATGGAATGGCATGGAATGGCATGGAATGGCATGGAATGGCATGGAATGGCATGGAATGGCATGGAATGGCATGGAATAGCATGGAATGGCATGGAATGGCATGGAATGGCATGGAATGGCATGGAATGGCATGGAATAGCATGGAATGGCATGGAATGGCATGGAATGGCATGGAATGGCATGGAATGACATGGAATGGCATGGAATGGCATGGAATGGCATGGCACCGGCATGGCACCGGCATGGCACCGGCATGGCACCGGCATCGCACCGGCATGGCACCGGCATGGCACCGGCATGGCACGGCATGGCACGGCATGGCACGGCATGGCACGGCATGGCACCGGCATGGCACGGCTTGGCACCGGCATGGTACGGCATGGCACGGCATGGCACCGGCATGGCACCGGCATGGCACGGCATGGCACGGCATGGCACCGGCATGGCACGGCATGGCACCGGCATGGCACGGCATGGCACCGGCATGGCACGGCATGGCACCGGCATGGCACCGGCATGGCACGGCATGGCACGGCATGGCACGGCATGGCACCGGCATGGCACGGCATGGCACCGGCATGGCACCGGCATGGCACGGCATGGCACCGGCATGGCACGGCATGGCACCGGCATGGCATGGCATGGCACGGCATGGCACGGCATGGCACGGCATGGCACCGGCATGGCACGGCATTGAATGGCATGGAATGGCATGGAATGGCATGGAATGGCATGGAATGGCATGGAATGGCATGGAATGGCATGGAATGGCATGGAATGGCATGGAATGGCATGGAATGGCATGGAATGGCATGGAATGGCATGGAATGGCATGGAATGGCATGGAATGGCATGGAATGGCATGGAATGGCATGGAATGGCATGGAATGGCATGGAATGGCATGGAATGGCATGGAATGGCATGGAATGGCATGGAATGGCATGGAATGGCATGGAATGGCATGGAATGGCATGGAATGGCATGGAATGGCATGGAATGGCATGGAATGGCATGGAATGGCATGGAATGGCATGGAATGGCATGGAATGGCATGGAATGGCATGGAATGGCATGGAATGGCATGGAATGGCATGGAATGACATGGAATGGCATGGAATGACATGGAATGGCATGGCACCGGCATGGCACCGGCATGGCACCGGCATGGCACCGGCATGGCACCGGCATGGCACCGGCATGGCACCGGCATGGCACCGGCATGGCACGGCATGGCACCGGCATGGCACGGCATGGCACCGGCATGGCACGGCATGGCACCGGCATGGTACGGCATGGCACGGCATGGCACCGGCATGGCACGGCATGGCACCGGCATGGCACCGGCATGGCACCGGCATGGCACGGCATGGCACCGGCATGGCACCGGCATGGCACCGGCATGGCACCGGCATGGCACCGGCATGGCACGGCATGGCACGGCATGGCACCGGCATGGCACGGCATGGCACCGGCATGGCACGGCATGGCACCGGCATGGCACGGCATGGCACCGGCATGGTACGGCATGGCACGGCATGGCACCGGCATGGCACCGGCATGGCACGGCATGGCACCGGCATGGCACGGCATGGCACGGCATGGCACGGCATGGCACCGGCATGGCACGGCATGGCACCGGCATGGCACGGCATGGCACCGGCATGGCACGGCATGGCACCGGCATGGCACGGCATGGCACCGGCATGGTACGGCATGGCACGGCATGGCACCGGCATGGCACGGCATGGCACCGGCCTGGCACGGCATGGCACCGGCATGGCACGGCATGGCACCGGCATGGCACCGGCATGGCACCGGCATGGCACGGCATGGCACCGCCATGGCACGGCATGGCACCGGCATGGCACGGCGTGGCACGGCATGGCACCGGCATGGCACGGCATGGCACCGGCATGGCACGGCATGGCACCGGCATGGCACCGGCATGGCACGGCATGGCACCGGCATGGCACGGCATGGCACCGGCATGGCACGGCATGGCACCGGCATGGCACGGCATGGCACGGCATGGCACGGCATGGCACGGCATGGCACGGCATCGCACGGCATGGCACCGGCATGGCACGGCATGGCACCGGCATGGCACGGCATGGCACCGGCATGGCACGGCATTGAATGGCATGGAATGGCATGGAATGGCATGGAATGGCATGGAATGGCATGGAATGGCATGGAATGGCATGGAATGGCATGGAATGGCATGGAATGGCATGGAATGGCATGGAATGGCATGGAATGGCATGGAATGGCATGGAATGGCATGGAATGGCATGGAATGGCATGGAATGGCATGGAATGGCATGGAATGGCATGGAATGGCATGGAATGGCATGGAATGGCACCGCATTGAGTGGCATGGAATGGCATGGAATGGCATGGACTGGCATGGAATGGCATGGACTGGCATGGACTGGCATGGAATGGCATGGAATGGCATGGCACCGCATGGCCCGGCATGGCACGGCATGGCATGGCATGGCACCGGCATGGCATGGCATGGCACCGGCATGGCACGGCATGGCACGGCATGGCACCGGCATGGCACGGCATGGCACGGCATGGCACGGCATGGCACGGCATGGAATGGCATGGAATGGCATGGAATGGCATGGAATGGCATGGAATGGCATGGAATGGCATGGAATGGCATGGAATGGCATGGAATGGCATGGAATGGCATGGAATGGCATGGAATGGCATGGAATGGCATGGAATGGCATGGAATGGCATGGAATGGCATGGAATGGCATGGAATGGCATCGCACCGGCATGGCACCGGCATGGCACGGCATGGCACGGCATGGCACGGCATGGCACGGCATGGCACCGGCATGGCACGGCATGGCACCGGCATGGCACGGCATGGCACCGGCATGGCACGGCATGGCACCGGCATGGCACGGCATGGCACCGGCATGGCACGGCATGGCACCGGCATGGCACGGCATGGCACCGGCATGGCACGGCATGGCACCGGCATGGCACCGGCATGGCACGGCATGGCACCGGCATGGCACGGCATGGCACGGCATTGAATGGCATGGAATGGCATGGAATGGCATGGAATGGCATGGAATGGCATGGCACCGGCATGGCACCGGCATGGCACGGCATGGCACGGCATGGCACCGGCATGGAATGGCATGGAATGGCATGGAATGGCATGGAATGGCATGGAATGGCATGGAATGGCATGGAATGGCATGGAATGGCATGGAATGGCATGGCACGGCATGGCACCGCATGGCACGGCATGGCACGGCATTGAATGGCATGGAATGGCATTGAATGGCATGGAATGGCATTGAATGGCATGGAATGGCATGGAATGGCATGGAATGGCATGGAATGGCATGGAATGGCATGGAATGGCATGGAATGGCATGGAATGGCATGGAATGGCATGGAATGGCATGGAATGGCATGGAATGGCATGGAATGGCATGGAATGGCATGGAATGGCATGGAATGGCATGGAATGGCATGGAATGGCATGGAATGGCATGGAATGGCATGGAATGGCATGGAATGGCATGGAATGGCATGGAATGGCATGGAATGGCATGGAATGGCATGGAATGGCATGGAATGGCATGGAATGGCATGGAATGGCATGGAATGGCATGGAATGGCATGGAATGGCATGGAATGGCATGGAATGGCATGGAATGGCATGGAATGGCATGGAATGGCATGGAATGGCATGGAATGGCATGGAATGGCATGGAATGGCATGGAATGGCATGGAATGGCATGGAATGGCATGGAATGGCATGGAATGGCATGGAATGGCATGGAATGGCATGGAATGGCATGGAATGGCATGGAATGACATGGAATGGCATGGCACCGGCATGGCACCGGCATGGCACCGGCATGGCACGGCATGGCACCGGCATGGCACGGCATGGCACGGCATGGCACCGGCATGGCACGGCATGGCACGGCATGGCACGGCATGGCACCGGCATGGCACGGCATGGCACCGGCATGGCACCGGCATGGCACGGCATGGCACCGGCATGGCACGGCATGGCACCGGCATGGCACGGCATGGCACGGCATGGCACGGCATGGCACCGGCATGGCACGGCATTGAATGGCATGGAATGGCATGGAATGGCATGGAATGGCATGGAATGGCATGGAATGGCATGGAATGGCATGGAATGGCATGGAATGGCATGGAATGGCATGGAATGGCATGGAATGGCATGGAATGGCATGGAATGGCATGGAATGGCATGGAATGGCATGGAATGGCATGGAATGGCATGGAATGGCATGGAATGGCATGGAATGGCATGGAATGGCATGGAATGGCATGGAATGGCATGGAATGGCATGGAATGGCATGGAATGGCATGGAATGGCATGGAATGACATGGAATGGCATGGAATGACATGGAATGGCATGGCACCGGCATGGCACCGGCATGGCACCGGCATGGCACCGGCATGGCACCGGCATGGCACCGGCATGGCACCGGCATGGCACCGGCATGGCACCGGCATGGCACCGGCATGGCACGGCATGGCACCGGCATGGCACGGCATGGCACCGGCATGGCACGGCATGGCACCGGCATGGTACGGCATGGCACGGCATGGCACCGGCATGGCACGGCATGGCACCGGCATGGCACCGGCATGGCACCGGCATGGCACGGCATGGCACCGGCATGGCACCGGCATGGCACCGGCATGGCACCGGCATGGCACCGGCATGGCACGGCATGGCACGGCATGGCACCGGCATGGCACGGCATGGCACCGGCATGGCACGGCATGGCACCGGCATGGCACGGCATGGCACCGGCATGGTACGGCATGGCACGGCATGGCACCGGCATGGCACGGCATGGCACGGCATGGCACGGCATGGCACCGGCATGGCACGGCATGGCACCGGCATGGCACGGCATGGCACCGGCATGGCACGGCATGGCACCGGCATGGCACGGCATGGCACCGGCATGGTACGGCATGGCACGGCATGGCACCGGCATGGCACGGCATGGCACCGGCCTGGCACGGCATGGCACGGCATGGCACCGGCATGGCACGGCATGGCACCGGCATGGCACCGGCATGGCACGGCATGGCACCGCCATGGCACGGCATGGCACCGGCATGGCACGGCGTGGCACGGCATGGCACCGGCATGGCACGGCATGGCACCGGCATGGCACGGCATGGCACCGGCATGGCACCGGCATGGCACGGCATGGCACCGGCATGGCACGGCATGGCACCGGCATGGCACGGCATGGCACCGGCATGGCACGGCATGGCACGGCATGGCACGGCATGGCACGGCATGGCACCGGCATGGCACGGCATGGCACGGCATGGCACCGGCATGGCACGGCATGGCACCGGCATGGCACGGCATGGCACCGGCATGGCACGGCATTGAATGGCATGGAATGGCATGGAATGGCATGGAATGGCATGGAATGGCATGGAATGGCATGGAATGGCATGGAATGGCATGGAATGGCATGGAATGGCATGGAATGGCATGGAATGGCATGGAATGGCATGGAATGGCATGGAATGGCATGGAATGGCATGGAATGGCATGGAATGGCATGGAATGGCATGGAATGGCATGGAATGGCATGGAATGGCATGGAATGGCATGGAATGGCATGGAATGGCATGGAATGGCATGGAATGGCATGGAATGGCATGGAATGGCATGGAATGGCATGGAATGGCATGGAATGGCATGGAATGGCATGGAATGGCATGGAATGGCATGGAATGGCATGGAATGGCATGGAATGGCATGGAGTGGCATGGAATGGCATGGAATGGCATGGAATGGCATGGAATGGCATGGAATGGCATGGAATGGCATGGAATGGCACCGCATTGAGTGGCATGGAATGGCATGGAATGGCATGGACTGGCATGGAATGGCATGGACTGGCATGGACTGGCATGGAATGGCATGGAATGGCATGGCACCGCATGGCCCGGCATGGCACGGCATGGCATGGCATGGCACCGGCATGGCATGGCATGGCACCGGCATGGCACGGCATGGCACGGCATGGCACCGGCATGGCACGGCATGGCACGGCATGGCACGGCATGGCACCGGCATGGCACGGCATGGCACCGGCATGGCACGGCATGGCACCGGCATGGCACGGCATGGCACCGGCATGGCACGGCATGGCACCGGCATGGCACGGCATGGCACCGGCATGGCACGGCATGGCACCGGCATGGCACGGCATGGCACCGGCATGGCACCGGCATGGCACGGCATGGCACCGGCATGGCACGGCATGGCACGGCATTGAATGGCATGGAATGGCATGGAATGGCATGGAATGGCATGGAATGGCATGGCACCGGCATGGCACCGGCATGGCACGGCATGGCACCGGCATGGCACGGCATGGCACGGCATGGCACCGGCATGGAATGGCATGGAATGGCATGGAATGGCATGGAATGGCATGGAATGGCATGGAATGGCATGGAATGGCATGGAATGGCATGGCACGGCATGGCACGGCATTGAATGGCATTGAATGGCATGGAATGGCATTGAATGGCATGGAATGGCATGGAATGGCATGGAATGGCATGGAATGGCATGGCATGGCATGGCACCGGCATGGCATGGCATGGCACCGGCATGGCACGGCATGGCACGGCATGGCACGGCATGGCACGGCATGGCACGGCATGGCACGGCATGGCACGGCATGGCACGGCATGGAATGGCATGGAATGGCATGGAATGGCATGGAATGGCATGGAATGGCATGGAATGGCATGGAATGGCATGGAATGGCATGGAATGGCATGGAATGGCATGGAATGGCATGGAATGGCATGGAATGGCATGGAATGGCATGGAATGGCATGGAATGGCATGGAATGGCATGGAATGGCATGGAATGGCATGGAATGGCATGGAATGGCATGGAATGGCATGGAATGGCATGGAATGGCATGGAATGGCATGGAATGGCATGGAATGGCATGGAATGGCATGGAATGGCATGGAATGGCATGGAATGGCATGGAATGGCATGGAATGGCATGGAATGGCATGGAATGGCATGGAATGGCATGGAATGGCATGGAATGGCATGGAATGGCATGGAATGGCATGGAATGGCATGGAATGGCATGGAATGGCATGGAATGGCATGGAATGGCATGGAATGGCATGGAATGGCATGGAATGGCATGGAATGACATGGAATGGCATGGAATGGCATGGAATGGCATGGAATGGCATGGAATGGCATGGAATGGCATGGAATGGCATGGAATGGCATGGAATGGCATCGCACCGGCATGGCACCGGCATGGCACGGCATGGCACGGCATGGCACGGCATGGCACGGCATGGCACCGGCATGGCACGGCATGGCACCGGCATGGCACGGCATGGCACCGGCATGGCACGGCATGGCACCGGCATGGCACGGCATGGCACCGGCATGGCACGGCATGGCACCGGCATGGCACCGGCATGGCACGGCATGGCACCGGCATGGCACGGCATGGCACGGCATTGAATGGCATGGAATGGCATGGAATGGCATGGAATGGCATGGAATGGCATGGCACCGGCATGGCACCGGCATGGCACGGCATGGCACCGGCATGGCACGGCATGGCACGGCATGGCACCGGCATGGAATGGCATGGAATGGCATGGAATGGCATGGAATGGCATGGAATGGCATGGAATGGCATGGAATGGCATGGAATGGCATGGAATGGCATGGCACGGCATGGCACCGCATGGCACGGCATGGCACGGCATTGAATGGCATGGAATGGCATTGAATGGCATGGAATGGCATTGAATGGCATGGAATGGCATGGAATGGCATGGAATGGCATGGAATGGCATGGAATGGCATGGAATGGCATGGAATGGCATGGAATGGCATGGAATGGCATGGAATGGCATGGAATGGCATGGAATGGCATGGAATGGCATGGAATGGCATGGAATGGCATGGAATGGCATGGAATGGCATGGAATGGCATGGAATGGCATGGAATGGCATGGAATGGCATGGAATGGCATGGAATGGCATGGAATGGCATGGAATGGCATGGAATGGCATGGAATGGCATGGAATGGCATGGAATGGCATGGAATGGCATGGAATGGCATGGAATGGCATGGAATGGCATGGAATGGCATGGAATGGCATGGAATGGCATGGAATGGCATGGAATGGCATGGAATGGCATGGAATGGCATGGAATGGCATGGAATGGCATGGAATGGCATGGAATGGCATGGAATGGCATGGAATGGCATGGAATGGCATGGAATGGCATGGAATGGCATGGAATGGCATGGAATGGCATGGAATGGCATGGAATGGCATGGAATGGCATGGAATGGCATGGAATGGCATGGAATGGCATGGAATGGCATGGAATGGCATGGAATGGCATGGAATGGCATGGAATGGCATGGAATGGCATGGAATGGCATGGAATGGCATGGAATGGCATGGAATGGCATGGAATGGCATGGAATGGCATGGAATGGCATGGAATGGCATGGAATGGCATGGAATGGCATGGAATGGCATGGAATGGCATGGAATGGCATGGAATGGCATGGAATGGCATGGAATGGCATGGAATGGCATGGAATGGCATGGAATGGCATGGAATGGCATGGAATGGCATGGAATGGCATGGAACGGCATGGAATGGCATGGAATGGCATGGAATGGCATGGAATGGCATGGAATGGCATGGAATGGCATGGAATGGCATGGAATGGCATGGAATGGCATGGAATGACATGGAATGGCATGGAATGGCATGGAATGGCATGGAATGGCATGGAATGGCATGGAATGGCATGGAATGGCATGGAATGGCATCGCACCGGCATGGCACCGGCATGGCACGGCATGGCACGGCATGGCACGGCATGGCACGGCATGGCACCGGCATGGCACGGCATGGCACCGGCATGGCACGGCATGGCACCGGCATGGCACGGCATGGCACCGGCATGGCACGGCATGGCACCGGCATGGCACGGCATGGCACCGGCATGGCACGGCATGGCACCGGCATGGCACCGGCATGGCACGGCATGGCACCGGCATGGCACGGCATGGCACGGCATTGAATGGCATGGAATGGCATGGAATGGCATGGAATGGCATGGAATGGCATGGAATGGCATGGCACGGCATGGCACCGCATGGCACGGCATGGCACGGCATTGAATGGCATGGAATGGCATTGAATGGCATGGAATGGCATTGAATGGCATGGAATGGCATGGAATGGCATGGAATGGCATGGAATGGCATGGAATGGCATGGAATGGCATGGAATGGCATGGAATGGCATGGAATGGCATGGAATGGCATGGAATGGCATGGAATGGCATGGAATGGCATGGAATGGCATGGAATGGCATGGAATGGCATGGAATGGCATGGAATGGCATGGAATGGCATGGAATGGCATGGAATGGCATGGAATGGCATGGAATGGCATGGAATGGCATGGAATGGCATGGAATGGCATGGAATGGCATGGAATGGCATGGAATGGCATGGAATGGCATGGAATGGCATGGAATGGCATGGAATGGCATGGAATGGCATGGAATGGCATGGAATGGCATGGAATGGCATGGAATGGCATGGAATGGCATGGAATGGCATGGAATGGCATGGAATGGCATGGAATGGCATGGAATGGCATGGAATGGCATGGAATGGCATGGAATGGCATGGAATGGCATGGAATGGCATGGAATGGCATGGAATGGCATGGAATGGCATGGAATGGCATGGAATGGCATGGAATGGCATGGAATGGCATGGAATGGCATGGAATGGCATGGAATGGCATGGAATGGCATGGAATGGCATGGAATGGCATGGAATGGCATGGAATGGCATGGAATGGCATGGAATGGCATGGAATGGCATGGAATGGCATGGAATGACATGGAATGGCATGGCACCGGCATGGCACCGGCATGGCACCGGCATGGCACGGCATGGCACCGGCATGGCACGGCATGGCACGGCATGGCACCGGCATGGCACGGCATGGCACGGCATGGCACGGCATGGCACCGGCATGGCACGGCATGGCACCGGCATGGCACCGGCATGGCACGGCATGGCACCGGCATGGCACGGCATGGCACCGGCATGGCACGGCATGGCACGGCATGGCACGGCATGGCACCGGCATGGCACGGCATTGAATGGCATGGAATGGCATGGAATGGCATGGAATGGCATGGAATGGCATGGAATGGCATGGAATGGCATGGAATGGCATGGAATGGCATGGAATGGCATGGAATGGCATGGAATGGCATGGAATGGCATGGAATGGCATGGAATGGCATGGAATGGCATGGAATGGCATGGAATGACATGGAATGGCATGGAATGACATGGAATGGCATGGCACCGGCATGGCACCGGCATGGCACCGGCATGGCACCGGCATGGCACCGGCATGGCACCGGCATGGCACCGGCATGGCACCGGCATGGCACCGGCATGGCACGGCATGGCACCGGCATGGCACGGCATGGCACCGGCATGGCACGGCATGGCACCGGCATGGCACGGCATGGCACCGGCATGGTACGGCATGGCACGGCATGGCACCGGCATGGCACGGCATGGCACCGGCATGGCACCGGCATGGCACCGGCATGGCACCGGCATGGCACCGGCATGGCACCGGCATGGCACCGGCATGGCACGGCATGGCACGGCATGGCACCGGCATGGCACGGCATGGCACCGGCATGGCACGGCATGGCACCGGCATGGCACGGCATGGCACCGGCATGGTACGGCATGGCACGGCATGGCACCGGCATGGCACCGGCATGGCACGGCATGGCACCGGCATGGCACGGCATGGCACGGCATGGCACGGCATGGCACCGGCATGGCACGGCATGGCACCGGCATGGCACGGCATGGCACCGGCATGGCACGGCATGGCACCGGCATGGCACGGCATGGCACCGGCATGGTACGGCATGGCACGGCATGGCACCGGCATGGCACGGCATGGCACCGGCCTGGCACGGCATGGCACGGCATGGCACCGGCATGGCACGGCATGGCACCGGCATGGCACCGGCATGGCACCGGCATGGCACGGCATGGCACCGCCATGGCACGGCATGGCACCGGCATGGCACGGCGTGGCACGGCATGGCACCGGCATGGCACGGCATGGCACCGGCATGGCACGGCATGGCACCGGCATGGCACCGGCATGGCACGGCATGGCACCGGCATGGCACGGCATGGCACCGGCATGGCACGGCATGGCACCGGCATGGCACGGCATGGCACCGGCATGGCACGGCATGGCACGGCATGGCACGGCATGGCACGGCATGGCACCGGCATGGCACGGCATGGCACCGGCATGGCACGGCATGGCACCGGCATGGCACGGCATTGAATGGCATGGAATGGCATGGAATGGCATGGAATGGCATGGAATGGCATGGAATGGCATGGAATGGCATGGAATGGCATGGAATGGCATGGAATGGAATGGAATGGCATGGAATGGCATGGAATGGCATGGAATGGCATGGAATGGCATGGAATGGCATGGAATGGCATGGAATGGCATGGAATGGCATGGAATGGCATGGAATGGCATGGAATGGCATGGAATGGCATGGAATGGCATGGAATGGCATGGAATGGCATGGAATGGCATGGAATGGCATGGAATGGCATGGAATGGCATGGAATGGCATGGAATGGCATGGAATGGCATGGAATGGCATGGAATGGCATGGAATGGCATGGAATGGCATGGAATGGCATGGAATGGCATGGAATGGCATGGAATGGCATGGAATGGCATGGAATGGCATGGAATGGCATGGAATGGCATGGAATGGCATGGAATGGCATGGAATGGCATGGAATGGCATGGAATGGCATGGAATGGCATGGAATGGCATGGAATGGCATGGAATGGCATGGAATGGCACCGCATTGAGTGGCATGGAATGGCATGGAATGGCATGGACTGGCATGGAATGGCATGGACTGGCATGGACTGGCATGGAATGGCATGGAATGGCATGGCACCGCATGGCCCGGCATGGCACGGCATGGCATGGCATGGCACCGGCATGGCATGGCATGGCACCGGCATGGCACCGGCATGGCACGGCATGGCACGGCATGGCACGGCATGGAACGGCATGGAATGGCATGGAATGGCATGGAACGGCATGGAATGGCATGGAATGGCATGGAATGGCATGGAATGGCATGGAATGGCATGGAATGGCATGGAATGGCATGGAATGGCATGGAATGGCATGGAATGGCATGGAATGGCATGGAATGGCATGGAATGGCATGGAATGGCATGGAATGGCATGGAATGGCATGGAATGGCATGGAATGGCATGGAATGGCATGGAATGGCATGGAATGGCATGGAATGGCATGGAATGGCATGGAATGGCATGGAATGGCATGGAATGGCATGGAATGGCATGGAATGGCATGGAATGGCATGGAATGGCATGGAATGGCATGGAATGGCATGGAATGGCATGGAATGGCATGGAATGGCATGGAATGACATGGAATGGCATGGAATGGCATGGAATGGCATGGAATGGCATGGAATGGCATGGAATGGCATGGAATGGCATGGAATGGCATGGAATGGCATGGAATGGCATGGAATGGCATGGAATGGCATGGAATGGCATGGAATGGCATCGCACCGGCATGGCACCGGCATGGCACGGCATGGCACGGCATGGCACGGCATGGCACGGCATGGCACCGGCATGGCACGGCATGGCACCGGCATGGCACGGCATGGCACCGGCATGGCACGGCATGGCACCGGCATGGCACGGCATGGCACCGGCATGGCACGGCATGGCACCGGCATGGCACGGCATGGCACCGGCATGGCACGGCATGGCACCGGCATGGCACCGGCATGGCACCGGCATGGCACGGCATGGCACCGGCATGGCACGGCATGGCACGGCATTGAATGGCATGGAATGGCATGGAATGGCATGGAATGGCATGGAATGGCATGGAATGGCATGGAATGGCATGGAATGGCATGGAATGGCATGGAATGGCATGGAATGGCATGGCACGGCATGGCACCGCATGGCACGGCATGGCACGGCATTGAATGGCATGGAATGGCATTGAATGGCATGGAATGGCATTGAATGGCATGGAATGGCATGGAATGGCATGGAATGGCATGGAATGGCATGGAATGGCATGGAATGGCATGGAATGGCATGGAATGGCATGGAATGGCATGGAATGGCATGGAATGGCATGGAATGGCATGGAATGGCATGGAATGGCATGGAATGGCATGGAATGGCATGGAATGGCATGGAATGGCATGGAATGGCATGGAATGGCATGGAATGGCATGGAATGGCATGGAATGGCATGGAATGGCATGGAATGGCATGGAATGGCATGGAATGGCATGGAATGGCATGGAATGGCATGGAATGGCATGGAATGGCATGGAATGGCATGGAATGGCATGGAATGGCATGGAATGGCATGGAATGGCATGGAATGGCATGGAATGGCATGGAATGGCATGGAATGGCATGGAATGACATGGAATGGCATGGCACCGGCATGGCACCGGCATG
Organism: Cryptus armator; assembly: GCA_963971235.1. Classification (NCBI taxonomy): domain Eukaryota; kingdom Metazoa; phylum Arthropoda; class Insecta; order Hymenoptera; family Ichneumonidae; genus Cryptus; species Cryptus armator. The sequence goes on along the minus strand of CAXARG010000090.1, from coordinate 69,653 downwards.
GCACGGCATGGCACGGCATGGCACCGGCATGGCACGGCATGGCACCGGCATGGCACGGCATGGCACCGGCATGGCACGGCATGGCACCGGCATGGCACGGCATGGCACCGGCATGGCACGGCATGGCACCGGCATGGCACGGCATGGCACCGGCATGGCACGGCATGGCACCGGCATGGCACCGGCATAGCACGGCATGGCACCGGCATGGCACGGCATGGCACCGGCATGGCACGGCATGGCACCGGCATGGCACCGGCATAGCACGGCATGGCACCGGCATGGCACGGCATGGCACCGGCATGGCACGGCATGGCACCGGCATGGCACCGGCATGGCACGGCATGGCACGGCATGGCACGGCATGGCACGGCATGGCACCGGCATGGCACGGCATGGCACCGGCATGGCACGGCATGGCACCGGCATGGCACGGCATGGCACCGGCATGGCACGGCATGGCACCGGCATGGCACGGCATGGCACGGCATGGCACGGCATGGCACGGCATGGCACGGCATGGCACGGCATGGCACGGCATGGCACGGCATGGCACGGCATGGCACGGCATGGCACGGCATGGCACGGCATGGCACGGCATGGCACGGCATTGAATGGCATGGAATGGCATGGAATGGCATGGAATGGCATGGAATGGCATGGAATGGCATGGAATGGCATGGAATGGCATGGAATGGCATGGAATGGCATGGAATGGCATGGAATGGCATGGAATGGCATGGAATGGCATGGAATGGCATGGAATGGCATGGAATGGCATGGAATGGCATGGAATGGCATGGAATGGCATGGAATGGCATGGAATGGCATGGAATGGCATGGAATGGCATGGAATGGCATGGAATGGCATGGCACCGGCATGGCACCGGCATGGCACGGCATGGCACCGGCATGGCACGGCATGGCACCGGCATGGCACCGGCATGGCACGGCATGGCACGGCATGGCACCGGCATGGCACGGCATGGCACCGGCATGGCACGGCATGGCACCGGCATGGCACGGCATGGCACCGGCATGGCACGGCATGGCACCGGCATGGCACCGGCATGGCACGGCATGGCACCGGCATGGCACGGCATGGCACCGGCATGGCACGGCATGGCACCGGCATGGCACCGGCATGGCACGGCATGGCACCGGCATGGCACGGCATGGCACCGGCATGGCACGGCATGGCACGGCATGGCACGGCATGGCACGGCATGGCACGGCATTGAATGGCATGGAATGGCATGGAATGGCATGGAATGGCATGGAATGGCATGGAATGGCATGGAATGGCATGGAATGGCATGGAATGGCATGGAATGGCATGGAATGGCATGGAATGGCATGGAATGGCATGGAATGGCATGGAATGGCATGGAATGGCATGGAATGGCATGGAATGGCATGGAATGGCATGGAATGGCATGGAATGGCATGGAATGGCATGGAATGGCATGGAATGGCATGGAATGGCATGGAATGGCATGGAATGGCATGGAATGGCATCGCACCGGCATGGCACCGGCATGGCACGGCATGGCACCGGCATGGCACGGCATGGCACCGGCATGGCACGGCATGGCACCGGCATGGCACGGCATGGCACCGGCATGGCACCGGCATGGCACGGCATGGCACCGGCATGGCACGGCATGGCACCGGCATGGCACGGCGTGGCACGGCATGGCACCGGCATGGCACGGCATGGCATCGGCATGGCACGGCATGGCACGGCATGGCACGGCATGGCACCGGCATGGCACCGGCATGGCACGGCATGGCACCGGGATGGCACGGCATGGCACCGGCATGGCACGGCATGGCACCGGCATGGCACGGCATGGCACGGCATGGCACGGCATGGCACCGGCATGGCACGGCATGGCACCGGCATGGCACGGCATGGCACCGGCATGGCACGGCATTGAATGGCATGGAATGGCATTGAATGGCATGGAATGGCATGGAATGGCATGGAATGGCATGGAATGGCATGGAATGACATGGAATGGCATGGCACCGGCATGGCACCGGCATGGCACGGCATGGCACGGCATGGCACGGCATGGCACGGCATGGCACGGCATGGCACCGGCATGGCACGGCATGGCACCGGCATGGCACGGCATGGCACCGGCATGGCACGGCATGGCACCGGCATGGCACGGCATTGAATGGCATGGAATGGCATTGAATGGCATGGAATGGCATGGAATGGCATGGAATGGCATGGAATGGCATGGAATGACATGGAATGGCATGGCACGGCATGGCACGGCATGGCACGGCATGGCACGGCATGGCACGGCATGGCACGGCATGGCACCGGCATGGCACGGCATGGCACCGGCATGGCACGGCATGGCACCGGCATGGCACGGCATGGCACGGCATGGCACGGCATGGCACGGCATGGCACGGCATGGCACGGCATGGCACGGCATGGCACGGCATGGCACGGCATGGCACGGCATGGCACGGCATGGCACGGCATGGCACCGGCATGGCACCGGCATGGCACGGCATGGCACCGGCATGGCACGGCATGGCACCGGCATGGCACCGGCATAGCACGGCATGGCACCGGCATGGCACGGCATGGCACCGGCATGGCACGGCATGGCACCGGCATGGCACGGCATGGCACGGCATGGCACGGCATTGAATGGCATGGAATGGCATGGAATGGCATGGAATGGCATGGAATGGCATGGAATGGCATGGAATGGCATGGAATGGCATGGAATGGCATGGAATGGCATGGAATGGCATGGAATGGCATGGAATGGCATGGAATGGCATGGAATGGCATGGAATGGCATGGAATGGCATGGAATGGCATGGAATGGCATGGAATGGCATGGAATGGCATGGAATGGCATGGAATGGCATGGAATGGCATGGAATGGCATCGCACCGGCATGGCACCGGCATGGCACGGCATGGCACCGGCATGGCACGGCATGGCACCGGCATGGCACGGCATGGCACCGGCATGGCACGGCATGGCACCGGCATGGCACCGGCATGGCACGGCATGGCACCGGCATGGCACGGCATGGCACCGGCATGGCACGGCGTGGCACGGCATGGCACCGGCATGGCACGGCATGGCATCGGCATGGCACGGCATGGCACGGCATGGCACGGCATGGCACCGGCATGGCACCGGCATGGCACGGCATGGCACCGGGATGGCACGGCATGGCACCGGCATGGCACGGCATGGCACCGGCATGGCACGGCATGGCACGGCATGGCACGGCATGGCACCGGCATGGCACGGCATGGCACCGGCATGGCACGGCATGGCACCGGCATGGCACGGCATTGAATGGCATGGAATGGCATTGAATGGCATGGAATGGCATGGAATGGCATGGAATGGCATGGAATGGCATGGAATGACATGGAATGGCATGGCACCGGCATGGCACCGGCATGGCACGGCATGGCACGGCATGGCACGGCATGGCACGGCATGGCACCGGCATGGCACGGCATGGCACCGGCATGGCACGGCATGGCACCGGCATGGCACGGCATGGCACCGGCATGGCACGGCATTGAATGGCATGGAATGGCATTGAATGGCATGGAATGGCATGGAATGGCATGGAATGGCATGGAATGGCATGGAATGACATGGAATGGCATGGCACGGCATGGCACGGCATGGCACGGCATGGCACGGCATGGCACGGCATGGCACGGCATGGCACCGGCATGGCACGGCATGGCACCGGCATGGCACGGCATGGCACCGGCATGGCACGGCATGGCACGGCATGGCACGGCATGGCACGGCATGGCACGGCATGGCACGGCATGGCACGGCATGGCACGGCATGGCACGGCATGGCACGGCATGGCACGGCATGGCACGGCATGGCACGGCATGGCACGGCATGGCACCGGCATGGCACCGGCATGGCACCGGCATAGCACGGCATGGCACCGGCATGGCACGGCATGGCACCGGCATGGCACGGCATGGGACCGGCATGGCACGGCATGGCACGGCATGGCACGGCATGGCACGGCATTGAATGGCATGGAATGGCATGGAATGGCATGGAATGGCATGGCACCGCATGGCACGGCATGGAAAGGCATTGAATGGCATGGAATGGCATTGAATGGCATGGAATGGCACGGCATGGCACGGCATGGCACGGCATGGCACGGCATGGCACCGCATTGAGTGGCATGGAATGGCATGGAATGGCATGGACTGGCATAGAATGGCATGGACTGGCATGGACTGGCATGGAATGGCATGGAATGGCATGGCACCGCATGGCCCGGCATGGCACGGCATGGCATGGCATGGCACCGGCATGGCACGGCATGGCACGGCATGGCACGGCATGGCACGGCATGGCACGGCATGGCACCGGCATGGCACGGCATGGCACCGGCATGGCACGGCATGGCACCGGCATGGCACGGCATGGCACCGGCATGGCACGGCATGGCACCGGCATGGCACGGCATGGCACCGGCATGGCACGGCATGGCACCGGCATGGCACGGCATGGCACGGCATGGCACGGCATTGAATGGCATGGAATGGCATGGAATGGCATGGAATGGCATGGAATGGCATGGAATGGCATGGAATGGCATGGAATGGCATGGAATGGCATGGAATGGCATGGAATGGCATGGAATGGCATGGAATGGCATGGAATGGCATGGAATGGCATGGAATGGCATGGAATGGCATGGAATGGCATGGAATGGCATGGAATGGCATGGAATGGCATGGAATGGCATGGAATGGCATGGAATGGCATGGAATGGCATGGAATGGCATGGAATGGCATGGAATGGCATGGAATGGCATGGAATGGCATGGAATGGCATGGAATGGCATGGAATGGCATGGAATGGCATGGAATGGCATGGAATGGCATGGAATGGCATGGAATGGCATGGAATGGCATGGAATGGCATGGAATGGCATGGAATGGCATGGAATGGCATGGAATGGCATGGAATGGCATGGAATGGCATGGAATGGCATGGAATGGCATGGAATGGCATGGAATGGCATGGAATGGCATGGAATGGCATGGAATGGCATGGAATGGCATGGAATGGCATGGAATGGCATGGAATGGCATGGAATGGCATGGAATGGCATGGAATGGCATGGAATGGCATGGAATGGCATGGAATGGCATGGAATGGCATGGAATGGCATGGAATGGCATGGAATGGCATGGAATGGCATGGAATGGCATGGAATGGCATGGAATGGCATGGAATGGCATGGAATGGCATGGAATGGCATGGAATGGCATGGAATGGCATGGAATGGCATGGAATGGCATGGAATGGCATGGAATGGCATGGAATGGCATGGAATGGCATGGAATGGCATGGAATGGCATGGAATGGCATGGAATGGCATGGAATGGCATGGAATAGCATGGAATGGCATGGAATGGCATGGAATGGCATGGAATGGCATGGAATAGCATGGAATGGCATGGAATGGCATGGAATGGCATGGAATGGCATGGAATGGCATGGAATGACATGGAATGGCATGGAAGGGCATGGAATGGCATGGCACCGGCATGGCACCGGCATGGCACCGGCATGGCACCGGCATGGCACCGGCATGGCACCGGCATGGCACCGGCATGGCACCGGCATGGCACGGCATGGCACGGCATGGCACCGGCATGGCACCGGCATGGCACGGCATGGCACGGCATGGCACCGGCATGGCACGGCATGGCACCGGCATGGCACGGCATGGCACCGGCATGGCACGGCATGGCACCGGCATGGCACGGCATGGCACGGCATGGCACCGGCATGGCACGGCATGGCACCGGCATGGCACGGCATGGCACCGGCATGGCACCGGCATGGCACGGCATGGCACCGGCATGGCACGGCATGGCACCGGCATGGCACGGCATGGCACGGCATGGCACGGCATGGCACCGGCATGGCACGGCATTGAATGGCATGGAATGGCATGGAATGGCATGGAATGGCATGGAATGGCATGGAATGGCATGGAATGGCATGGAATGGCATGGAATGGCATGGAATGGCATGGAATGGCATGGAATGGCATGGAATGGCATGGAATGGCATGGAATGGCATGGAATGGCATGGAATGGCATGGAATGGCATGGAATGGCATGGAATGGCATGGAATGGCATGGAATGGCATGGAATGGCATGGAATGGCATGGAATGGCATGGAATGGCATGGAATGGCATGGAATGGCATGGAATGGCATGGAATGACATGGAATGGCATGGAATGACATGGAATGGCATGGCACCGGCATGGCACCGGCATGGCACCGGCATGGCACCGGCATGGCACCGGCATGGCACCGGCATGGCACGGCATGGCACCGGCATGGCACGGCATGGCACCGGCATGGCACGGCATGGCACCGGCATGGCACGGCATGGCACCGGCATGGTACGGCATGGCACGGCATGGCACCGGCATGGCACGGCATGGCACCGGCATGGCACCGGCATGGCACCGGCATGGCACGGCATGGCACCGGCATGGCACCGGCATGGCACCGGCATGGCACCGGCATGGCACGGCATGGCACGGCATGGCACCGGCATGGCACGGCATGGCACCGGCATGGCACCGGCATGGCACCGGCATGGCACGGCATGGCACCGGCATGGCATGGAATGGCATGGAATGGCATGGAATGGCATGGAATGGCATGGAATGGCATGGAATGGCATGGAATGGCATGGAATGGCATGGAATGGCATGGAATGGCATGGAATGGCATGGAATGGCATGGAATGGCATGGAATGGCATGGAATGGCATGGAATGGCATGGAATGGCATGGAATGGCATGGAATGGCATGGAATGGCATGGAATGGCATGGAATGGCATGGAATGGCATGGAATGGCATGGAATGGCATGGAATGGCATGGAATGGCATGGAATGGCATGGAATGGCATGGAATGGCATGGAATGGCATGGAATGGCATGGAATGGCATGGAATGGCATGGAATGGCATGGAATGGCATGGAATGGCATGGAATGGCATGGAATGGCATGGAATGGCATGGAATGGCATGGAATGGCATGGAATGGCATGGAATGGCATGGAATGGCATGGAATGGCATGGAATGGCATGGAATGGCATGGAATGGCATGGAATGGCATGGAATGGCATGGAATGGCATGGAATGGCATGGAATGGCATGGAATGGCATGGAATGGCATGGAATGGCATGGAATGGCATGGAATGGCATGGAATGGCATGGAATGGCATGGAATGGCATGGAATGGCATGGAATGGCATGGAATGGCATGGAATGGCATGGAATGACATGGAATGGCATGGAATGACATGGAATGGCATGGCACCGGCATGGCACCGGCATGGCACCGGCATGGCACCGGCATGGCACCGGCATGGCACGGCATGGCACCGGCATGGCACGGCATGGCACCGGCATGGCACGGCATGGCACCGGCATGGCACGGCATGGCACCGGCATGGTACGGCATGGCACGGCATGGCACCGGCATGGCACGGCATGGCACGGCATGGCACGGCATGGCACCGGCATGGCACGGCATTGAATGGCATGGAATGGCATGGAATGGCATGGAATGGCATGGAATGGCATGGAATGGCATGGAATGGCATGGAATGGCATGGAATGGCATGGAATGGCATGGAATGGCATGGAATGGCATGGAATGGCATGGAATGGCATGGAATGGCATGGAATGGCATGGAATGGCATGGAATGGCATGGAATGGCATGGAATGGCATGGAATGGCATGGAATGGCATGGAATGGCATGGAATGGCATGGAATGGCATGGAATGGCATGGAATGACATGGAATGGCATGGAATGACATGGAATGGCATGGCACCGGCATGGCACCGGCATGGCACCGGCATGGCACCGGCATGGCACCGGCATGGCACGGCATGGCACCGGCATGGCACGGCATGGCACCGGCATGGCACGGCATGGCACCGGCATGGCACGGCATGGCACCGGCATGGTACGGCATGGCACGGCATGGCACCGGCATGGCACGGCATGGCACCGGCATGGCACCGGCATGGCACCGGCATGGCACGGCATGGCACCGGCATGGCACCGGCATGGCACCGGCATGGCACCGGCATGGCACGGCATGGCACGGCATGGCACCGGCATGGCACGGCATGGCACCGGCATGGCACCGGCATGGCACCGGCATGGCACGGCATGGCACCGGCATGGCATGGAATGGCATGGAATGGCATGGAATGGCATGGAATGGCATGGAATGGCATGGAATGGCATGGAATGGCATGGAATGGCATGGAATGGCATGGAATGGCATGGAATGGCATGGAATGGCATGGAATGGCATGGAATGGCATGGAATGGCATGGAATGGCATGGAATGGCATGGAATGGCATGGAATGGCATGGAATGGCATGGAATGGCATGGAATGGCATGGAATGGCATGGAATGGCATGGAATGGCATGGAATGGCATGGAATGGCATGGAATGGCATGGAATGGCATGGAATGGCATGGAATGGCATGGAATGGCATGGAATGGCATGGAATGGCATGGAATGGCATGGAATGGCATGGAATGGCATGGAATGGCATGGAATGGCATGGAATGGCATGGAATGGCATGGAATGGCATGGAATGGCATGGAATGGCATGGAATGGCATGGAATGGCATGGAATGGCATGGAATGGCATGGAATGGCATGGAATGGCATGGAATGGCATGGAATGGCATGGAATGGCATGGAATGGCATGGAATGGCATGGAATGGCATGGAATGGCATGGAATGGCATGGAATGGCATGGAATGGCATGGAATGGCATGGAATGGCATGGAATGACATGGAATGACATGGCACCGGCATGGCACGGCATGGCACCGGCATGGCACGGCATGGCACCGGCATGGCACCGGCATGGCACGGCATGGCACCGGCATGGCACGGCATGGCACCGGCATGGCACCGGCATGGCACCGGCATGGCACCGGCATGGCACGGCATGGCACCGGCATGGCACGGCATGGCACCGGCATGGCACGGCATGGCACCGGCATGGCACGGCATGGCACCGGCATGGCACCGGCATGGCACGGCATGGCACCGGCATGGCACGGCATGGCACCGGCATGGCACCGGCATAGCACGGCATGGCACCGGCATGGCACCGGCATGGCACGGCATGGCACCGGCATGGCACGGCATGGCACCGGCATGGCACGGCATGGCACCGGCATGGCACGGCATGGCACCGGCATGGCACCGGCATGGCACGGCATGGCACCGGCATGGCACGGCATGGCACCGGCATGGCACCGGCATAGCACGGCATGGCACCGGCATGGCACCGGCATGGCACGGCATGGCACCGGCATGGCACGGCATGGCACCGGCATGGCACCGGCATGGCACGGCATGGCACCGGCATGGCACGGCATGGCACCGGCATGGCACGGCGTGGCACGGCATGGCACCGGCATGGCACGGCATGGCACCGGCATGGCACGGCATGGCACCGGCATGGCACCGGCATGGCACGGCATGGCACCGGCATGGCACGGCATGGCACCGGCATGGCACGGCATGGCACCGGCATGGCACGGCATGGCACGGCATGGCACGGCATGGCACCGGCATGGCACGGCATGGCACCGGCATGGCACGGCATTGAATGGCATGGAATGGCATGGAATGGCATGGAATGGCATGGAATGGCATGGAATGGCATGGAATGGCATGGAATGGCATGGAATGGCATGGAATGGCATGGAATGGCATGGAATGGCATGGAATGGCATGGAATGGCATGGAATGGCATGGAATGGCATGGAATGGCATGGAATGGCATGGAATGGCATGGAATGGCATGGAATGGCATGGAATGGCATGGAATGGCATGGAATGGCATGGAATGGCATGGAATGGCATGGAATGGCATGGAATGGCATGGAATGGCATGGAATGGCATGGAATGGCATGGAATGGCATGGAATGGCATGGCACCGGCATGGCACCGGCATGGCACGGCATGGCACGGCATGGCACCGGCATGGCACGGCATGGCACGGCATGGCACCGGCATGGCACGGCATGGCACCGGCATGGCACGGCATGGCACGGCATGGAATGGCATGGAATGGCATGGCACCGGCATGGCACCGGCATTGCACGGCATGGCACCGGCATGGCACCGGCATGGCACGGCATGGCACCGGCATGGCACCGGCATGGCACGGCATGGCACCGGCATGGCACGGCATGGCACCGGCATGGCACGGCATGGCACCGGCATGGCACGGCATGGCACCGGCATGGCACGGCATGGCACCGGCATGGAATGGCATGGAATGGCATGGAATGGCATGGAATGGCATGGAATGGCATGGAATGGCATGGAATGGCATGGAATGGCATGGAATGGCATGGAATGACATGGAATGGCATGGAATGGCATGGAATGGCATGGCACCGGCATGGCACCGGCATGGCACCGGCATGGCACCGGCATGGCACCGGCATGGCACCGGCATGGCACCGGCATGGCACCGGCATGGCACGGCATGGCACGGCATGGCACCGGCATGGCACGGCATGGCACCGGCATGGCACGGCATGGCACCGGCATGGTACGGCATGGCACGGCATGGCACCGGCATGGCACCGGCATGGCACGGCATGGCACGGCATGGCACCGGCATGGCACGGCATGGCACCGGCATGGCACGGCATGGCACCGGCATGGCACGGCATGGCACCGGCATGGCACGGCATGGCACGGCATGGCACCGGCATGGCACGGCATGGCACCGGCATGGCACGGCATGGCACCGGCATGGCACCGGCATGGCACGGCATGGCACCGGCATGGCACGGCATGGCACCGGCATGGCACGGCATGGCACGGCATGGCACGGCATGGCACCGGCATGGCACGGCATTGAATGGCATGGAATGGCATGGAATGGCATGGAATGGCATGGAATGGCATGGAATGGCATGGAATGGCATGGAATGGCATGGAATGGCATGGAATGGCATGGAATGGCATGGAATGGCATGGAATGGCATGGAATGGCATGGAATGGCATGGAATGGCATGGAATGGCATGGAATGGCATGGAATGGCATGGAATGGCATGGAATGGCATGGAATGGCATGGAATGGCATGGAATGGCATGGAATGGCATGGAATGGCATGGAATGGCATGGAATGGCATGGAATGGCATGGAATGGCATGGAATGGCATGGAATGGCATGGAATGGCATGGAATGGCATGGAATGGCATGGAATGGCATGGAATGGCATGGAATGACATGGAATGGCATGGAATGACATGGAATGGCATGGCACCGGCATGGCACCGTCATGGCACCGGCATGGCACCGGCATGGCACCGGCATGGCACCGGCATGGCACCGGCATGGCACCGGCATGGCACCGGCATGGCACCGGCATGGCACGGCATGGCACCGGCATGGCACGGCATGGCACCGGCATGGCACGGCATGGCACCGGCATGGCACGGCATGGCACCGGCATGGTACGGCATGGCACGGCATGGCACCGGCATGGCACGGCATGGCACCGGCATGGCACCGGCATGGCACCGGCATGGCACGGCATGGCACCGGCATGGCACCGGCATGGCACCGGCATGGCACCGGCATGGCACCGGCATGGCACGGCATGGCACCGGCATGGCACGGCATGGCACCGGCATGGCACCGGCATGGCACCGGCATGGCACGGCATGGCACCGGCATGGCACGGCATTGAATGGCATGGAATGGCATGGAATGGCATGGAATGGCATGGAATGGCATGGAATGGCATGGAATGGCATGGAATGGCATCGCACCGGCATGGCACCGGCATGGCACGGCATGGCACGGCATGGCACGGCATGGCACGGCATGGCACCGGCATGGCACGGCATGGCACCGGCATGGCACGGCATGGCACCGGCATGGCACGGCATGGCACCGGCATGGCACGGCATGGCACCGGCATGGCACGGCATGGCACCGGCATGGCACGGCATGGCACCGGCATGGCACGGCATGGCACCGGCATGGCACCGGCATGGCACGGCATGGCACCGGCATGGCACGGCATGGCACGGCATTGAATGGCATGGAATGGCATGGAATGGCATGGAATGGCATGGAATGGCATGGAATGGCATGGAATGGCATGGAATGGCATGGAATGGCATGGAATGGCATGGCACGGCATGGCACCGCATGGCACGGCATGGCACGGCATTGAATGGCATGGAATGGCATTGAATGGCATGGAATGGCATTGAATGGCATGGAATGGCATGGAATGGCATGGAATGGCATGGAATGGCATGGAATGGCATGGAATGGCATGGAATGGCATGGAATGGCATGGAATGGCATGGAATGGCATGGAATGGCATGGAATGGCATGGAATGGCATGGAATGGCATGGAATGGCATGGAATGGCATGGAATGGCATGGAATGGCATGGAATGGCATGGAATGGCATGGAATGGCATGGAATGGCATGGAATGGCATGGAATGGCATGGAATGGCATGGAATGGCATGGAATGGCATGGAATGGCATGGAATGGCATGGAATGGCATGGAATGGCATGGAATGGCATGGAATGGCATGGAATGGCATGGAATGGCATGGAATGGCATGGAATGGCATGGAATGGCATGGAATGGCATGGAATGGCATGGAATGGCATGGAATGGCATGGAATGGCATGGAATGGCATGGAATGGCATGGAATGGCATGGAATGGCATGGAATGACATGGAATGGCATGGCACCGGCATGGCACCGGATGGCACCGGCATGGCACGGCATGGCACGGCATGGCACGGCATGGCACGGCATGGCACCGGCATGGCACGGCATGGCACCGGCATGGCACGGCATGGCACCGGCATGGCACGGCATGGCACCGGCATGGCACGGCATGGCACCGGCATGGCACGGCATGGCACCGGCATGGCACGGCATGGCACCGGCATGGCACGGCATGGCACCGGCATGGCACCGGCATAGCACGGCATGGCACCGGCATGGCACGGCATGGCACCGGCATGGCACGGCATGGCACCGGCATGGCACCGGCATAGCACGGCATGGCACCGGCATGGCACGGCATGGCACCGGCATGGCACGGCATGGCACCGGCATGGCACCGGCATGGCACGGCATGGCACGGCATGGCACGGCATGGCACGGCATGGCACCGGCATGGCACGGCATGGCACCGGCATGGCACGGCATGGCACCGGCATGGCACGGCATGGCACCGGCATGGCACGGCATGGCACCGGCATGGCACGGCATGGCACGGCATGGCACGGCATGGCACGGCATGGCACGGCATGGCACGGCATGGCACGGCATGGCACGGCATGGCACGGCATGGCACGGCATTGAATGGCATGGAATGGCATGGAATGGCATGGAATGGCATGGAATGGCATGGAATGGCATGGAATGGCATGGAATGGCATGGAATGGCATGGAATGGCATGGAATGGCATGGAATGGCATGGAATGGCATGGAATGGCATGGAATGGCATGGAATGGCATGGAATGGCATGGAATGGCATGGAATGGCATGGAATGGCATGGAATGGCATGGAATGGCATGGCACCGGCATGGCACCGGCATGGCACGGCATGGCACCGGCATGGCACGGCATGGCACCGGCATGGCACCGGCATGGCACGGCATGGCACCGGCATGGCACGGCATGGCACCGGCATGGCACGGCATGGCACCGGCATGGCACGGCATGGCACCGGCATGGCACGGCATGGCACCGGCATGGCACCGGCATGGCACGGCATGGCACCGGCATGGCACGGCATGGCACCGGCATGGCACCGGCATAGCACGGCATGGCACCGGCATGGCACGGCATGGCACCGGCATGGCACGGCATGGCACCGGCATGGCACGGCATGGCACGGCATGGCACGGCATGGCACGGCATTGAATGGCATGGAATGGCATGGAATGGCATGGAATGGCATGGAATGGCATGGAATGGCATGGAATGGCATGGAATGGCATGGAATGGCATGGAATGGCATGGAATGGCATGGAATGGCATGGAATGGCATGGAATGGCATGGAATGGCATGGAATGGCATGGAATGGCATGGAATGGCATCGCACCGGCATGGCACCGGCATGGCACGGCATGGCACCGGCATGGCACGGCATGGCACCGGCATGGCACGGCATGGCACCGGCATGGCACGGCATGGCACCGGCATGGCACCGGCATGGCACGGCATGGCACCGGCATGGCACGGCATGGCACCGGCATGGCACGGCGTGGCACGGCATGGCACCGGCATGGCACGGCATGGCATCGGCATGGCACGGCATGGCACGGCATGGCACGGCATGGCACCGGCATGGCACCGGCATGGCACGGCATGGCACCGGGATGGCACGGCATGGCACCGGCATGGCACGGCATGGCACCGGCATGGCACGGCATGGCACGGCATGGCACGGCATGGCACCGGCATGGCACGGCATGGCACCGGCATGGCACGGCATGGCACCGGCATGGCACGGCATTGAATGGCATGGAATGGCATTGAATGGCATGGAATGGCATGGAATGGCATGGAATGGCATGGAATGGCATGGAATGACATGGAATGGCATGGCACCGGCATGGCACCGGCATGGCACGGCATGGCACGGCATGGCACGGCATGGCACGGCATGGCACCGGCATGGCACGGCATGGCACCGGCATGGCACGGCATGGCACCGGCATGGCACGGCATGGCACCGGCATGGCACGGCATTGAATGGCATGGAATGGCATTGAATGGCATGGAATGGCATGGAATGGCATGGAATGGCATGGAATGGCATGGAATGGCATGGAATGACATGGAATGGCATGGAATGGCATGGAATGGCATGGAATGGCATGGAATGGCATGGAATGACATGGAATGGCATGGCACGGCATGGCACGGCATGGCACGGCATGGCACGGCATGGCACGGCATGGCACGGCATGGCACGGCATGGCACGGCATGGCACCGGCATGGCACGGCATGGCACCGGCATGGCACGGCATGGCACCGGCATGGCACGGCATGGCACGGCATGGCACGGCATGGCACGGCATGGCACGGCATGGCACGGCATGGCACGGCATGGCACGGCATGGCACGGCATGGCACGGCATGGCACCGGCATGGCACCGGCATGGCACGGCATGGCACCGGCATGGCACGGCATGGCACCGGCATGGCACGGCATGGCACCGGCATGGCACCGGCATAGCACGGCATGGCACCGGCATGGCACGGCATGGCACCGGCATGGCACGGCATGGCACCGGCATGGCACGGCATGGCACGGCATGGCACGGCATTGAATGGCATGGAATGGCATGGAATGGCATGGAATGGCATGGAATGGCATGGAATGGCATGGAATGGCATGGAATGGCATGGAATGGCATGGAATGGCATGGAATGGCATGGAATGGCATGGAATGGCATGGAATGGCATGGAATGGCATGGAATGGCATGGAATGGCATGGAATGGCATGGAATGGCATGGAATGGCATGGAATGGCATGGAATGGCATGGAATGGCATGGAATGGCATGGAATGGCATGGAATGGCATCGCACCGGCATGGCACCGGCATGGCACGGCATGGCACCGGCATGGCACGGCATGGCACCGGCATGGCACGGCATGGCACCGGCATGGCACGGCATGGCACCGGCATGGCACCGGCATGGCACGGCATGGCACCGGCATGGCACGGCATGGCACCGGCATGGCACGGCATGGCACCGGCATGGCACGGCGTGGCACGGCATGGCACCGGCATGGCACGGCATGGCATCGGCATGGCACGGCATGGCACGGCATGGCACGGCATGGCACCGGCATGGCACCGGCATGGCACGGCATGGCACCGGGATGGCACGGCATGGCACCGGCATGGCACGGCATGGCACCGGCATGGCACGGCATGGCACGGCATGGCACGGCATGGCACCGGCATGGCACGGCATGGCACCGGCATGGCACGGCATGGCACCGGCATGGCACGGCATTGAATGGCATGGAATGGCATTGAATGGCATGGAATGGCATGGAATGGCATGGAATGGCATGGAATGGCATGGAATGACATGGAATGGCATGGCACCGGCATGGCACCGGCATGGCACGGCATGGCACGGCATGGCACGGCATGGCACCGGCATGGCACGGCATGGCACCGGCATGGCACGGCATGGCACCGGCATGGCACGGCATGGCACCGGCATGGCACGGCATTGAATGGCATGGAATGGCATTGAATGGCATGGAATGGCATGGAATGGCATGGAATGGCATGGAATGGCATGGAATGGCATGGAATGGCATGGAATGGCATGGAATGGCATGGAATGGAATGGAATGGCATGGAATGGCATGGAATGGCATGGAATGGCATGGAATGGCATGGAATGGCATGGAATGGCATGGAATGGCATGGAATGGCATGGAATGGCATGGAATGGCATGGAATGGCATGGAATGGCATGGAATGGCATGGAATGGCATGGAATGGCATGGAATGGCATGGAATGGCATGGAATGGCATGGAATGGCATGGAATGGCATGGAATGGCATGGAATGGCATGGAATGGCATGGAATGGCATGGAATGGCATGGAATGGCATGGAATGGCATGGAATGGCATGGAATGGCACCGCATTGAGTGGCATGGAATGGCATGGAATGGCATGGACTGGCATGGAATGGCATGGACTGGCATGGACTGGCATGGAATGGCATGGAATGGCATGGCACCGCATGGCCCGGCATGGCACGGCATGGCATGGCATGGCACCGGCATGGCATGGCATGGCACCGGCATGGCATGGCATGGCACCGGCATGGCACCGGCATGGCACGGCATGGCACGGCATGGCACGGCATGGCACGGCATGGAACGGCATGGAATGGCATGGAATGGCATGGAACGGCATGGAATGGCATGGAATGGCATGGAATGGCATGGAATGGCATGGAATGGCATGGAATGGCATGGAATGGCATGGAATGGCATGGAATGGCATGGAATGGCATGGAATGGCATGGAATGGCATGGAATGGCATGGAATGGCATGGAATGGCATGGAATGGCATGGAATGGCCTGGAATGGCATGGAATGGCATGGAATGGCATGGAATGGCATGGAATGGCATGGAATGGCATGGAATGGCATGGAATGGCATGGAATGGCATGGAATGGCATGGAATGGCATGGAATGGCATGGAATGGCATGGAATGGCATGGAATGGCATGGAATGGCATGGAATGGCATGGAATGGCATGGAATGGCATGGAATGGCATGGAATGGCATGGAATGGCATGGAATGACATGGAATGGCATGGAATGGCATGGAATGGCATGGAATGGCATGGAATGGCATGGAATGGCATGGAATGGCATGGAATGGCATGGAATGGCATGGAATGGCATGGAATGGCATGGAATGGCATGGAATGGCATGGAATGGCATGGAATGGCATCGCACCGGCATGGCACCGGCATGGCACGGCATGGCACGGCATGGCACGGCATGGCACGGCATGGCACCGGCATGGCACGGCATGGCACCGGCATGGCACGGCATGGCACCGGCATGGCACGGCATGGCACCGGCATGGCACGGCATGGCACCGGCATGGCACGGCATGGCACCGGCATGGCACGGCATGGCACCGGCATGGCACGGCATGGCACCGGCATGGCACCGGCATGGCACGGCATGGCACCGGCATGGCACGGCATGGCACGGCATTGAATGGCATGGAATGGCATGGAATGGCATGGAATGGCATGGAATGGCATGGAATGGCATGGAATGGCATGGAATGGCATGGAATGGCATGGAATGGCATGGAATGGCATGGCACGGCATGGCACCGCATGGCACGGCATGGCACGGCATTGAATGGCATGGAATGGCATTGAATGGCATGGAATGGCATTGAATGGCATGGAATGGCATGGAATGGCATGGAATGGCATGGAATGGCATGGAATGGCATGGAATGGCATGGAATGGCATGGAATGGCATGGAATGGCATGGAATGGCATGGAATGGCATGGAATGGCATGGAATGGCATGGAATGGCATGGAATGGCATGGAATGGCATGGAATGGCATGGAATGGCATGGAATGGCATGGAATGGCATGGAATGGCATGGAATGGCATGGAATGGCATGGAATGGCATGGAATGGCATGGAATGGCATGGAATGGCATGGAATGGCATGGAATGGCATGGAATGGCATGGAATGGCATGGAATGGCATGGAATGGCATGGAATGGCATGGAATGGCATGGAATGGCATGGAATGGCATGGAATGGCATGGAATGGCATGGAATGGCATGGAATGGCATGGAATGGCATGGAATGGCATGGAATGGCATGGAATGGCATGGAATGGCATGGAATGGCATGGAATGGCATGGAATGGCATGGAATGGCATGGAATGACATGGAATGGCATGGCACCGGCATGGCACCGGCATGGCACGGCATGGCACGGCATGGCACGGCATGGCACGGCATGGCACCGGCATGGCACGGCATGGCACCGGCATGGCACGGCATGGCACCGGCATGGCACGGCATGGCACCGGCATGGCACGGCATGGCACCGGCATGGCACGGCATGGCACCGGCATGGCACGGCATGGCACCGGCATGGCACGGCATGGCACCGGCATGGCACCGGCATAGCACGGCATGGCACCGGCATGGCACGGCATGGCACCGGCATGGCACGGCATGGCACCGGCATGGCACCGGCATAGCACGGCATGGCACCGGCATGGCACGGCATGGCACCGGCATGGCACGGCATGGCACCGGCATGGCACCGGCATGGCACGGCATGGCACGGCATGGCACGGCATGGCACGGCATGGCACCGGCATGGCACGGCATGGCACGGCATGGCACCGGCATGGCACGGCATGGCACCGGCATGGCACGGCATGGCACCGGCATGGCACGGCATGGCACCGGCATGGCACGGCATGGCACGGCATGGCACGGCATGGCACGGCATGGCACGGCATGGCACGGCATGGCACGGCATGGCACGGCATGGCACGGCATGGCACGGCATGGCACGGCATGGCACGGCATGGCACGGCATGGCACGGCATTGAATGGCATGGAATGGCATGGAATGGCATGGAATGGCATGGAATGGCATGGAATGGCATGGAATGGCATGGAATGGCATGGAATGGCATGGAATGGCATGGAATGGCATGGAATGGCATGGAATGGCATGGAATGGCATGGAATGGCATGGAATGGCATGGAATGGCATGGAATGGCATGGAATGGCATGGAATGGCATGGAATGGCATGGAATGGCATGGAATGGCATGGAATGGCATGGAATGGCATGGAATGGCATGGAATGGCATGGAATGGCATGGAATGGCATGGCACCGGCATGGCACCGGCATGGCACGGCATGGCACCGGCATGGCACGGCATGGCACCGGCATGGCACCGGCATGGCACGGCATGGCACCGGCATGGCACGGCATGGCACCGGCATGGCACGGCATGGCACCGGCATGGCACGGCATGGCACCGGCATGGCACCGGCATGGCACGGCATGGCACCGGCATGGCACGGCATGGCACCGGCATGGCACCGGCATAGCACGGCATGGCACCGGCATGGCACGGCATGGCACCGGCATGGCACGGCATGGCACCGGCATGGCACGGCATGGCACGGCATGGCACGGCATGGCACGGCATTGAATGGCATGGAATGGCATGGAATGGCATGGAATGGCATGGAATGGCATGGAATGGCATGGAATGGCATGGAATGGCATGGAATGGCATGGAATGGCATGGAATGGCATGGAATGGCATGGAATGGCATGGAATGGCATGGAATGGCATGGAATGGCATGGAATGGCATGGAATGGCATGGAATGGCATGGAATGGCATGGAATGGCATGGAATGGCATGGAATGGCATGGAATGGCATGGAATGGCATGGAATGGCATGGAATGGCATGGAATGGCATCGCACCGGCATGGCACCGGCATGGCACGGCATGGCACCGGCATGGCACGGCATGGCACCGGCATGGCACGGCATGGCACCGGCATGGCACGGCATGGCACCGGCATGGCACGGCATGGCACCGGCATGGCACCGGCATGGCACGGCATGGCACCGGCATGGCACGGCATGGCACCGGCATGGCACGGCGTGGCACGGCATGGCACCGGCATGGCACGGCATGGCATCGGCATGGCACGGCATGGCACGGCATGGCACGGCATGGCACCGGCATGGCACCGGCATGGCACGGCATGGCACCGGGATGGCACGGCATGGCACCGGCATGGCACGGCATGGCACCGGCATGGCACGGCATGGCACGGCATGGCACGGCATGGCACCGGCATGGCACGGCATGGCACCGGCATGGCACGGCATGGCACCGGCATGGCACGGCATGGCACCGGCATGGCACGGCATTGAATGGCATGGAATGGCATTGAATGGCATGGAATGGCATGGAATGGCATGGAATGACATGGAATGGCATGGAATGACATGGAATGGCATGGCACCGGCATGGCACCGGCATGGCACGGCATGGCACGGCATGGCACGGCATGGCACGGCATGGCACCGGCATGGCACGGCATGGCACCGGCATGGCACGGCATGGCACCGGCATGGCACGGCATGGCACCGGCATGGCACGGCATTGAATGGCATGGAATGGCATTGAATGGCATGGAATGGCATGGAATGGCATGGAATGGCATGGAATGGCATGGAATGACATGGAATGGCATGGCACGGCATGGCACGGCATGGCACGGCATGGCACGGCATGGCACGGCATGGCACGGCATGGCACCGGCATGGCACGGCATGGCACCGGCATGGCACGGCATGGCACCGGCATGGCACGGCATGGCACGGCATGGCACGGCATGGCACGGCATGGCACGGCATGGCACGGCATGGCACGGCATGGCACGGCATGGCACGGCATGGCACGGCATGGCACGGCATGGCACGGCATGGCACCGGCATGGCACCGGCATGGCACGGCATGGCACCGGCATGGCACGGCATGGCACCGGCATGGCACCGGCATAGCACGGCATGGCACCGGCATGGCACGGCATGGCACCGGCATGGCACGGCATGGCACCGGCATGGCACGGCATGGCACGGCATGGCACGGCATTGAATGGCATGGAATGGCATGGAATGGCATGGAATGGCATGGAATGGCATGGAATGGCATGGAATGGCATGGAATGGCATGGAATGGCATGGAATGGCATGGAATGGCATGGAATGGCATGGAATGGCATGGAATGGCATGGAATGGCATGGAATGGCATGGAATGGCATGGAATGGCATGGAATGGCATGGAATGGCATGGAATGACATGGAATGGCATGGCACCGGCATGGCACCGGCATGGCACGGCATGGCACGGCATGGCACGGCATGGCACGGCATGGCACCGGCATGGCACGGCATGGCACCGGCATGGCACGGCATGGCACCGGCATGGCACGGCATGGCACCGGCATGGCACGGCATGGCACCGGCATGGCACGGCATGGCACCGGCATGGCACGGCATGGCACCGGCATGGCACGGCATGGCACCGGCATGGCACGGCATGGCACCGGCATGGCACCGGCATAGCACGGCATGGCACCGGCATGGCACGGCATGGCACCGGCATGGCACGGCATGGCACCGGCATGGCACCGGCATAGCACGGCATGGCACCGGCATGGCACGGCATGGCACCGGCATGGCACGGCATGGCACCGGCATGGCACCGGCATGGCACGGCATGGCACGGCATGGCACGGCATGGCACGGCATGGCACCGGCATGGCACGGCATGGCACCGGCATGGCACGGCATGGCACCGGCATGGCACGGCATGGCACCGGCATGGCACGGCATGGCACCGGCATGGCACGGCATGGCACGGCATGGCACGGCATGGCACGGCATGGCACGGCATGGCACGGCATGGCACGGCATGGCACGGCATGGCACGGCATGGCACGGCATGGCACGGCATGGCACGGCATTGAATGGCATGGAATGGCATGGAATGGCATGGAATGGCATGGAATGGCATGGAATGGCATGGAATGGCATGGAATGGCATGGAATGGCATGGAATGGCATGGAATGGCATGGAATGGCATGGAATGGCATGGAATGGCATGGAATGGCATGGAATGGCATGGAATGGCATGGAATGGCATGGAATGGCATGGAATGGCATGGAATGGCATGGAATGGCATGGAATGGCATGGAATGGCATGGAATGGCATGGAATGGCATGGAATGGCATGGAATGGCATGGAATGGCATGGAATGGCATGGAATGGCATGGCACCGGCATGGCACCGGCATGGCACGGCATGGCACCGGCATGGCACGGCATGGCACCGGCATGGCACCGGCATGGCACGGCATGGCACCGGCATGGCACGGCATGGCACCGGCATGGCACGGCATGGCACCGGCATGGCACGGCATGGCACCGGCATGGCACGGCATGGCACCGGCATGGCACCGGCATGGCACGGCATGGCACCGGCATGGCACGGCATGGCACCGGCATGGCACCGGCATAGCACGGCATGGCACCGGCATGGCACGGCATGGCACCGGCATGGCACGGCATGGCACCGGCATGGCACGGCATGGCACGGCATGGCACGGCATGGCACGGCATTGAATGGCATGGAATGGCATGGAATGGCATGGAATGGCATGGAATGGCATGGAATGGCATGGAATGGCATGGAATGGCATGGAATGGCATGGAATGGCATGGAATGGCATGGAATGGCATGGAATGGCATGGAATGGCATGGAATGGCATGGAATGGCATGGAATGGCATGGAATGGCATGGAATGGCATGGAATGGCATGGAATGGCATGGAATGGCATGGAATGGCATGGAATGGCATGGAATGGCATGGAATGGCATGGAATGGCATGGAATGGCATCGCACCGGCATGGCACCGGCATGGCACGGCATGGCACCGGCATGGCACGGCATGGCACCGGCATGGCACGGCATGGCACCGGCATGGCACGGCATGGCACCGGCATGGCACCGGCATGGCACGGCATGGCACCGGCATGGCACGGCATGGCACCGGCATGGCACGGCGTGGCACGGCATGGCACCGGCATGGCACGGCATGGCATCGGCATGGCACGGCATGGCACGGCATGGCACGGCATGGCACCGGCATGGCACCGGCATGGCACGGCATGGCACCGGGATGGCACGGCATGGCACCGGCATGGCACGGCATGGCACCGGCATGGCACGGCATGGCACGGCATGGCACGGCATGGCACGGCATGGCACCGGCATGGCACGGCATGGCACCGGCATGGCACGGCATGGCACCGGCATGGCACGGCATTGAATGGCATGGAATGGCATTGAATGGCATGGAATGGCATGGAATGGCATGGAATGACATGGAATGGCATGGAATGACATGGAATGGCATGGCACCGGCATGGCACCGGCATGGCACGGCATGGCACGGCATGGCACGGCATGGCACGGCATGGCACCGGCATGGCACGGCATGGCACCGGCATGGCACGGCATGGCACCGGCATGGCACGGCATGGCACCGGCATGGCACGGCATTGAATGGCATGGAATGGCATTGAATGGCATGGAATGGCATGGAATGGCATGGAATGGCATGGAATGGCATGGAATGACATGGAATGGCATGGCACGGCATGGCACGGCATGGCACGGCATGGCACGGCATGGCACGGCATGGCACCGGCATGGCACGGCATGGCACCGGCATGGCACGGCATGGCACCGGCATGGCACGGCATGGCACGGCATGGCACGGCATGGCACGGCATGGCACGGCATGGCACGGCATGGCACGGCATGGCACGGCATGGCACGGCATGGCACGGCATGGCACGGCATGGCACCGGCATGGCACCGGCATGGCACGGCATGGCACCGGCATGGCACGGCATGGCACCGGCATGGCACCGGCATAGCACGGCATGGCACCGGCATGGCACGGCATGGCACCGGCATGGCACGGCATGGCACCGGCATGGCACGGCATGGCACGGCATGGCACGGCATTGAATGGCATGGAATGGCATGGAATGGCATGGAATGGCATGGAATGGCATGGAATGGCATGGAATGGCATGGAATGGCATGGAATGGCATGGAATGGCATGGAATGGCATGGAATGGCATGGAATGGCATGGAATGGCATGGAATGGCATGGAATGGCATGGAATGGCATGGAATGGCATGGAATGGCATGGAATGGCATGGAATGGCATGGAATGGCATGGAATGGCATGGCACCGGCATCGCACCGGCATGGCACCGGCATGGCACGGCATGGCACCGGCATGGCACGGCATGGCACCGGCATGGCACGGCATGGCACCGGCATGGCACCGGCATGGCACCGGCATGGCACCGGCATGGCACCGGCATGGCACGGCATGGCACCGGCATGGCACGGCGTGGCACGGCATGGCACGGCATGGCACCGGCATGGCACGGCATGGCACCGGCATGGCACGGCATGGCACCGGCATGGCACCGGCATGGCACGGCATGGCACCGGCATGGCACGGCATGGCACCGGCATGGCACGGCATGGCACGGCATGGCACGGCATGGCACCGGCATGGCACGGCATTGAATGGCATGGAATGGCATGGAATGGCATGGAATGGCATGGAATGGCATGGAATGGCATGGAATGGCATGGAATGGCATGGAATGGCATGGAATGGCATGGAATGGCATGGAATGGCATGGAATGGCATGGAATGGCATGGAATGGCATGGAATGGCATGGAATGGCATGGAATGGCATGGAATGGCATGGAATGGCATGGAATGGCATGGAATGGCATGGAATGGCATGGAATGGCATGGAATGGCATGGAATGGCATGGAATGGCATGGAATGACATGGAATGGCATGGAATGACATGGAATGGCATGGCACCGGCATGGCACCGGCATGGCACCGGCATGGCACCGGCATGGCACCGGCATGGCACGGCATGGCACCGGCATGGCACGGCATGGCACCGGCATGGCACGGCATGGCACCGGCATGGCACGGCATGGCACCGGCATGGTACGGCATGGCACGGCATGGCACCGGCATGGCACGGCATGGCACCGGCATGGCACCGGCATGGCACCGGCATGGCACGGCATGGCACCGGCATGGCACCGGCATGGCACGGCATGGCACGGCATGGCACCGGCATGGCACGGCATGGCACCGGCATGGCACCGGCATGGCACCGGCATGGCACGGCATGGCACCGGCATGGCACGGCATTGAATGGCATGGAATGGCATGGAATGGCATGGAATGGCATGGAATGGCATGGAATGGCATGGAATGGCATGGAATGGCATGGAATGGCATGGAATGGCATGGAATGGCATGGAATGGCATGGAATGGCATGGAATGGCATGGAATGGCATGGAATGGCATGGAATGGCATGGAATGGCATGGAATGGCATGGAATGGCATGGAATGGCATGGAATGGCATGGAATGGCATGGAATGGCATGGAATGGCATGGAATGGCATGGAATGGCATGGAATGGCATGGAATGGCATGGAATGGCATGGAATGGCATGGAATGGCATGGAATGGCATGGAATGGCATGGAATGGCATGGAATGGCATGGAATGGCATGGAATGGCATGGAATGGCATGGAATGGCATGGAATGGCATGGAATGGCATGGAATGGCATGGAATGGCATGGAATGGCATGGAATGGCATGGAATGGCATGGAATGGCATGGAATGGCATGGAATGGCATGGAATGGCATGGAATGGCATGGAATGGCATGGAATGGCATGGAATGGCATGGAATGGCATGGAATGGCATGGAATGGCATGGAATGGCATGGAATGGCATGGAATGGCATGGAATGGCATGGAATGGCATGGAATGGCATGGAATGGCATGGAATGGCATGGAATGACATGGAATGACATGGCACCGGCATGGCACGGCATGGCACCGGCATGGCACGGCATGGCACCGGCATGGCACCGGCATGGCACGGCATGGCACCGGCATGGCACGGCATGGCACCGGCATGGCACCGGCATGGCACCGGCATGGCACCGGCATGGCACGGCATGGCACCGGCATGGCACGGCATGGCACCGGCATGGCACGGCATGGCACCGGCATGGCACGGCATGGCACCGGCATGGCACCGGCATGGCACGGCATGGCACCGGCATGGCACGGCATGGCACCGGCATGGCACCGGCATAGCACGGCATGGCACCGGCATGGCACCGGCATGGCACGGCATGGCACCGGCATGGCACGGCATGGCACCGGCATGGCACCGGCATGGCACGGCATGGCACCGGCATGGCACGGCATGGCACCGGCATGGCACGGCGTGGCACGGCATGGCACCGGCATGGCACGGCATGGCACCGGCATGGCACGGCATGGCACCGGCATGGCACCGGCATGGCACGGCATGGCACCGGCATGGCACGGCATGGCACCGGCATGGCACGGCATGGCACCGGCATGGCACGGCATGGCACGGCATGGCACCGGCATGGCACGGCATGGCACCGGCATGGCACGGCATTGAATGGCATGGAATGGCATGGAATGGCATGGAATGGCATGGAATGGCATGGAATGGCATGGAATGGCATGGAATGGCATGGAATGGCATGGAATGGCATGGAATGGCATGGAATGGCATGGAATGGCATGGAATGGCATGGAATGGCATGGAATGGCATGGAATGGCATGGAATGGCATGGAATGGCATGGAATGGCATGGAATGGCATGGAATGGCATGGAATGGCATGGAATGGCATGGAATGGCATGGAATGGCATGGAATGGCATGGAATGGCATGGAATGGCATGGAATGGCATGGAATGGCATGGAATGGCATGGAATGGCATGGAATGGCATGGAATGGCATGGAATGGCATGGAATGGCATGGAATGGCATGGAATGGCATGGAATGGCATGGAATGGCATGGAATGGCATGGAATGGCATGGAATGGCATGGAATGGCATGGAATGGCATGGAATGGCATGGAATGGCATTGAATGGCATGGAATGGCATTGAATGGCATGGAATGGCATGGAATGGCATGGAATGGCATGGAATGGCATGGAATGACATGGAATGGCATGGCACGGCATGGCACGGCATGGCACGGCATGGCACGGCATGGCACGGCATGGCACGGCATGGCACGGCATGGCACCGGCATGGCACGGCATGGCACCGGCATGGCACGGCATGGCACCGGCATGGCACGGCATGGCACGGCATGGCACGGCATGGCACGGCATGGCACGGCATGGCACGGCATGGCACGGCATGGCACGGCATGGCACGGCATGGCACGGCATGGCACGGCATGGCACGGCATGGCACCGGCATGGCACCGGCATGGCACGGCATGGCACCGGCATGGCACGGCATGGCACCGGCATGGCACCGGCATAGCACGGCATGGCACCGGCATGGCACGGCATGGCACCGGCATGGCACGGCATGGCACCGGCATGGCACGGCATGGCACGGCATGGCACGGCATTGAATGGCATGGAATGGCATGGAATGGCATGGAATGGCATGGAATGGCATGGAATGGCATGGAATGGCATGGAATGGCATGGAATGGCATGGAATGGCATGGAATGGCATGGAATGGCATGGAATGGCATGGAATGGCATGGAATGGCATGGAATGGCATGGAATGGCATGGAATGGCATGGAATGGCATGGAATGGCATGGAATGACATGGAATGGCATGGCACCGGCATGGCACCGGCATGGCACGGCATGGCACGGCATGGCACGGCATGGCACGGCATGGCACCGGCATGGCACGGCATGGCACCGGCATGGCACGGCATGGCACCGGCATGGCACGGCATGGCACCGGCATGGCACGGCATGGCACCGGCATGGCACGGCATGGCACCGGCATGGCACGGCATGGCACCGGCATGGCACGGCATGGCACCGGCATGGCACGGCATGGCACCGGCATGGCACCGGCATAGCACGGCATGGCACCGGCATGGCACGGCATGGCACCGGCATGGCACGGCATGGCACCGGCATGGCACCGGCATAGCACGGCATGGCACCGGCATGGCACGGCATGGCACCGGCATGGCACGGCATGGCACCGGCATGGCACCGGCATGGCACGGCATGGCACGGCATGGCACGGCATGGCACGGCATGGCACCGGCATGGCACGGCATGGCACCGGCATGGCACGGCATGGCACCGGCATGGCACGGCATGGCACCGGCATGGCACGGCATGGCACCGGCATGGCACGGCATGGCACGGCATGGCACGGCATGGCACGGCATGGCACGGCATGGCACGGCATGGCACGGCATGGCACGGCATGGCACGGCATGGCACGGCATGGCACGGCATTGAATGGCATGGAATGGCATGGAATGGCATGGAATGGCATGGAATGGCATGGAATGGCATGGAATGGCATGGAATGGCATGGAATGGCATGGAATGGCATGGAATGGCATGGAATGGCATGGAATGGCATGGAATGGCATGGAATGGCATGGAATGGCATGGAATGGCATGGAATGGCATGGAATGGCATGGAATGGCATGGAATGGCATGGAATGGCATGGAATGGCATGGAATGGCATGGAATGGCATGGAATGGCATGGAATGGCATGGAATGGCATGGAATGGCATGGAATGGCATGGAATGGCATGGCACCGGCATGGCACCGGCATGGCACGGCATGGCACCGGCATGGCACGGCATGGCACCGGCATGGCACCGGCATGGCACGGCATGGCACCGGCATGGCACGGCATGGCACCGGCATGGCACGGCATGGCACCGGCATGGCACGGCATGGCACCGGCATGGCACGGCATGGCACCGGCATGGCACCGGCATGGCACGGCATGGCACCGGCATGGCACGGCATGGCACCGGCATGGCACCGGCATAGCACGGCATGGCACCGGCATGGCACGGCATGGCACCGGCATGGCACGGCATGGCACCGGCATGGCACGGCATGGCACGGCATGGCACGGCATGGCACGGCATTGAATGGCATGGAATGGCATGGAATGGCATGGAATGGCATGGAATGGCATGGAATGGCATGGAATGGCATGGAATGGCATGGAATGGCATGGAATGGCATGGAATGGCATGGAATGGCATGGAATGGCATGGAATGGCATGGAATGGCATGGAATGGCATGGAATGGCATGGAATGGCATGGAATGGCATGGAATGGCATGGAATGGCATGGAATGGCATGGAATGGCATGGAATGGCATGGAATGGCATGGAATGGCATGGAATGGCATGGAATGGCATCGCACCGGCATGGCACCGGCATGGCACGGCATGGCACCGGCATGGCACGGCATGGCACCGGCATGGCACGGCATGGCACCGGCATGGCACGGCATGGCACCGGCATGGCACCGGCATGGCACGGCATGGCACCGGCATGGCACGGCATGGCACCGGCATGGCACGGCGTGGCACGGCATGGCACCGGCATGGCACGGCATGGCATCGGCATGGCACGGCATGGCACGGCATGGCACGGCATGGCACCGGCATGGCACCGGCATGGCACGGCATGGCACCGGGATGGCACGGCATGGCACCGGCATGGCACGGCATGGCACCGGCATGGCACGGCATGGCACGGCATGGCACGGCATGGCACGGCATGGCACCGGCATGGCACGGCATGGCACCGGCATGGCACGGCATGGCACCGGCATGGCACGGCATTGAATGGCATGGAATGGCATTGAATGGCATGGAATGGCATGGAATGGCATGGAATGACATGGAATGGCATGGAATGACATGGAATGGCATGGCACCGGCATGGCACCGGCATGGCACGGCATGGCACGGCATGGCACGGCATGGCACGGCATGGCACCGGCATGGCACGGCATGGCACCGGCATGGCACGGCATGGCACCGGCATGGCACGGCATGGCACCGGCATGGCACGGCATTGAATGGCATGGAATGGCATTGAATGGCATGGAATGGCATGGAATGGCATGGAATGGCATGGAATGGCATGGAATGACATGGAATGGCATGGCACGGCATGGCACGGCATGGCACGGCATGGCACGGCATGGCACGGCATGGCACCGGCATGGCACGGCATGGCACCGGCATGGCACGGCATGGCACCGGCATGGCACGGCATGGCACGGCATGGCACGGCATGGCACGGCATGGCACGGCATGGCACGGCATGGCACGGCATGGCACGGCATGGCACGGCATGGCACGGCATGGCACGGCATGGCACCGGCATGGCACCGGCATGGCACGGCATGGCACCGGCATGGCACGGCATGGCACCGGCATGGCACGGCATGGCACCGGCATGGCACCGGCATAGCACGGCATGGCACCGGCATGGCACGGCATGGCACCGGCATGGCACGGCATGGCACCGGCATGGCACGGCATGGCACGGCATGGCACGGCATTGAATGGCATGGAATGGCATGGAATGGCATGGAATGGCATGGAATGGCATGGAATGGCATGGAATGGCATGGAATGGCATGGAATGGCATGGAATGGCATGGAATGGCATGGAATGGCATGGAATGGCATGGAATGGCATGGAATGGCATGGAATGGCATGGAATGGCATGGAATGGCATGGAATGGCATGGAATGGCATGGAATGGCATGGAATGGCATGGAATGGCATGGAATGGCATGGAATGGCATGGAATGGCATGGAATGGCATGGCACCGGCATCGCACCGGCATGGCACCGGCATGGCACGGCATGGCACCGGCATGGCACGGCATGGCACCGGCATGGCACGGCATGGCACCGGCATGGCACCGGCATGGCACCGGCATGGCACCGGCATGGCACCGGCATGGCACGGCATGGCACCGGCATGGCACGGCGTGGCACGGCATGGCACGGCATGGCACCGGCATGGCACGGCATGGCACCGGCATGGCACGGCATGGCACCGGCATGGCACCGGCATGGCACGGCATGGCACCGGCATGGCACGGCATGGCACCGGCATGGCACGGCATGGCACGGCATGGCACGGCATGGCACCGGCATGGCACGGCATTGAATGGCATGGAATGGCATGGAATGGCATGGAATGGCATGGAATGGCATGGAATGGCATGGAATGGCATGGAATGGCATGGAATGGCATGGAATGGCATGGAATGGCATGGAATGGCATGGAATGGCATGGAATGGCATGGAATGGCATGGAATGGCATGGAATGGCATGGAATGGCATGGAATGGCATGGAATGGCATGGAATGGCATGGAATGGCATGGAATGGCATGGAATGGCATGGAATGGCATGGAATGGCATGGAATGGCATGGAATGGCATGGAATGGCATGGAATGGCATGGAATGGCATGGAATGGCATGGAATGACATGGAATGGCATGGAATGACATGGAATGGCATGGCACCGGCATGGCACCGGCATGGCACCGGCATGGCACCGGCATGGCACCGGCATGGCACGGCATGGCACCGGCATGGCACGGCATGGCACCGGCATGGCACGGCATGGCACCGGCATGGCACGGCATGGCACCGGCATGGTACGGCATGGCACGGCATGGCACCGGCATGGCACGGCATGGCACCGGCATGGCACCGGCATGGCACCGGCATGGCACGGCATGGCACCGGCATGGCACCGGCATGGCACCGGCATGGCACCGGCATGGCACGGCATGGCACGGCATGGCACCGGCATGGCACGGCATGGCACCGGCATGGCACCGGCATGGCACCGGCATGGCACGGCATGGCACCGGCATGGCACGGCATTGAATGGCATGGAATGGCATGGAATGGCATGGAATGGCATGGAATGGCATGGAATGGCATGGAATGGCATGGAATGGCATGGAATGGCATGGAATGGCATGGAATGGCATGGAATGGCATGGAATGGCATGGAATGGCATGGAATGGCATGGAATGGCATGGAATGGCATGGAATGGCATGGAATGGCATGGAATGGCATGGAATGGCATGGAATGGCATGGAATGGCATGGAATGGCATGGAATGGCATGGAATGGCATGGAATGGCATGGAATGGCATGGAATGGCATGGAATGGCATGGAATGGCATGGAATGGCATGGAATGGCATGGAATGGCATGGAATGGCATGGAATGGCATGGAATGGCATGGAATGGCATGGAATGGCATGGAATGGCATGGAATGGCATGGAATGGCATGGAATGGCATGGAATGGCATGGAATGGCATGGAATGGCATGGAATGGCATGGAATGGCATGGAATGGCATGGAATGGCATGGAATGGCATGGAATGGCATGGAATGGCATGGAATGGCATGGAATGGCATGGAATGGCATGGAATGGCATGGAATGGCATGGAATGGCATGGAATGGCATGGAATGGCATGGAATGGCATGGAATGGCATGGAATGACATGGAATGACATGGCACCGGCATGGCACGGCATGGCACCGGCATGGCACGGCATGGCACCGGCATGGCACCGGCATGGCACGGCATGGCACCGGCATGGCACGGCATGGCACCGGCATGGCACCGGCATGGCACCGGCATGGCACCGGCATGGCACGGCATGGCACCGGCATGGCACGGCATGGCACCGGCATGGCACGGCATGGCACCGGCATGGCACGGCATGGCACCGGCATGGCACCGGCATGGCACGGCATGGCACCGGCATGGCACGGCATGGCACCGGCATGGCACCGGCATAGCACGGCATGGCACCGGCATGGCACCGGCATGGCACGGCATGGCACCGGCATGGCACGGCATGGCACCGGCATGGCACCGGCATGGCACGGCATGGCACCGGCATGGCACGGCATGGCACCGGCATGGCACGGCGTGGCACGGCATGGCACCGGCATGGCACGGCATGGCACCGGCATGGCACCGGCATGGCACGGCATGGCACCGGCATGGCACGGCATGGCACCGGCATGGCACGGCATGGCACCGGCATGGCACGGCATGGCACGGCATGGCACCGGCATGGCACGGCATGGCACCGGCATGGCACGGCATTGAATGGCATGGAATGGCATGGAATGGCATGGAATGGCATGGAATGGCATGGAATGGCATGGAATGGCATGGAATGGCATGGAATGGCATGGAATGGCATGGAATGGCATGGAATGGCATGGAATGGCATGGAATGGCATGGAATGGCATGGAATGGCATGGAATGGCATGGAATGGCATGGAATGGCATGGAATGGCATGGAATGGCATGGAATGGCATGGAATGGCATGGAATGGCATGGAATGGCATGGAATGGCATGGAATGGCATGGAATGGCATGGAATGGCATGGAATGGCATGGAATGGCATGGAATGGCATGGAATGGCATGGAATGGCATGGAATGGCATGGAATGGCATGGAATGGCATGGAATGGCATGGAATGGCATGGAATGGCATGGAATGGCATGGAATGGCATGGCACCGGCATGGCACCGGCATGGCACGGCATGGCACCGGCATGGCACGGCATGGCACGGCATGGCACCGGCATGGCACGGCATGGCACCGGCATGGCACGGCATGGCACGGCATGGAATGGCATGGAATGGCATGGCACCGGCATGGCACCGGCATTGCACGGCATGGCACCGGCATGGCACCGGCATGGCACGGCATGGCACCGGCATGGCACCGGCATGGCACGGCATGGCACCGGCATGGCACGGCATGGCACCGGCATGGCACGGCATGGCACCGGCATGGCACGGCATGGCACCGGCATGGCACGGCATGGCACCGGCATGGAATGGCATGGAATGGCATGGAATGGCATGGAATGGCATGGAATGGCATGGAATGGCATGGAATGGCATGGAATGGCATGGAATGGCATGGAATGGCATGGAATGACATGGAATGGCATGGAATGGCATGGAATGGCATGGCACCGGCATGGCACCGGCATGGCACCGGCATGGCACCGGCATGGCACCGGCATGGCACCGGCATGGCACCGGCATGGCACCGGCATGGCACGGCATGGCACGGCATGGCACCGGCATGGCACGGCATGGCACCGGCATGGCACGGCATGGCACCGGCATGGTACGGCATGGCACGGCATGGCACCGGCATGGCACCGGCATGGCACGGCATGGCACGGCATGGCACCGGCATGGCACGGCATGGCACCGGCATGGCACGGCATGGCACCGGCATGGCACGGCATGGCACCGGCATGGCACGGCATGGCACGGCATGGCACCGGCATGGCACGGCATGGCACCGGCATGGCACGGCATGGCACCGGCATGGCACCGGCATGGCACGGCATGGCACCGGCATGGCACGGCATGGCACCGGCATGGCACGGCATGGCACGGCATGGCACGGCATGGCACCGGCATGGCACGGCATTGAATGGCATGGAATGGCATGGAATGGCATGGAATGGCATGGAATGGCATGGAATGGCATGGAATGGCATGGAATGGCATGGAATGGCATGGAATGGCATGGAATGGCATGGAATGGCATGGAATGGCATGGAATGGCATGGAATGGCATGGAATGGCATGGAATGGCATGGAATGGCATGGAATGGCATGGAATGGCATGGAATGGCATGGAATGGCATGGAATGGCATGGAATGGCATGGAATGGCATGGAATGGCATGGAATGGCATGGAATGGCATGGAATGGCATGGAATGGCATGGAATGGCATGGAATGGCATGGAATGGCATGGAATGGCATGGAATGGCATGGAATGGCATGGAATGGCATGGAATGGCATGGAATGGCATGGAATGGCATGGAATGGCATGGAATGGCATGGAATGGCATGGAATGGCATGGAATGGCATGGAATGGCATGGAATGGCATGGAATGGCATGGAATGGCATGGAATGACATGGAATGGCATGGAATGACATGGAATGGCATGGCACCGGCATGGCACCGGCATGGCACCGGCATGGCACCGGCATGGCACCGGCATGGCACCGGCATGGCACCGGCATGGCACCGGCATGGCACCGGCATGGCACCGGCATGGCACGGCATGGCACCGGCATGGCACGGCATGGCACCGGCATGGCACGGCATGGCACCGGCATGGCACGGCATGGCACCGGCATGGTACGGCATGGCACGGCATGGCACCGGCATGGCACGGCATGGCACCGGCATGGCACCGGCATGGCACCGGCATGGCACGGCATGGCACCGGCATGGCACCGGCATGGCACCGGCATGGCACCGGCATGGCACCGGCATGGCACGGCATGGCACCGGCATGGCACGGCATGGCACCGGCATGGCACCGGCATGGCACCGGCATGGCACGGCATGGCACCGGCATGGCACGGCATTGAATGGCATGGAATGGCATGGAATGGCATGGAATGGCATGGAATGGCATGGAATGGCATGGAATGGCATGGAATGGCATCGCACCGGCATGGCACCGGCATGGCACGGCATGGCACGGCATGGCACGGCATGGCACGGCATGGCACCGGCATGGCACGGCATGGCACCGGCATGGCACGGCATGGCACCGGCATGGCACGGCATGGCACCGGCATGGCACGGCATGGCACCGGCATGGCACGGCATGGCACCGGCATGGCACGGCATGGCACCGGCATGGCACCGGCATGGCACGGCATGGCACCGGCATGGCACGGCATGGCACGGCATTGAATGGCATGGAATGGCATGGAATGGCATGGAATGGCATGGAATGGCATGGAATGGCATGGAATGGCATGGAATGGCATGGAATGGCATGGAATGGCATGGAATGGCATGGCACGGCATGGCACCGCATGGCACGGCATGGCACGGCATTGAATGGCATGGAATGGCATTGAATGGCATGGAATGGCATTGAATGGCATGGAATGGCATGGAATGGCATGGAATGGCATGGAATGGCATGGAATGGCATGGAATGGCATGGAATGGCATGGAATGGCATGGAATGGCATGGAATGGCATGGAATGGCATGGAATGGCATGGAATGGCATGGAATGGCATGGAATGGCATGGAATGGCATGGAATGGCATGGAATGGCATGGAATGGCATGGAATGGCATGGAATGGCATGGAATGGCATGGAATGGCATGGAATGGCATGGAATGGCATGGAATGGCATGGAATGGCATGGAATGGCATGGAATGGCATGGAATGGCATGGAATGGCATGGAATGGCATGGAATGGCATGGAATGGCATGGAATGGCATGGAATGGCATGGAATGGCATGGAATGGCATGGAATGGCATGGAATGGCATGGAATGGCATGGAATGGCATGGAATGGCATGGAATGGCATGGAATGGCATGGAATGGCATGGAATGACATGGAATGGCATGGCACCGGCATGGCACCGGCATGGCACGGCATGGCACGGCATGGCACGGCATGGCACGGCATGGCACCGGCATGGCACGGCATGGCACCGGCATGGCACGGCATGGCACCGGCATGGCACGGCATGGCACCGGCATGGCACGGCATGGCACCGGCATGGCACGGCATGGCACCGGCATGGCACGGCATGGCACCGGCATGGCACGGCATGGCACCGGCATGGCACCGGCATAGCACGGCATGGCACCGGCATGGCACGGCATGGCACCGGCATGGCACGGCATGGCACCGGCATGGCACCGGCATAGCACGGCATGGCACCGGCATGGCACGGCATGGCACCGGCATGGCACGGCATGGCACCGGCATGGCACCGGCATGGCACGGCATGGCACGGCATGGCACGGCATGGCACGGCATGGCACCGGCATGGCACGGCATGGCACCGGCATGGCACGGCATGGCACCGGCATGGCACGGCATGGCACCGGCATGGCACGGCATGGCACCGGCATGGCACGGCATGGCACGGCATGGCACGGCATGGCACGGCATGGCACGGCATGGCACGGCATGGCACGGCATGGCACGGCATGGCACGGCATGGCACGGCATTGAATGGCATGGAATGGCATGGAATGGCATGGAATGGCATGGAATGGCATGGAATGGCATGGAATGGCATGGAATGGCATGGAATGGCATGGAATGGCATGGAATGGCATGGAATGGCATGGAATGGCATGGAATGGCATGGAATGGCATGGAATGGCATGGAATGGCATGGAATGGCATGGAATGGCATGGAATGGCATGGAATGGCATGGAATGGCATGGAATGGCATGGAATGGCATGGAATGGCATGGAATGGCATGGAATGGCATGGAATGGCATGGCACCGGCATGGCACCGGCATGGCACGGCATGGCACCGGCATGGCACGGCATGGCACCGGCATGGCACCGGCATGGCACGGCATGGCACCGGCATGGCACGGCATGGCACCGGCATGGCACGGCATGGCACCGGCATGGCACGGCATGGCACCGGCATGGCACGGCATGGCACCGGCATGGCACCGGCATGGCACGGCATGGCACCGGCATGGCACGGCATGGCACCGGCATGGCACCGGCATAGCACGGCATGGCACCGGCATGGCACGGCATGGCACCGGCATGGCACGGCATGGCACGGCATGGCACGGCATTGAATGGCATGGAATGGCATGGAATGGCATGGAATGGCATGGAATGGCATGGAATGGCATGGAATGGCATGGAATGGCATGGAATGGCATGGAATGGCATGGAATGGCATGGAATGGCATGGAATGGCATGGAATGGCATGGAATGGCATGGAATGGCATGGAATGGCATGGAATGGCATGGAATGGCATGGAATGGCATGGAATGGCATGGAATGGCATGGAATGGCATGGAATGGCATGGAATGGCATGGAATGGCATGGAATGGCATCGCACCGGCATGGCACCGGCATGGCACGGCATGGCACCGGCATGGCACGGCATGGCACCGGCATGGCACGGCATGGCACCGGCATGGCACGGCATGGCACCGGCATGGCACCGGCATGGCACGGCATGGCACCGGCATGGCACGGCATGGCACCGGCATGGCACGGCGTGGCACGGCATGGCACCGGCATGGCACGGCATGGCATCGGCATGGCACGGCATGGCACGGCATGGCACGGCATGGCACCGGCATGGCACCGGCATGGCACGGCATGGCACCGGGATGGCACGGCATGGCACCGGCATGGCACGGCATGGCACCGGCATGGCACGGCATGGCACGGCATGGCACGGCATGGCACCGGCATGGCACGGCATGGCACCGGCATGGCACGGCATGGCACCGGCATGGCACGGCATTGAATGGCATGGAATGGCATTGAATGGCATGGAATGGCATGGAATGGCATGGAATGGCATGGAATGGCATGGAATGACATGGAATGGCATGGCACCGGCATGGCACCGGCATGGCACGGCATGGCACGGCATGGCACGGCATGGCACGGCATGGCACCGGCATGGCACGGCATGGCACCGGCATGGCACGGCATGGCACCGGCATGGCACCGGCATGGCACGGCATGGCACCGGCATGGCACGGCATTGAATGGCATGGAATGGCATTGAATGGCATGGAATGGCATGGAATGGCATGGAATGGCATGGAATGGCATGGAATGACATGGAATGGCATGGCACGGCATGGCACGGCATGGCACGGCATGGCACGGCATGGCACGGCATGGCACGGCATGGCACGGCATGGCACGGCATGGCACGGCATGGCACCGGCATGGCACGGCATGGCACCGGCATGGCACGGCATGGCACCGGCATGGCACGGCATGGCACGGCATGGCACGGCATGGCACGGCATGGCACGGCATGGCACGGCATGGCACGGCATGGCACGGCATGGCACCGGCATGGCACCGGCATGGCACGGCATGGCACCGGCATGGCACGGCATGGCACCGGCATGGCACCGGCATAGCACGGCATGGCACCGGCATGGCACGGCATGGCACCGGCATGGCACGGCATGGCACCGGCATGGCACGGCATGGCACGGCATGGCACGGCATTGAATGGCATGGAATGGCATGGAATGGCATGGAATGGCATGGAATGGCATGGAATGGCATGGAATGGCATGGAATGGCATGGAATGGCATGGAATGGCATGGAATGGCATGGAATGGCATGGAATGGCATGGAATGGCATGGAATGGCATGGAATGGCATGGAATGGCATGGAATGGCATGGAATGGCATGGAATGGCATGGAATGGCATGGAATGGCATGGAATGGCATGGAATGGCATGGAATGGCATGGAATGGCATGGAATGGCATCGCACCGGCATGGCACCGGCATGGCACGGCATGGCACCGGCATGGCACGGCATGGCACCGGCATGGCACGGCATGGCACCGGCATGGCACGGCATGGCACCGGCATGGCACCGGCATGGCACGGCATGGCACCGGCATGGCACGGCATGGCACCGGCATGGCACGGCATGGCACCGGCATGGCACGGCGTGGCACGGCATGGCACCGGCATGGCACGGCATGGCATCGGCATGGCACGGCATGGCACGGCATGGCACGGCATGGCACCGGCATGGCACCGGCATGGCACGGCATGGCACCGGGATGGCACGGCATGGCACCGGCATGGCACGGCATGGCACCGGCATGGCACGGCATGGCACGGCATGGCACGGCATGGCACCGGCATGGCACGGCATGGCACCGGCATGGCACGGCATGGCACCGGCATGGCACGGCATTGAATGGCATGGAATGGCATTGAATGGCATGGAATGGCATGGAATGGCATGGAATGACATGGAATGGCATGGCACCGGCATGGCACCGGCATGGCACGGCATGGCACGGCATGGCACGGCATGGCACGGCATGGCACCGGCATGGCACGGCATGGCACCGGCATGGCACGGCATGGCACCGGCATGGCACGGCATGGCACCGGCATGGCACGGCATTGAATGGCATGGAATGGCATTGAATGGCATGGAATGGCATGGAATGGCATGGAATGGCATGGAATGGCATGGAATGACATGGAATGGCATGGCACGGCATGGCACGGCATGGCACGGCATGGCACCGGCATGGCACGGCATGGCACCGGCATGGCACGGCATGGCACCGGCATGGCACGGCATGGCACGGCATGGCACGGCATGGCACGGCATGGCACGGCATGGCACGGCATGGCACGGCATGGCACGGCATGGCACGGCATGGCACGGCATGGCACCGGCATGGCACCGGCATGGCACCGGCATAGCACGGCATGGCACCGGCATGGCACGGCATGGCACCGGCATGGCACGGCATGGCACCGGCATGGCACGGCATGGCACGGCATGGCACGGCATTGAATGGCATGGAATGGCATGGAATGGCATGGAATGGCATGGAATGGCATGGAATGGCATGGCACCGCATGGCACGGCATGGAAAGGCATTGAATGGCATGGAATGGCATTGAATGGCATGGAATGGCACGGCATGGCACGGCATGGCACGGCATGGCACGGCATGGCACCGCATTGAGTGGCATGGAATGGCATGGAATGGCATGGACTGGCATAGAATGGCATGGACTGGCATGGACTGGCATGGAATGGCATGGAATGGCATGGCACCGCATGGCCCGGCATGGCACGGCATGGCATGGCATGGCACCGGCATGGCACGGCATGGCACGGCATGGCACGGCATGGCACGGCATGGCACCGGCATGGCACGGCATGGCACCGGCATGGCACGGCATGGCACCGGCATGGCACGGCATGGCACCGGCATGGCACGGCATGGCACCGGCATGGCACGGCATGGCACCGGCATGGCACGGCATGGCACCGGCATGGCACGGCATGGCACCGGCATGGCACGGCATGGCACCGGCATGGCACGGCATGGCACGGCATGGCACGGCATTGAATGGCATGGAATGGCATGGAATGGCATGGAATGGCATGGAATGGCATGGAATGGCATGGAATGGCATGGAATGGCATGGAATGGCATGGAATGGCATGGAATGGCATGGAATGGCATGGAATGGCATGGAATGGCATGGAATGGCATGGAATGGCATGGAATGGCATGGAATGGCATGGAATGGCATGGAATGGCATGGAATGGCATGGAATGGCATGGAATGGCATGGAATGGCATGGAATGGCATGGAATGGCATGGAATGGCATGGAATGGCATGGAATGGCATGGAATGGCATGGAATGGCATGGAATGGCATGGAATGGCATGGAATGGCATGGAATGGCATGGAATGGCATGGAATGGCATGGAATGGCATGGAATGGCATGGAATGGCATGGAATGGCATGGAATGGCATGGAATGGCATGGAATGGCATGGAATGGCATGGAATGGCATGGAATGGCATGGAATGGCATGGAATGGCATGGAATGGCATGGAATGGCATGGAATGGCATGGAATGGCATGGAATGGCATGGAATGGCATGGAATGGCATGGAATGGCATGGAATGGCATGGAATGGCATGGAATGGCATGGAATGGCATGGAATGGCATGGAATGGCATGGAATGGCATGGAATGGCATGGAATGGCATGGAATGGCATGGAATGGCATGGAATGGCATGGAATGGCATGGAATGGCATGGAATGGCATGGAATAGCATGGAATGGCATGGAATGGCATGGAATGGCATGGAATGGCATGGAATAGCATGGAATGGCATGGAATGGCATGGAATGGCATGGAATGGCATGGAATGGCATGGAATGACATGGAATGGCATGGAAGGGCATGGAATGGCATGGCACCGGCATGGCACCGGCATGGCACCGGCATGGCACCGGCATGGCACCGGCATGGCACCGGCATGGCACCGGCATGGCACCGGCATGGCACGGCATGGCACGGCATGGCACCGGCATGGCACCGGCATGGCACGGCATGGCACGGCATGGCACCGGCATGGCACGGCATGGCACCGGCATGGCACGGCATGGCACCGGCATGGCACGGCATGGCACCGGCATGGCACGGCATGGCA
The DNA here is from genome assembly GCA_963971235.1 of Cryptus armator. NCBI lineage: Eukaryota > Metazoa > Arthropoda > Insecta > Hymenoptera > Ichneumonidae > Cryptus > Cryptus armator. The sequence goes on along the minus strand of CAXARG010000090.1, from coordinate 27,264 downwards.
CGGCATGGCACCGGCATGGCACGGCATGGCACCGGCATGGCACGGCATGGCACCGGCATGGCACCGGCATGGCACGGCATGGCACCGGCATGGCACGGCATGGCACCGGCATGGCACGGCATGGCACGGCATGGCACGGCATGGCACCGGCATGGCACGGCATTGAATGGCATGGAATGGCATGGAATGGCATGGAATGGCATGGAATGGCATGGAATGGCATGGAATGGCATGGAATGGCATGGAATGGCATGGAATGGCATGGAATGGCATGGAATGGCATGGAATGGCATGGAATGGCATGGAATGGCATGGAATGGCATGGAATGGCATGGAATGGCATGGAATGGCATGGAATGGCATGGAATGGCATGGAATGGCATGGAATGGCATGGAATGGCATGGAATGGCATGGAATGGCATGGAATGGCATGGAATGGCATGGAATGGCATGGAATGGCATGGAATGGCATGGAATGGCATGGAATGGCATGGAATGACATGGAATGGCATGGCACCGGCATGGCACCGGCATGGCACCGGCATGGCACCGGCATGGCACCGGCATGGCACCGGCATGGCACCGGCATGGCACGGCATGGCACCGGCATGGCACGGCATGGCACCGGCATGGCACGGCATGGCACCGGCATGGCACGGCATGGCACCGGCATGGTACGGCATGGCACGGCATGGCACCGGCATGGCACGGCATGGCACCGGCATGGCACCGGCATGGCACCGGCATGGCACGGCATGGCACCGGCATGGCACCGGCATGGCACCGGCATGGCACCGGCATGGCACGGCATGGCACGGCATGGCACCGGCATGGCACGGCATGGCACCGGCATGGCACCGGCATGGCACCGGCATGGCACGGCATGGCACCGGCATGGCACGGCATTGAATGGCATGGAATGGCATGGAATGGCATGGAATGGCATGGAATGGCATGGAATGGCATGGAATGGCATGGAATGGCATGGAATGGCATGGAATGGCATGGAATGGCATGGAATGGCATGGAATGGCATGGAATGGCATGGAATGGCATGGAATGGCATGGAATGGCATGGAATGGCATGGAATGGCATGGAATGGCATGGAATGGCATGGAATGGCATGGAATGGCATGGAATGGCATGGAATGGCATGGAATGGCATGGAATGGCATGGAATGGCATGGAATGGCATGGAATGGCATGGAATGGCATGGAATGGCATGGAATGGCATGGAATGGCATGGAATGGCATGGAATGGCATGGAATGGCATGGAATGGCATGGAATGGCATGGAATGGCATGGAATGGCATGGAATGGCATGGAATGGCATGGAATGGCATGGAATGGCATGGAATGGCATGGAATGGCATGGAATGGCATGGAATGGCATGGAATGGCATGGAATGGCATGGAATGGCATGGAATGGCATGGAATGGCATGGAATGGCATGGAATGGCATGGAATGGCATGGAATGGCATGGAATGGCATGGAATGGCATGGAATGGCATGGAATGGCATGGAATGGCATGGAATGGCATGGAATGGCATGGAATGGCATGGAATGGCATGGAATGGCATGGAATGGCATGGAATGGCATGGAATGGCATGGAATGGCATGGAATGGCATGGAATGGCATGGAATGGCATGGAATGGCATGGAATGGCATGGAATGGCATGGAATGGCATGGAATGACATGGAATGACATGGCACCGGCATGGCACGGCATGGCACCGGCATGGCACGGCATGGCACCGGCATGGCACCGGCATGGCACGGCATGGCACCGGCATGGCACGGCATGGCACCGGCATGGCACCGGCATGGCACGGCATGGCACCGGCATGGCACGGCATGGCACCGGCATGGTACGGCATGGCACGGCATGGCACCGGCATGGTACGGCATGGCACGGCATGGCACCGGCATGGCACCGGCATGGCACGGCATGGCACGGCATGGCACCGGCATGGCACGGCATGGCACCGGCATGGCACGGCATGGCACCGGCATGGCACGGCATGGCACCGGCATGGCACGGCATGGCACCGGCATGGCACGGCATGGCACCGGCATGGCACCGGCATAGCACGGCATGGCACCGGCATGGCACCGGCATGGCACGGCATGGCACCGGCATGGCACGGCATGGCACCGGCATGGCACCGGCATGGCACGGCATGGCACCGGCATGGCACGGCATGGCACCGGCATGGCACGGCATGGCACCGGCATGGCACGGCATGGCACCGGCATGGCACCGGCATGGCACGGCATGGCACCGGCATGGCACGGCATGGCACCGGCATGGCACCGGCATAGCACGGCATGGCACCGGCATGGCACCGGCATGGCACGGCATGGCACCGGCATGGCACGGCATGGCACCGGCATGGCACCGGCATGGCACGGCATGGCACCGGCATGGCACGGCATGGCACCGGCATGGCACGGCGTGGCACGGCATGGCACCGGCATGGCACGGCATGGCACCGGCATGGCACGGCATGGCACCGGCATGGCACCGGCATGGCACGGCATGGCACCGGCATGGCACGGCATGGCACCGGCATGGCACGGCATGGCACCGGCATGGCACGGCATGGCACGGCATGGCACGGCATGGCACCGGCATGGCACGGCATGGCACCGGCATGGCACGGCATTGAATGGCATGGAATGGCATGGAATGGCATGGAATGGCATGGAATGGCATGGAATGGCATGGAATGGCATGGAATGGCATGGAATGGCATGGAATGGCATGGAATGGCATGGAATGGCATGGAATGGCATGGAATGGCATGGAATGGCATGGAATGGCATGGAATGGCATGGAATGGCATGGAATGGCATGGAATGGCATGGAATGGCATGGAATGGCATGGAATGGCATGGAATGGCATGGAATGGCATGGAATGGCATGGAATGGCATGGAATGGCATGGAATGGCATGGAATGGCATGGAATGGCATGGAATGGCATGGAATGGCATGGAATGGCATGGAATGGCATGGAATGGCATGGAATGGCATGGAATGGCATGGAATGGCATGGAATGGCATGGAATGGCATGGAATGGCATGGAATGGCATGGAATGGCATGGAATGGCATGGAATGGCATGGAATGGCATGGAATGGCATGGAATGGCATGGAATGGCATGGAATGGCATGGAATGGCATGGAATGGCATGGAATGGCATGGAATGGCATGGAATGGCATGGAATGGCATGGCACCGGCATGGCACCGGCATGGCACGGCATGGCACCGGCATGGCACGGCATGGCACGGCATGGCACCGGCATGGCACGGCATGGCACCGGCATGGCACGGCATGGCACGGCATGGAATGGCATGGAATGGCATGGCACCGGCATGGCACCGGCATTGCACGGCATGGCACCGGCATGGCACCGGCATGGCACGGCATGGCACCGGCATGGCACCGGCATGGCACGGCATGGCACCGGCATGGCACGGCATGGCACCGGCATGGCACGGCATGGCACCGGCATGGCACGGCATGGCACCGGCATGGCACGGCATGGCACCGGCATGGAATGGCATGGAATGGCATGGAATGGCATGGAATGGCATGGAATGGCATGGAATGGCATGGAATGGCATGGAATGGCATGGAATGGCATGGAATGGCATGGAATGACATGGAATGGCATGGAATGGCATGGAATGGCATGGCACCGGCATGGCACCGGCATGGCACCGGCATGGCACCGGCATGGCACCGGCATGGCACCGGCATGGCACCGGCATGGCACGGCATGGCACGGCATGGCACCGGCATGGCACGGCATGGCACCGGCATGGTACGGCATGGCACGGCATGGCACCGGCATGGCACCGGCATGGCACGGCATGGCACGGCATGGCACCGGCATGGCACGGCATGGCACCGGCATGGCACGGCATGGCACCGGCATGGCACGGCATGGCACCGGCATGGCACGGCATGGCACGGCATGGCACCGGCATGGCACGGCATGGCACCGGCATGGCACGGCATGGCACCGGCATGGCACCGGCATGGCACGGCATGGCACCGGCATGGCACGGCATGGCACCGGCATGGCACGGCATGGCACCGGCATGGCACGGCATGGCACGGCATGGCACGGCATGGCACCGGCATGGCACGGCATTGAATGGCATGGAATGGCATGGAATGGCATGGAATGGCATGGAATGGCATGGAATGGCATGGAATGGCATGGAATGGCATGGAATGGCATGGAATGGCATGGAATGGCATGGAATGGCATGGAATGGCATGGAATGGCATGGAATGGCATGGAATGGCATGGAATGGCATGGAATGGCATGGAATGGCATGGAATGGCATGGAATGGCATGGAATGGCATGGAATGGCATGGAATGGCATGGAATGGCATGGAATGGCATGGAATGGCATGGAATGGCATGGAATGGCATGGAATGGCATGGAATGGCATGGAATGGCATGGAATGGCATGGAATGGCATGGAATGGCATGGAATGGCATGGAATGGCATGGAATGGCATGGAATGGCATGGAATGGCATGGAATGACATGGAATGGCATGGAATGACATGGAATGGCATGGCACCGGCATGGCACCGGCATGGCACCGGCATGGCACCGGCATGGCACCGGCATGGCACCGGCATGGCACCGGCATGGCACCGGCATGGCACCGGCATGGCACCGGCATGGCACCGGCATGGCACCGGCATGGCACCGGCATGGCACGGCATGGCAGCGGCATGGCACGGCATGGCACCGGCATGGCACGGCATGGCACCGGCATGGTACGGCATGGCACGGCATGGCACCGGCATGGCACGGCATGGCACCGGCATGGCACCGGCATGGCACCGGCATGGCACGGCATGGCACCGGCATGGCACCGGCATGGCACCGGCATGGCACCGGCATGGCACCGGCATGGCACGGCATGGCACCGGCATGGCACGGCATGGCACCGGCATGGCACCGGCATGGCACCGGCATGGCACGGCATGGCACCGGCATGGCACGGCATGGCACCGGCATGGCACGGCATTGAATGGCATGGAATGGCATGGAATGGCATGGAATGGCATTGAATGGCATGGAATGGCATGGAATGGCATGGAATGGCATGGAATGGCATGGAATGGCATGGAATGGCATGGAATGGCATGGAATGGCATGGAATGGCATGGAATGGCATGGAATGGCATGGAATGGCATGGAATGGCATGGAATGGCATGGAATGGCATGGAATGGCATGGAATGGCATGGAATGGCATGGAATGGCATGGAATGGCATGGAATGGCATGGAATGGCATGGAATGGCATGGAATGGCATGGAATGGCATGGAATGGCATGGAATGGCATGGAATGGCATGGAATGGCATGGAATGGCATGGAATGGCATGGAATGGCATGGAATGGCATGGAATGGCATGGAATGGCATGGAATGGCATGGAATGGCATGGAATGGCATGGAATGGCATGGAATGGCATGGAATGGCATGGAATGGCATGGAATGGCATGGAATGGCATGGAATGGCATGGAATGGCATGGAATGGCATGGAATGGCATGGAATGGCATGGAATGGCATGGAATGGCATGGAATGGCATGGAATGGCATGGAATGGCATGGAATGGCATGGAATGGCATGGAATGGCATGGAATGGCATGGAATGGCATGGAATGGCATGGAATGGCATGGAATGGCATGGAATGGCATGGAATGGCATGGAATGGCATGGAATGGCATGGAATGGCATGGAATGGCATGGAATGGCATGGAATGGCATGGAATGGCATGGAATGGCATGGAATGGCATGGAATGGCATGGAATGGCATGGAATGGCATGGAATGGCATGGAATGGCATGGAATGGCATGGAATGGCATGGAATGGCATGGAATGGCATGGAATGGCATGGAATGGCATGGAATGGCATGGAATGGCATGGAATGACATGGAATGACATGGCACCGGCATGGCACGGCATGGCACCGGCATGGCACGGCATGGCACCGGCATGGCACGGCATGGCACCGGCATGGCACGGCATGGCACCGGCATGGCACCGGCATGGCACCGGCATGGCACCGGCATGGCACGGCATGGCACCGGCATGGCACGGCATGGCACCGGCATGGCACGGCATGGCACCGGCATGGCACGGCATGGCACCGGCATGGCACCGGCATGGCACGGCATGGCACCGGCATGGCACGGCATGGCACCGGCATGGCACCGGCATAGCACGGCATGGCACCGGCATGGCACCGGCATGGCACGGCATGGCACCGGCATGGCACGGCATGGCACCGGCATGGCACCGGCATGGCACCGGCATGGCACCGGCATGGCACGGCATGGCACCGGCATGGCACGGCATGGCACCGGCATGGCACGGCATGGCACCGGCATGGCACGGCGTGGCACGGCATGGCACCGGCATGGCACGGCATGGCACCGGCATGGCACGGCATGGCACCGGCATGGCACCGGCATGGCACGGCATGGCACCGGCATGGCACGGCATGGCACCGGCATGGCACGGCATGGCACCGGCATGGCACGGCATGGCACGGCATGGCACGGCATGGCACCGGCATGGCACGGCATGGCACCGGCATGGCACGGCATTGAATGGCATGGAATGGCATGGAATGGCATGGAATGGCATGGAATGGCATGGAATGGCATGGAATGGCATGGAATGGCATGGAATGGCATGGAATGGCATGGAATGGCATGGAATGGCATGGAATGGCATGGAATGGCATGGAATGGCATGGAATGGCATGGAATGGCATGGAATGGCATGGAATGGCATGGAATGGCATGGAATGGCATGGAATGGCATGGAATGACATGGAATGACATGGCACCGGCATGGCACGGCATGGCACCGGCATGGCACGGCATGGCACCGGCATGGCACCGGCATGGCACGGCATGGCACCGGCATGGCACGGCATGGCACCGGCATGGCACCGGCATGGCACCGGCATGGCACCGGCATGGCACGGCATGGCACCGGCATGGCACGGCATGGCACCGGCATGGCACGGCATGGCACCGGCATGGCACGGCATGGCACCGGCATGGCACCGGCATGGCACGGCATGGCACCGGCATGGCACGGCATGGCACCGGCATGGCACGGCATGGCACCGGCATGGCACCGGCATAGCACGGCATGGCACCGGCATGGCACCGGCATGGCACGGCATGGCACCGGCATGGCACGGCATGGCACCGGCATGGCACCGGCATGGCACCGGCATGGCACCGGCATGGCACCGGCATGGCACGGCATGGCACCGGCATGGCACGGCATGGCACCGGCATGGCACGGCGTGGCACGGCATGGCACCGGCATGGCACGGCATGGCACCGGCATGGCACGGCATGGCACCGGCATGGCACCGGCATGGCACGGCATGGCACCGGCATGGCACGGCATGGCACCGGCATGGCACGGCATGGCACCGGCATGGCACGGCATGGCACCGGCATGGCACGGCATTGAATGGCATGGAATGGCATGGAATGGCATGGAATGGCATGGAATGGCATGGAATGGCATGGAATGGCATGGAATGGCATGGAATGGCATGGAATGGCATGGAATGGCATGGAATGGCATGGAATGGCATGGAATGGCATGGAATGGCATGGAATGGCATGGAATGGCATGGAATGGCATGGAATGGCATGGAATGGCATGGAATGGCATGGAATGGCATGGAATGGCATGGAATGGCATGGAATGGCATGGAATGGCATGGAATGGCATGGAATGGCATGGAATGGCATGGAATGGCATGGAATGGCATGGAATGGCATGGAATGGCATGGAATGGCATGGAATGGCATGGAATGGCATGGAATGGCATGGAATGGCATGGAATGGCATGGAATGGCATGGAATGGCATGGAATGGCATGGAATGGCATGGAATGGCATGGAATGGCATGGAATGGCATGGAATGGCATGGAATGGCATGGAATGGCATGGAATGGCATGGAATGGCATGGAATGGCATGGAATGGCATGGAATGGCATGGAATGGCATGGAATGGCATGGAATGGCATGGAATGGCATGGAATGGCATGGAATGACATGGAATGACATGGCACCGGCATGGCACGGCATGGCACCGGCATGGCACGGCATGGCACCGGCATGGCACCGGCATGGCACGGCATGGCACCGGCATGGCACGGCATGGCACCGGCATGGCACGGCATGGCACCGGCATGGCACCGGCATGGCACCGGCATGGCACCGGCATGGCACGGCATGGCACCGGCATGGCACGGCATGGCACCGGCATGGCACGGCATGGCACCGGCATGGCACGGCATGGCACCGGCATGGCACCGGCATGGCACGGCATGGCACCGGCATGGCACGGCATGGCACCGGCATGGCACCGGCATAGCACGGCATGGCACCGGCATGGCACCGGCATGGCACGGCATGGCACCGGCATGGCACGGCATGGCACCGGCATGGCACCGGCATGGCACGGCATGGCACCGGCATGGCACGGCATGGCACCGGCATGGCACGGCGTGGCACGGCATGGCACCGGCATGGCACGGCATGGCACCGGCATGGCACGGCATGGCACCGGCATGGCACGGCATGGCACCGGCATGGCACCGGCATGGCACGGCATGGCACCGGCATGGCACGGCATGGCACCGGCATGGCACGGCATGGCACCGGCATGGCACGGCATGGCACGGCATGGCACGGCATGGCACCGGCATGGCACGGCATGGCACCGGCATGGCACGGCATTGAATGGCATGGAATGGCATGGAATGGCATGGAATGGCATGGAATGGCATGGAATGGCATGGAATGGCATGGAATGGCATGGAATGGCATGGAATGGCATGGAATGGCATGGAATGGCATGGAATGGCATGGAATGGCATGGAATGGCATGGAATGGCATGGAATGGCATGGAATGGCATGGAATGGCATGGAATGGCATGGAATGGCATGGAATGGCATGGAATGGCATGGAATGGCATGGAATGGCATGGAATGGCATGGAATGGCATGGAATGGCATGGAATGGCATGGAATGGCATGGAATGGCATGGAATGGCATGGAATGGCATGGAATGGCATGGAATGGCATGGAATGGCATGGAATGGCATGGAATGGCATGGAATGGCATGGAATGGCATGGAATGGCATGGAATGGCATGGAATGGCATGGAATGGCATGGAATGGCATGGAATGGCATGGAATGGCATGGAATGGCATGGAATGGCATGGAATGGCATGGAATGGCATGGAATGGCATGGAATGGCATGGAATGGCATGGAATGGCATGGAATGGCATGGAATGGCATGGAATGGCATGGAATGGCATGGAATGGCATGGAATGGCATGGAATGGCATGGAATGGCATGGAATGGCATGGAATGGCATGGAATGGCATGGAATGGCATGGAATGGCATGGAATGGCATGGAATGGCATGGAATGGCATGGAATGGCATGGAATGGCATGGAATGGCATGCAATGGCATGGAATGGCATGGAATGGCATGGAATGGCATGGCACCGCATGGCACGGCATGGCACGGCATTGAATGGCATTGAATGGCATGGAATGGCACGGCATGGCACGGCATGGCACGGCATGGCACGGCATGGCACCGCATTGAGTGGCATGGAATGGCATGGAATGGCATGGACTGGCATGGAATGGCATGGACTGGCATGGACTGGCATGGAATGGCATGGAATGGCATGGCACCGCATGGCCCGGCATGGCACGGCATGGCATGGCATGGCACCGGCATGGCACGGCATGGCACGGCATGGCACGGCATGGCACGGCATGGCACGGCATGGCACGGCATGGCACGGCATGGCACGGCATTGAATGGCATGGAATGGCATGGAATGGCATGGAATGGCATGGAATGGCATGGAATGGCATGGAATGGCATGGAATGGCATGGAATGGCATGGAATGGCATGGAATGGCATGGAATGGCATGGAATGGCATGGAATGGCATGGAATGGCATGGAATGGCATGGAATGGCATGGAATGGCATGGAATGGCATGGAATGGCATTGAATGGCATGGAATGGCATGGAATGGCATGGAATGGCATGGAATGACATGGAATGGCATGGAATGGCATGGAATGGCATGGAATGGCATGGAATGGCATGGAATGGCATGGCACCGGCATGGCACGGCATGGCACCGGCATGGCACGGCATGGCACGGCATGGCACGGCATGGCACGGCATGGCACCGGCATGGCACGGCATGGCACCGGCATGGCACGGCATGGCACCGGCATGGCACGGCATGGCACCGGCATGGCACGGCATGGCACGGCATGGCACGGCATGGAATGGCATGGAATGGCATGGAATGGCATGGAATGGCATGGAATGGCATGGAATGGCATGGAATGGCATGGAATGGCATGGAATGGCATGGAATGGCATGGAATGGCATGGAATGGCATGGAATGGCATGGAATGGCATGGAATGGCATGGAATGGCATGGAATGGCATGGAATGGCATGGAATGGCATGGAATGGCATGGAATGGCATGGAATGGCATGGAATGGCATGGAATGGCATGGAATGGCATGGAATGGCATGGAATGGCATGGAATGGCATGGAATGGCATGGAATGGCATGGAATGGCATGGAATGGCATGGAATGGCATGGAATGGCATGGAATGGCATGGAATGGCATGGAATGGCATGGAATGGCATGGAATGGCATGGAATGGCATGGAATGGCATGGAATGGCATGGAATGGCATGGAATGGCATGGAATGGCATGGAATGGCATGGAATGGCATGGAATGGCATGGAATGGCATGGAATGGCATGGAATGGCATGGAATGGCATGGAATGGCATGGAATGGCATGGCACCGGCATGGCACCGGCATGGCACGGCATGGCACCGGCATGGCACGGCATGGCACCGGCATGGCACGGCATGGCACCGGCATGGCACCGGCATGGCACGGCATGGCACCGGCATGGCACGGCATGGCACCGGCATGGCACGGCATGGCACCGGCATGGCACGGCATGGCACGGGCATGGCACGGCATGGCACGGGCATGGCACCGGCATGGCACGGCATGGCACCGGCATGGCACCGGCATGGCACGGCATGGCACCGGCATGGCACGGCATGGCACCGGCATGGCACGGCATGGCACCGGCATGGCACGGCATGGCACCGGCATGGCACCGGCATAGCACGGCATGGCACCGGCATAGCACGGCATGGCACCGGCATGGCACGGCATGGCACCGGCATGGCACGGCATTGAATGGCATGGAATGGCATGGAATGGCATGGAATGGCATGGAATGGCATGGAATGGCATGGAATGGCATGGAATGGCATGGAATGGCATGGAATGGCATGGAATGGCATGGAATGGCATGGAATGGCATGGAATGGCATGGAATGGCATGGAATGGCATGGAATGGCATGGAATGGCATGGAATGGCATGGAATGGCATGGAATGGCATGGAATGGCATGGAATGGCATGGAATGGCATGGAATGACATGGAATGGCATGGAATGGCATCGCACCGGCATGGCACCGGCATGGCACGGCATGGCACCGGCATGGCACCGGCATGGCACCGGCATGGCACGGCATGGCACCGGCATGGCACGGCATGGCACCGGCATGGCACGGCATGGCACCGGCATGGCACGGCATGGCACCGGCATGGCACGGCATGGCACCGGCATGGCACCGGCATGGCACGGCATGGCACGGCATGGCACCGGCATGGCACGGCATGGCACCGGCATGGCACGGCATGGCACCGGCATGGCACCGGCATGGCACGGCATGGCACCGGCATGGCACGGCATGGCACCGGCATGGCACGGCATGGCACCGGCATGGCACGGCGTGGCACGGCATGGCACCGGCATGGCACGGCATGGCACCGGCATGGCACGGCATGGCACCGGCATGGCACCGGCATGGCACGGCATGGCACCGGCATGGCACGGCATGGCACCGGCATGGCACGGCATGGCACCGGCATGGCACGGCATGGCACGGCATGGCACGGCATGGCACCGGCATGGCACGGCATGGCACCGGCATGGCACGGCATTGAATGGCATGGAATGGCATGGAATGGCATGGAATGGCATGGAATGGCATGGAATGGCATGGAATGGCATGGAATGGCATGGAATGGCATGGAATGGCATGGAATGGCATGGAATGGCATGGAATGGCATGGAATGGCATGGAATGGCATGGAATGGCATGGAATGGCATGGAATGGCATGGAATGGCATGGAATGGCATGGAATGGCATGGAATGGCATGGAATGGCATGGAATGGCATGGAATGGCATGGAATGGCATGGAATGGCATGGAATGGCATGGAATGGCATGGAATGGCATGGAATGGCATGGAATGGCATGGAATGGCATGGAATGGCATGGAATGGCATGGAATGGCATGGCACCGGCATGGCACCGGCATGGCACGGCATGGCACGGCATGGCACGGCATGGCACGGCATGGCACCGGCATGGCACGGCATGGCACCGGCATGGCACCGGCATGGCACCGGCATGGCACGGCATGGCACGGCATGGCACGGCATTGAATGGCATGGAATGGCATGGAATGGCATGGAATGGCATGGAATGGCATGGAATGGCATGGAATGGCATGGAATGGCATGGAATGGCATGGAATGGCATGGAATGGCATGGAATGGCATGGAATGGCATGGAATGGCATGGAATGGCATGGAATGGCATGGAATGGCATGGAATGGCATGGAATGGCATGGAATGGCATGGAATGGCATGGAATGGCATGGAATGGCATGGAATGGCATGGAATGGCATGGAATGGCATGGAATGGCATGGAATGGCATGGAATGGCATGGAATGGCATGGAATGGCATGGAATGGCATGGAATGGCATGGAATGGCATGGAATGGCATGGCACCGGCATGGCACCGGCATGGCACGGCATGGCACCGGCATGGCACGGCATGGCACCGGCATGGCACGGCATGGCACCGGCATGGCACCGGCATGGCACGGCATGGCACCGGCATGGCACGGCATGGCACCGGCATGGCACGGCATGGCACCGGCATGGCACGGCATGGCACGGGCATGGCACGGCATGGCACGGGCATGGCACCGGCATGGCACGGCATGGCACCGGCATGGCACCGGCATGGCACGGCATGGCACCGGCATGGCACGGCATGGCACCGGCATGGCACGGCATGGCACCGGCATGGCACCGGCATAGCACGGCATGGCACCGGCATAGCACGGCATGGCACCGGCATGGCACGGCATGGCACCGGCATGGCACGGCATTGAATGGCATGGAATGGCATGGAATGGCATGGAATGGCATGGAATGGCATGGAATGGCATGGAATGGCATGGAATGGCATGGAATGGCATGGAATGGCATGGAATGGCATGGAATGGCATGGAATGGCATGGAATGGCATGGAATGGCATGGAATGGCATGGAATGGCATGGAATGGCATGGAATGGCATGGAATGGCATGGAATGGCATGGAATGGCATGGAATGGCATGGAATGGCATGGAATGGCATGGAATGGCATGGAATGGCATGGAATGGCATGGAATGGCATGGAATGGCATGGAATGGCATGGAATGGCATCGCACCGGCATGGCACCGGCATGGCACGGCATGGCACCGGCATGGCACGGCATGGCACCGGCATGGCACCGGCATGGCACCGGCATGGCACGGCATGGCACCGGCATGGCACGGCATGGCACCGGCATGGCACGGCATGGCACCGGCATGGCACGGCATGGCACCGGCATGGCACGGCATGGCACCGGCATGGCACCGGCATGGCACGGCATGGCACGGCATGGCACCGGCATGGCACGGCATGGCACCGGCATGGCACGGCATGGCACCGGCATGGCACCGGCATGGCACGGCATGGCACCGGCATGGCACGGCATGGCACCGGCATGGCACGGCGTGGCACGGCATGGCACCGGCATGGCACGGCATGGCACCGGCATGGCACGGCATGGCACCGGCATGGCACCGGCATGGCACGGCATGGCACCGGCATGGCACGGCATGGCACCGGCATGGCACGGCATGGCACCGGCATGGCACGGCATGGCACGGCATGGCACGGCATGGCACCGGCATGGCACGGCATGGCACCGGCATGGCACGGCATTGAATGGCATGGAATGGCATGGAATGGCATGGAATGGCATGGAATGGCATGGAATGGCATGGAATGGCATGGAATGGCATGGATTGGCATGGAATGGCATGGAATGGCATGGAATGGCATGGATTGGCATGGAATGGCATGGAATGGCATGGAATGGCATGGAATGGCATGGAATGGCATGGAATGGCATGGAATGGCATGGAATGGCATGGAATGGCATGGAATGGCATGGAATGGCATGGAATGGCATGGAATGGCATGGAATGGCATGGAATGGCATGGAATGGCATGGAATGGCATGGAATGGCATGGAATGGCATGGAATGGCATGGAATGGCATGGAATGGCATGGAATGGCATGGAATGGCATGGAATGGCATGGAATGGCATGGAATGGCATGGAATGGCATGGAATGGCATGGAATGGCATGGAATGGCATGGAATGGCATGGAATGGCATGGAATGGCATGGAATGGCATGGAATGGCATGGAATGGCATGGAATGGCATGGAATGGCATGGAATGGCATGGAATGGCATGGAATGGCATGGAATGGCATGGAATGGCATGGAATGGCATGGAATGGCATGGAATGGCATGGAATGGCATGGAATGGCATGGAATGGCATGGAATGGCATGGAATGGCATGGAATGGCATGGAATGGCATGGAATGGCATGGAATGGCATGGAATGGCATGGAATGGCATGGAATGGCATGGAATGGCATGGAATGGCATGGAATGGCATGGAATGGCATGGAATGGCATGGAATGGCATGGAATGGCATGGAATGGCATGGAATGGCATGGAATGGCATGGAATGGCATGGAATGGCATGGAATGGCATGGAATGGCATGGAATGGCATGGAATGGCATGGAATGGCATGGAATGGCATGGAATGGCATGGAATGGCATGGAATGGCATGGAATGGCATGGAATGGCATGGAATGGCATGGAATGGCATGGAATGGCATGGAATGGCATGGAATGGCATGGAATGGCATGGAATGGCATGGAATGGCATGGAATGGCATGGAATGGCATGGAATGGCATGGAATGGCATGGAATGGCATGGAATGGCATGGAATGGCATGGAATGGCATGGAATGGCATGGAATGGCATGGAATGGCATGGAATGGCATGGAATGGCATGGAATGGCATGGAATGGCATGGAATGGCATGGAATGACATGGAATGGCATGGCACCGGCATGGCACCGGCATGGCACCGGCATGGCACGGCATGGCACCGGCATGGCACGGCATGGCACCGGCATGGCACCGGCATGGCACCGGCATGGCACGGCATGGCACCGGCATGGCACCGGCATGGCACGGCATGGCACCGGCATGGCACGGCATGGCACCGGCATGGCACGGCATGGCACCGGCATGGCACGGCATGGCACCGGCATGGCACGGCATGGCACCGGCATGGCACGGCATGGCACCGGCATGGCACGGCATGGCACGGCATGGCACGGCATGGCACCGGCATGGCACGGCATGGCACCGGCATGGCACGGCATGGCACCGGCATGGCACGGCATGGCACCGGCATGGCACGGCATGGCACCGGTATGGCACGGCATGGCACCGGCATGGCACCGGCATGGCACCGGCATGGCACCGCATGGCACCGGCATGGCACCGGCATGGCACGGCATGGCACCGGCATGGCACCGGTATGGCACGGCATGGCACCGGCATGGCACCGGCATGGCACCGGCATGGCACCGCATGGCACCGGCATGGCACCGGCATGGCACGGCATGGCACCGGCATGGCACGGCATGGCACCGGCATGGCACGGCATGGCACCGGCATGGCACGGCATGGAATGGCATGGAATGGCATGGAATGACATGGAATGGCATGGCACCGGCATGGCACCGGCATGGCACGGCATGGCACGGCATGGCACGGCATGGCACCGGCATGGCACGGCATGGCACCGGCATGGCACGGCATGGCACCGGCATGGCACGGCATGGCACCGGCATGGCACGGCATGGCACCGGCATGGCACCGGCATGGCACGGCATGGCACGGCATGGCACCGGCATGGCACGGCATGGCACCGGCATGGCACGGCATGGCACCGGCATGGCACCGGCATGGCACGGCATGGCACCGGCATGGCACGGCATGGCACCGGCATGGCACCGGCATGGCACGGCATGGCACCGGCATGGCACGGCATTGAATGGCATGGAATGGCATGGAATGGCATGGAATGGCATGGAATGGCATGGAATGGCATGGAATGGCATGGAATGGCATGGAATGGCATGGAATGGCATGGAATGGCATGGAATGGCATGGAATGGCATGGAATGGCATGGAATGGCATGGAATGGCATGGAATGGCATGGAATGGCATGGAATGGCATGGAATGGCATGGAATGGCATGGAATGGCATGGAATGACATGGAATGACATGGCACCGGCATGGCACGGCATGGCACCGGCATGGCACGGCATGGCACCGGCATGGCACCGGCATGGCACGGCATGGCACCGGCATGGCACGGCATGGCACCGGCATGGCACCGGCATGGCACCGGCATGGCACCGGCATGGCACGGCATGGCACCGGCATGGCACGGCATGGCACCGGCATGGCACGGCATGGCACCGGCATGGCACGGCATGGCACCGGCATGGCACCGGCATGGCACGGCATGGCACCGGCATGGCACGGCATGGCACCGGCATGGCACGGCATGGCACCGGCATGGCACCGGCATAGCACGGCATGGCACCGGCATGGCACCGGCATGGCACGGCATGGCACCGGCATGGCACGGCATGGCACCGGCATGGCACCGGCATGGCACCGGCATGGCACCGGCATGGCACCGGCATGGCACGGCATGGCACCGGCATGGCACGGCATGGCACCGGCATGGCACGGCGTGGCACGGCATGGCACCGGCATGGCACGGCATGGCACCGGCATGGCACGGCATGGCACCGGCATGGCACCGGCATGGCACGGCATGGCACCGGCATGGCACGGCATGGCACCGGCATGGCACGGCATGGCACCGGCATGGCACGGCATGGCACGGCATGGCACGGCATGGCACCGGCATGGCACGGCATGGCACCGGCATGGCACGGCATTGAATGGCATGGAATGGCATGGAATGGCATGGAATGGCATGGAATGGCATGGAATGGCATGGAATGGCATGGAATGGCATGGAATGGCATGGAATGGCATGGAATGGCATGGAATGGCATGGAATGGCATGGAATGGCATGGAATGGCATGGAATGGCATGGAATGGCATGGAATGGCATGGAATGGCATGGAATGGCATGGAATGGCATGGAATGGCATGGAATGGCATGGAATGGCATGGAATGGCATGGAATGGCATGGAATGGCATGGAATGGCATGGAATGGCATGGAATGGCATGGAATGGCATGGAATGGCATGGAATGGCATGGAATGGCATGGAATGGCATGGAATGGCATGGAATGGCATGGAATGGCATGGAATGGCATGGAATGGCATGGAATGGCATGGAATGGCATGGAATGGCATGGAATGGCATGGAATGGCATGGAATGGCATGGAATGGCATGGAATGGCATGGAATGGCATGGAATGGCATGGAATGGCATGGAATGGCATGGAATGGCATGGAATGGCATGGAATGGCATGGAATGGCATGGAATGGCATGGAATGGCATGGAATGGCATGGAATGGCATGGAATGGCATGGAATGGCATGGAATGGCATGGAATGGCATGGAATGGCATGGAATGGCATGGAATGACATGGAATGACATGGCACCGGCATGGCACGGCATGGCACCGGCATGGCACGGCATGGCACCGGCATGGCACCGGCATGGCACGGCATGGCACCGGCATGGCACGGCATGGCACCGGCATGGCACGGCATGGCACCGGCATGGCACCGGCATGGCACCGGCATGGCACCGGCATGGCACGGCATGGCACCGGCATGGCACGGCATGGCACCGGCATGGCACGGCATGGCACCGGCATGGCACGGCATGGCACCGGCATGGCACGGCATGGCACCGGCATGGCACGGCATGGCACCGGCATGGCACCGGCATGGCACGGCATGGCACCGGCATGGCACGGCATGGCACCGGCATGGCACCGGCATAGCACGGCATGGCACCGGCATGGCACCGGCATGGCACGGCATGGCACCGGCATGGCACGGCATGGCACCGGCATGGCACCGGCATGGCACGGCATGGCACCGGCATGGCACCGGCATGGCACCGGCATGGCACGGCATGGCACCGGCATGGCACGGCATGGCACCGGCATGGCACGGCGTGGCACGGCATGGCACCGGCATGGCACGGCATGGCACCGGCATGGCACGGCATGGCACCGGCATGGCACCGGCATGGCACGGCATGGCACCGGCATGGCACGGCATGGCACCGGCATGGCACGGCATGGCACCGGCATGGCACGGCATGGCACGGCATGGCACGGCATGGCACCGGCATGGCACGGCATGGCACCGGCATGGCACGGCATTGAATGGCATGGAATGGCATGGAATGGCATGGAATGGCATGGAATGGCATGGAATGGCATGGAATGGCATGGAATGGCATGGAATGGCATGGAATGGCATGGAATGGCATGGAATGGCATGGAATGGCATGGAATGGCATGGAATGGCATGGAATGGCATGGAATGGCATGGAATGGCATGGAATGGCATGGAATGGCATGGAATGGCATGGAATGGCATGGAATGGCATGGAATGGCATGGAATGGCATGGAATGGCATGGAATGGCATGGATTGGCATGGAATGGCATGGAATGGCATGGAATGGCATGGAATGGCATGGAATGGCATGGAATGGCATGGAATGGCATGGAATGGCATGGAATGGCATGGAATGGCATGGAATGGCATGGAATGGCATGGAATGGCATGGAATGGCATGGAATGGCATGGAATGGCATGGAATGGCATGGAATGGCATGGAATGGCATGGAATGGCATGGAATGGCATGGAATGGCATGGAATGGCATGGAATGGCATGGAATGGCATGGAATGGCATGGAATGGCATGGAATGGCATGGAATGGCATGGAATGGCATGGAATGGCATGGAATGGCATGGAATGGCATGGAATGGCATGGAATGGCATGCAATGGCATGGAATGGCATGGAATGGCATGGAATGGCATGGCACCGCATGGCACGGCATGGCACGGCATTGAATGGCATTGAATGGCATGGAATGGCACGGCATGGCACGGCATGGCACGGCATGGCACGGCATGGCACCGCATTGAGTGGCATGGAATGGCATGGAATGGCATGGACTGGCATGGAATGGCATGGACTGGCATGGACTGGCATGGAATGGCATGGAATGGCATGGCACCGCATGGCCCGGCATGGCACGGCATGGCATGGCATGGCACCGGCATGGCACGGCATGGCACGGCATGGCACGGCATGGCACGGCATGGCACGGCATGGCACGGCATGGCACGGCATGGCACGGCATTGAATGGCATGGAATGGCATGGAATGGCATGGAATGGCATGGAATGGCATGGAATGGCATGGAATGGCATGGAATGGCATGGAATGGCATGGAATGGCATGGAATGGCATGGAATGGCATGGAATGGCATGGAATGGCATGGAATGGCATGGAATGGCATGGAATGGCATGGAATGGCATGGAATGGCATGGAATGGCATGGAATGGCATGGAATGGCATGGAATGGCATGGAATGGCATGGAATGGCATGGAATGGCATGGAATGACATGGAATGGCATGGAATGGCATGGAATGGCATGGAATGGCATGGAATGGCATGGAATGGCATGGCACCGGCATGGCACGGCATGGCACCGGCATGGCACGGCATGGCACGGCATGGCACGGCATGGCACGGCATGGCACCGGCATGGCACGGCATGGCACCGGCATGGCACGGCATGGCACCGGCATGGCACGGCATGGCACCGGCATGGCACGGCATGGCACGGCATGGCACGGCATGGAATGGCATGGAATGGCATGGAATGGCATGGAATGGCATGGAATGGCATGGAATGGCATGGAATGGCATGGAATGGCATGGAATGGCATGGAATGGCATGGAATGGCATGGAATGGCATGGAATGGCATGGAATGGCATGGAATGGCATGGAATGGCATGGAATGGCATGGAATGGCATGGAATGGCATGGAATGGCATGGAATGGCATGGAATGGCATGGAATGGCATGGAATGGCATGGAATGGCATGGAATGGCATGGAATGGCATGGAATGGCATGGAATGGCATGGAATGGCATGGAATGGCATGGAATGGCATGGAATGGCATGGAATGGCATGGAATGGCATGGAATGGCATGGAATGGCATGGAATGGCATGGAATGGCATGGAATGGCATGGAATGGCATGGAATGGCATGGAATGGCATGGAATGGCATGGAATGGCATGGAATGGCATGGAATGGCATGGAATGGCATGGAATGGCATGGAATGGCATGGAATGGCATGGAATGGCATGGCACCGGCATGGCACCGGCATGGCACGGCATGGCACCGGCATGGCACGGCATGGCACCGGCATGGCACGGCATGGCACCGGCATGGCACCGGCATGGCACGGCATGGCACCGGCATGGCACGGCATGGCACCGGCATGGCACGGCATGGCACCGGCATGGCACGGCATGGCACGGGCATGGCACGGCATGGCACGGGCATGGCACCGGCATGGCACGGCATGGCACCGGCATGGCACCGGCATGGCACGGCATGGCACCGGCATGGCACGGCATGGCACCGGCATGGCACGGCATGGCACCGGCATGGCACCGGCATAGCACGGCATGGCACCGGCATAGCACGGCATGGCACCGGCATGGCACGGCATGGCACCGGCATGGCACGGCATTGAATGGCATGGAATGGCATGGAATGGCATGGAATGGCATGGAATGGCATGGAATGGCATGGAATGGCATGGAATGGCATGGAATGGCATGGAATGGCATGGAATGGCATGGAATGGCATGGAATGGCATGGAATGGCATGGAATGGCATGGAATGGCATGGAATGGCATGGAATGGCATGGAATGGCATGGAATGGCATGGAATGGCATGGAATGGCATGGAATGGCATGGAATGGCATGGAATGGCATGGAATGGCATCGCACCGGCATGGCACCGGCATGGCACGGCATGGCACCGGCATGGCACCGGCATGGCACCGGCATGGCACGGCATGGCACCGGCATGGCACGGCATGGCACCGGCATGGCACGGCATGGCACCGGCATGGCACGGCATGGCACCGGCATGGCACCGGCATGGCACGGCATGGCACGGCATGGCACCGGCATGGCACGGCATGGCACCGGCATGGCACGGCATGGCACCGGCATGGCACCGGCATGGCACGGCATGGCACCGGCATGGCACGGCATGGCACCGGCATGGCACGGCATGGCACCGGCATGGCACGGCATGGCACCGGCATGGCACGGCGTGGCACGGCATGGCACCGGCATGGCACGGCATGGCACCGGCATGGCACGGCATGGCACCGGCATGGCACCGGCATGGCACGGCATGGCACCGGCATGGCACGGCATGGCACCGGCATGGCACGGCATGGCACCGGCATGGCACGGCATGGCACCGGCATGGCACGGCATGGCACGGCATGGCACGGCATGGCACCGGCATGGCACGGCATGGCACCGGCATGGCACGGCATTGAATGGCATGGAATGGCATGGAATGGCATGGAATGGCATGGAATGGCATGGAATGGCATGGAATGGCATGGAATGGCATGGAATGGCATGGAATGGCATGGAATGGCATGGAATGGCATGGAATGGCATGGAATGGCATGGAATGGCATGGAATGGCATGGAATGGCATGGAATGGCATGGAATGGCATGGAATGGCATGGAATGGCATGGAATGGCATGGAATGGCATGGAATGGCATGGAATGGCATGGAATGGCATGGAATGGCATGGAATGGCATGGAATGGCATGGAATGGCATGGAATGGCATGGAATGGCATGGAATGGCATGGCACCGGCATGGCACCGGCATGGCACGGCATGGCACGGCATGGCACGGCATGGCACGGCATGGCACCGGCATGGCACGGCATGGCACCGGCATGGCACCGGCATGGCACCGGCATGGCACGGCATGGCACGGCATGGCACGGCATTGAATGGCATGGAATGGCATGGAATGGCATGGAATGGCATGGAATGGCATGGAATGGCATGGAATGGCATGGAATGGCATGGAATGGCATGGAATGGCATGGAATGGCATGGAATGGCATGGAATGGCATGGAATGGCATGGAATGGCATGGAATGGCATGGAATGGCATGGAATGGCATGGAATGGCATGGAATGGCATGGAATGGCATGGAATGGCATGGAATGGCATGGAATGGCATGGAATGGCATGGAATGGCATGGAATGGCATGGAATGGCATGGAATGGCATGGAATGGCATGGAATGGCATGGAATGGCATGGAATGGCATGGAATGGCATGGAATGGCATGGAATGGCATGGAATGGCATGGAATGGCATGGAATGGCATGGAATGGCATGGAATGGCATGGAATGGCATGGAATGGCATGGCACCGGCATGGCACCGGCATGGCACGGCATGGCACCGGCATGGCACGGCATGGCACCGGCATGGCACGGCATGGCACCGGCATGGCACCGGCATGGCACGGCATGGCACCGGCATGGCACGGCATGGCACCGGCATGGCACGGCATGGCACCGGCATGGCACGGCATGGCACGGGCATGGCACGGCATGGCACGGGCATGGCACCGGCATGGCACGGCATGGCACCGGCATGGCACCGGCATGGCACGGCATGGCACCGGCATGGCACGGCATGGCACCGGCATGGCACGGCATGGCACCGGCATGGCACCGGCATAGCACGGCATGGCACCGGCATAGCACGGCATGGCACCGGCATGGCACGGCATGGCACCGGCATGGCACGGCATTGAATGGCATGGAATGGCATGGAATGGCATGGAATGGCATGGAATGGCATGGAATGGCATGGAATGGCATGGAATGGCATGGAATGGCATGGAATGGCATGGAATGGCATGGAATGGCATGGAATGGCATGGAATGGCATGGAATGGCATGGAATGGCATGGAATGGCATGGAATGGCATGGAATGGCATGGAATGGCATGGAATGGCATGGAATGGCATGGAATGGCATGGAATGGCATGGAATGGCATGGAATGGCATGGAATGGCATGGAATGGCATCGCACCGGCATGGCACCGGCATGGCACGGCATGGCACCGGCATGGCACCGGCATGGCACCGGCATGGCACGGCATGGCACCGGCATGGCACGGCATGGCACCGGCATGGCACGGCATGGCACCGGCATGGCACGGCATGGCACCGGCATGGCACGGCATGGCACCGGCATGGCACCGGCATGGCACGGCATGGCACGGCATGGCACCGGCATGGCACGGCATGGCACCGGCATGGCACGGCATGGCACCGGCATGGCACCGGCATGGCACGGCATGGCACCGGCATGGCACGGCATGGCACCGGCATGGCACGGCGTGGCACGGCATGGCACCGGCATGGCACGGCATGGCACCGGCATGGCACGGCATGGCACCGGCATGGCACCGGCATGGCACGGCATGGCACCGGCATGGCACGGCATGGCACCGGCATGGCACGGCATGGCACCGGCATGGCACGGCATGGCACGGCATGGCACGGCATGGCACGGCATGGCACGGCATGGCACCGGCATGGCACGGCATGGCACCGGCATGGCACGGCATTGAATGGCATGGAATGGCATGGAATGGCATGGAATGGCATGGAATGGCATGGAATGGCATGGAATGGCATGGAATGGCATGGAATGGCATGGATTGGCATGGAATGGCATGGAATGGCATGGAATGGCATGGATTGGCATGGAATGGCATGGAATGGCATGGAATGGCATGGAATGGCATGGAATGGCATGGAATGGCATGGAATGGCATGGAATGGCATGGAATGGCATGGAATGGCATGGAATGGCATGGAATGGCATGGAATGGCATGGAATGGCATGGAATGGCATGGAATGGCATGGAATGGCATGGAATGGCATGGAATGGCATGGAATGGCATGGAATGGCATGGAATGGCATGGAATGGCATGGAATGGCATGGAATGGCATGGAATGGCATGGAATGGCATGGAATGGCATGGAATGGCATGGAATGGCATGGAATGGCATGGAATGGCATGGAATGGCATGGAATGGCATGGAATGGCATGGAATGGCATGGAATGGCATGGAATGGCATGGAATGGCATGGAATGGCATGGAATGGCATGGAATGGCATGGAATGGCATGGAATGGCATGGAATGGCATGGAATGGCATGGAATGGCATGGAATGGCATGGAATGGCATGGAATGGCATGGAATGGCATGGAATGCATGGAATGGCATGGAATGGCATGGAATGGCATGGAATGGCATGGAATGGCATGGAATGGCATGGAATGGCATGGAATGGCATGGAATGGCATGGAATGGACATGGAATGGCATGGAATGGCATGGAATGGCATGGAATGGCATGGAATGGCATGGAATGGCATGGAATGGCATGGAATGGCATGGAATGGCATGGAATGGCATGGAATGGCATGGAATGGCATGGAATGGCATGAATGGCATGGAATGGCATGGAATGGCATGGAATGGCATGGAATGGCATGGAATGGCATGGAATGGCATGGAATGGCATGGAATGGCATGGAATGGCATGGAATGGCATGGAATGGCATGGAATGGCATGGAATGGCATGGAATGGCATGGAATGGCATGGAATGGCATGGAATGGCATGGAATGGCATGGAATGGCATGGATTGCATGGAATGGCATGGAATGGCATGGAATGGCATGGAATGGCATGGAATGGCATGGAATGGCATGGAATGGCATGGAATGGCATGGAATGGCATGGAATGCATGGAATGGCATGGAATGGCATGGAATGGCATGGAATGGCATGGAATGGCATGGAATGGCATGGAATGGCATGGAATGGCATGGAATGGCATGGGAATGGCATGGAATGGCATGGAATGGCATGGAATGGCATGGAATGGCATGGAATGGCATGGAATGACATGGAATGGCATGGCACCGGCATGGCACGGCATGGCACCGGCATGGCACGGCATGGCACCGGCATGGCACCGGCATGGCACCGGCATGGCACGGCATGGCACCGGCATGGCACCGGCATGGCACGGCATGGCACCGGCATGGCACGGCATGGCACCGGCATGGCACGGCATGGCACCGGCATGGCACGGCATGGCACCGGCATGGCACGGCATGGCACCGGCATGGCACGGCATGGCACCGGCATGGCACGGCATGGCACCGGCATGGCACGGCATGGCACCGGTATGGCACGGCATGGCACCGGCATGGCACCGGCATGGCACCGGCATGGCACCGCATGGCACCGGCATGGCACCGGCATGGCACGGCATGGCACCGGCATGGCACCGGTATGGCACGGCATGGCACCGGCATGGCACCGGCATGGCACCGGCATGGCACCGCATGGCACCGGCATGGCACCGGCATGGCACGGCATGGCACCGGCATGGCACGGCATGGCACCGGCATGGCACGGCATGGCACCGGCATGGCACGGCATGGAATGGCATGGAATGGCATGGAATGACATGGAATGGCATGGCACCGGCATGGCACCGGCATGGCACGGCATGGCACGGCATGGCACGGCATGGCACCGGCATGGCACGGCATGGCACCGGCATGGCACGGCATGGCACCGGCATGGCACGGCATGGCACCGGCATGGCACGGCATGGCACCGGCATGGCACCGGCATGGCACGGCATGGCACGGCATGGCACCGGCATGGCACGGCATGGCACCGGCATGGCACGGCATGGCACCGGCATGGCACCGGCATGGCACGGCATGGCACCGGCATGGCACGGCATGGCACCGGCATGGCACGGCATGGCACCGGCATGGCACGGCATGCACGGGCATGGCACGGCATGGCACGGGCATGGCACCGGCATGGCACGGCATGGCACCGGCATGGCACGGCATGGCACCGGCATGGCACGGCATGGCACCGGCATGGCACGGCATGGCACCGGCATGGCACGGCATGGCACCGGCATGGCACGGCATGGCACCGGCATGGCACCGGCATAGCACGGCATGGCACCGGCATAGCACGGCATGGCACCGGCATGGCACGGCATGGCACCGGCATGGCACGGCATTGAATGGCATGGAATGGCATGGAATGGCATGGAATGGCATGGAATGGCATGGAATGGCATGGAATGGCATGGAATGGCATGGAATGGCATGGAATGGCATGGAATGGCATGGAATGGCATGGAATGGCATGGAATGGCATGGAATGGCATGGAATGCATGGAATGGCATGGAATGGCATGGAATGGCATGGAATGGCATGGAATGGCATGGAATGGCATGGAATGGCATGGAATGGCATGGAATGGCATGGAATGGCATGGAATGGCATGGAATGGCATCGCACCGGCATGGCACCGGCATGGCACGGCATGGCACCGGCATGGCACCGGCATGGCACCGGCATGGCACGGCATGGCACCGGCATGGCACGGCATGGCACCGGCATGGCACGGCATGGCACCGGCATGGCACGGCATGGCACCGGCATGGCACGGCATGGCACCGGCATGGCACCGGCATGGCACGGCATGGCACGGCATGGCACCAGGCATGGCACGGCATGGCACCGGCATGGCACGGCA